>CM068305.1:53279830-53879830 GCA_034768735.1 Schistosoma mekongi | reverse complement strand
TTGGATGCTCCATGAGGAAAATTTCTGGCCACTTGCTGTAAGCATCAACTACCAGAAGGTAAGTTTGTCCATGAAGTGGACCAGCGAAGTCCAAGTGTATACGCTGCCACGGTGACTGTGGTATTGGCCATGATTGCAACTCTGCTTTCCTCGGTGCTTTTGTTGCTAATGCACATTTAGTACACGAACGGGATAGCTGCTCAAGCTGAACGTCTAATTGCGGCCAGTAAACATAACTTCGTGCTAGCGCCTTCATGCGATTTATTCCCGGATGTCCTGCGTGCAGTGTTCGAGCACTGCTGGTTGTAGCTTCTTCGGAATTATGACGCGTTTGGTGAACAGAAGGCAATCGTCAATGATTGAGAGAGACAGTCTGCGCTGGTAAAACTGCTGAGGTTGTGTAGAGTTGGTCTTAGAGGGCCACCCTTCTAGATGGAACTTTCTAACCTCTTGTAGAAGTGAGTCTCGAAGAGTCTCTTCTCTGACTTCATCTGACGAAACTGTAGTGCTTCGAATGGCATCCGCTACTACACTCCGTATTTCTGGGTCAACTGATATGGAGGCAATGATCGTGAGAGGGCATCGGCCTGACCAACAGTATTTGTTGACTGATACTTGATGTTAAAGTCATAGCTCAGAAGCATTGTTGCCCAACGCTGTAGTCTATTAGCAGTATAAACAGGGATTCCTTTTTTAGTTGACTAATTGGTTTTCTAGTTGTTTCTGAAATGTATTCTTGACTTCTTCATCACTAAGCTGAACTCTGAGGAAGATCCTTGCAATGGATCTTTTACGTCCAGTGAAACACAGACTAATGCACACTCGTACTAAAGCATGATATGAGTCTAAACATGTACTCCAAAAATGAGTGGCAGTCTTCTATCGAGCCACTCCAACGATGGCTGATGGCAATGTGGTTTATTTGAGTCCAGCGTTAAGTTGATTGTGGAGGTCGCCATGTCAATTGATGTCTTTCCTCATGCTTAAAAATGGTGCGTACGAGAAATTGACAGTTATCTGAACATAGTTGTATTAAACGGTCGCCATTATCTGTTCGTTGAGCCGTGACACCGTAGAATCCACCTAAGTGCCTTTCGGTTTAGTTTAGTCCACTTAGTCATTAAAATCACCAACCACCATCACTACATCACTGCGCTTAACTTTTCGAAGCAGATCGGAAAGCTTTCTGTAAAATGCATTTTTTGCTTCATCTGAGCTGCAGTCAGTGGGAGCGTAGGCAGTGACAGCAACGAGACAAAGGCGTGTATTGCTATCTTTTCTAGTTCTTACTGTCCCGTTTAAATGAATAATACACAAACGACTATCTATTGGAGTCCAGTCAAGGAAAGCCTGTTTAGCCTTTGAACTTAGTGCTGTACCTACACCAGAAAGGCCTCAGGTAGTAGCGGTGGGGTCTCCGAAAACACGAAAGGTGAATCGGATCGTTTCTTTGTTTTGACAAGGTGAGGTCAAGCGAATGATTGTACTTATATCCTGTAAACGCGTTTCCTAGACGCAGAAGACATTGATGGAACGGGATTCTAGAATCATACCTAAGGAGGTTGGTTGTCCTATTTGGCATAGAGTTCGAATATTGAAAGCTTCGATATGTAGTTTAGCGTGATGTTTCAGGCGACCAAGAATAACATTTCGTGAACTCGAATCATTAGCATCAGAGGCGTGAGGTGATAAAGTTATGCGCGATGGGTTAGTCGTAGGGACAAAAGTTATTACGAGTTGAGGGTGGGATTTGACCTAGAACAGGATGATCTTGTGTACTGTCAGAGATATGAGGGCCGTTGTCACTTTCTGACTACCCACACCATGGGAGCATATTACTTATTGAGGTACCTGAAAAGGTGGAATAGTGTCGGTCTTAGTGACCTGTTAACGCGATCGCAGAGTCCAAGGGACAACTGCTTGAATCCGACCACGTACGATCTTGTTATAGGGAGTCTTGAAGTGTTAGCTCCGCTCTTTAAAAGGCCTTACTGCCGGAGACGGAAATCCGTGGAGTTAGGTGGTGTGACATTTTCAAAGGTGACCTTTTTTAACCCCACCCTTCCTTCTGTTGGTAAGGTAGCATTGCTGCAGATGCTGGTTATTCGAAGGAAACACCTTACTGCTATCACACTCCACTGCAATCAACAGTACGACTTCGGCCTCAGACCTTAGGTTGCTGCCTTTAGTCTTACAGCTCACCAACAAACCTGCTTGGCATGGTAGGACCTAGGGGGACATGCATTCCAGCTAATATGGCTCGGTTAGATCATCACAGTAGGCAAGTCCGACCACCACGTCACGGTCGGGATAATCTAAGTACACTTACAGAGAATCAAACTTACGTCGTTAAGCACTTTTCACGCCTTTGGAGAAGTCAGGTATTCTCAACATAAACACTCGACAAACTAATAAGATGCACTTGAGTAGCTATTATCTTAAGGAAGCTAGCATCCAAAGTATTTGCTAACTTAATATATGGTGTTTGGATAATTTCCAAAGGACTTAAAATATGAAAACATTAAATTTAACTAAACATGGAGTCATATCTAAATGTATACTCACTTAACAGTATCTATGTAGATCTTGCCAAATTTTATTCCTGGATAAACAAACAAGGAACCAATTATACAGGCCAAAAAAGCCAGGATGAAATGGAATGCCCCCCAGCTAATAATTGGAGTGCTAGACGATGACAACTCCCCAATACTAAAATTTCCGTACGCAGCTTGAAGACCAAAATCTGCTAGTGTCCCATCAAGGGAGAGAAATAAGGTTGCAGCAATAAAGAAGAAAAAGCCAGCTGCAAGAATGAGTATACATTCACCTGAAGGTGTTCTTGTAAGTTTTGTATTTGCAATGCATTTAGGAGGTCGAGAATCGTATGTTGTAGTGTTATTTGTAGACTGAAAGTATAATGCTGTTAAAGAAATGAGAGTACGAATAGCGAACCAAAGGCTTAAAGCCATCCAAACTAGACTCAAATTAATACGTATGCTGAGGGAAATGAAATAAGGAGAATTTCGGTTTGTCACAACATCAAGCAAAGTAGTACGATTACGGTCAGAACTTTCAAACCATGGGATGATGCAATTATAGGCTACTTCGTTAATTAAGTATACACAAGAAGCACAAACAGTGAAATCAACCAGCCATTGGTGATTAGAGTATAAGGGTAGAATGGCGATATCAGAACTAGATACATGAGAATGCTTCAAGTGAATAGTTGTTGTGCGAGGAAAATAGAAAGTATCTGAGTGACAATTTGTTCCATTGGCAACACCAGGGAGTGAGTCATTTCTCTTTCTTTTACCTGCAATGAAAAAATAGTTTTTAATAAAACATTTTTAAAATGGAAAATAGGCTACAAGAGGACCATTGAGTTACCTCCTTTTATGTCGTAAACATGCTGAATTGCCGTGTCTCTAAAGTTTCACTTACAGGGAAGCATGGTCATTAATATCATATTTAGTTAAGTAGTTGCACAATTGTAAATGCCAGCCTAATCTACAATTCCATTTATTGGAATTATATGTATGTGGTTTAGTAAGACTATGACTTTTCAGCGGCACTAGGCGCAATATAAACGGTATATTGTATTCGTTTCATTAGAAGCACACTACAATGGCACTAGGAGGCACTACTGAAAGTTGGTGTATCGATTGAGTTGTGAAACGTTTGATTAGAAGTCACATACAGATTTTCAGGCGTCACACAATAATTACTTATGCGGGAAGTTTTAGGACTTTTCAGTCAGAAGAGTCACGATTCATCTCGGTGTTAACATGAAGCCCAGTAGATTTTTGGTCCGACTCATAATTAAGATGTCATGTTCCAAACCCAGTTTTATTTTTATGTGTTTTTCCACCCTTACATTTGAATTTCAATACGTTATCTATTTCGTTTGTGCGCATAGCGCTTCAAAATTAATCTGAAACCTATAATTCCCAAACCAGGAAGTTACGCTGACATACACGGTTTCCAAGAACGTGCTAAGTGTCCACAGCCCACTTTGATAACTAAATTGATTATTGCATATACAATACAGAAAAACACTTAAAGGCAATTGACAACACATACTTCCCGACTCACCACTTCAATAAGGTCGATTTATTTATAACTCCGCAACAAATGGCTGGAGACACCAGGCGATATGGCTCGGAATCTGTTACAATGGCACAAGTGTATTCACTCTTTAGCCTCATCTAGATCTTGAATTCTATTATTGTTTGCTACACACCTTTATTTTACTCCTCCCTCTTGTAGTGTTATTACGTTACCTCTGTAATCCTGTAAGGCTAATGCGGTATGGCAACTTGAACCTACGGGCGTATGTGCCCGGTTCTACGTTGCTGCTGCTGATTTATTTATTGATTACCGTCGATAATGGTTGGAGTCTTAAACAAAATAAACAAGCTATTAAAGATGGGAAACAGAAGCAACTAATGTGACTCAGAGATAGACCATTTATGTTTGAAAAAGAATAAATGAAAATATTTGACTCTAATTAAATACTACCATGCCTCCAGTCTAAGTGGTTTGGCAAAAACGAAGATTGGGGCAAATGCAACCTGAGTCAAAATGCTTACCGTTTGCTCAGAATGAAACGTGCAAATTTCAGTGATTACTTCAAGTTGACGAGTATTATCATAAAAAGTGAGACAACCAACGCAAGAAAAGTAGTTATACCTTTAATTTTTATTTTACAGTTCCCACAAGCTTCCAGAAGTTGTTGATCAGTCGGTACAGCATATCGCATGAGACCAACAACCAGAAAACGGGTAAAAGAAAAGAAGGAAATAACTTTTGATAGGACACTCGCTGCTATTAATGTAGTCGCCAATTGTAAGCCTAAAACGCCCATCGAAGTAACGGAGATTTTATAGTTCGCATTTTACTACACTATAAACTTTTTCAATATCCAATACTATCGAATGCTTTTACAAGGTTATGGAGGGGACAGAAAAAGCTTTCTTTTAACACACCTTCTTGTTTATTAAAAATGGATCAACAATTCTTGTAAGAAAGGGCCTAGGTCCATTAAGTGTATTATAGTATGTGTTAGTAGGGTCTTGTAAGACACTCCTTTGATTATGTAATGATGTATGTGGTTTATTTTAGAGGACTCTATAGGGTTCTTTTAAACTATTGTAGCCTGTTGGGCAGCCCATAACTGAACCATTTTCAAGAGGAAAGTTAAGGTGATGACGTTGTGGTGGTTTTCTATATAATAAGTATAGCTATCTTATGTCGCATACATTCCTACGTTGTATTTATATTCGTATTCTGAAAAATTTATCGACGTAAGTGTTTGTATGAGACATTATTTTGACATCTCTCTATCTGTACACATTTTTCTCTTATTTCACTGATCTTGTGTGCTAATATGTTCACTCGACTGTTACATGTGATTGATTTTTTTCTAAATTCACTCCATGTACTTATCTATATTTAAGACAATTACTTTTGGTTATGAGTCATTATAGTCCTGATGGGTATTTGTGATCGCTTGTTTTCCCATCGTTAATTAATTCTATGTAACTTCCCTGCTGTTGATTGTGTTTTCACTGTGATATTCGGTGCCTGCGATTCGAAATAGTGATTAAAAATACCATAATCAAATTTTATTGAAGACGAGTATTCCCTCCTTTGCATTCTCTGCATTTATTGGCTACACCTTCAAAAGTCGTTTACCCCCCACTCCTGACTCTTAGTTTTTTTCGAACACTTGCCAATGTTTACATACCTCCTGAATGACCCTCAACAACGTGGTTATATTCATGAGACATGAAATGCCTATCTCCAGGCTACCCATTATTAAGGCTCATTCCTTCACCCGCCTTAACTAATTCCTATGAGGACACGACATCACAGATCTATGTACGTACAGCGTGTCCTACAATATGCAGGTCTTTGTTTGACTTCACACTCCTCTGTACCTTTAATTTTGAGGATTTAATGTTTTTTGCCTGTTGCTTATCACAAAATGAAATCCGGCGTTACATCACCTGAGCACTATTTCTAAAAAGTTATTGGATTTTAGTTACGAAGGTGTGGCTAACTACAGTCTATGCTAATTGAAATATTAATCATATAGTGTTTGCCCTCCCGGTACTTCGATATTGAAATCAGAAACATATTAAACGTTAACGATAACAGTTTCAACTTTACAAACTAGGCGACTGGATAGTCCTTAGGTTAGGAATCTCCCAGTTGACCCAACTTTCTTCTGAACTAGTCAACAGACAGAACTGTAGCTACACGTTGTGGCGCAGGGTTCCTCTAGTCGATTATTCTGTGAGAGCTGGAATCCACGTAGAAGGCAATTAGTTTTGTGTTTTCAAATTTTGTGAGTGCCTCGTAAACTTCGGGTTCAGCAAAGCAGGAAAAATGAAAGCATGTCAAATTCCATCTTGTTTACATGAGTGAAGAAGGAAATAGTCTCAGTTCAGCTAGTCTACTATTGTGCAAGAGCTTCGCGATCTTAGGATTCTACTTAGTTGAAGGTGCTCGATACTTTACCAACTGCTTAGTGAGCATTTAGGCAGTGGCTGGTTGCTGAAGGACAGTGTTCAAATTTTAGTCCCACAAACACCGTATTCGATGTCAGGAATATCTTAACATTAACATGATTAGGGAGTTCTAATTATTGATCTAAGGGTCCTATAACTTTTAGAAGCGAGAGCACAGCAGTGTTAAGTAGTTATGAAATCCATTTAGAAAAAACGCAAACACTGAGTAAAACGCCTCCTTAATCTCGAACGACTTCAGCTTAAAAAGTAGTCGTTTATGTGTTACATTCTCAAAAGCCTTCCTAAAGTCGGAAAATATGGCTGGTACAAGGGGTCTTTTGTCTCTTTGCGGGGTTATATTATCTAGGTAATCTAACAAGCTTGCACCACTAGTCTTAAAATATCTATGTTGGAAAGGAGAGGTTTATTCATATCACCGTTATTTTGAAAACCCTTTAGTTTGATTTTGAGGCCGAGTTGCTGACTTAGGCACTCTCTGGCTTCCTCAAAATCGACTTTTATGCTTTTTATTTATACTTGGCTACGGTTCCCGTATTATCTTCAGCAGTCTTCCGTGGTATTAACTGTGTTTGGACTGGCGGTAGATAGTGGGATACTCGCTTCAAGAATCATGAATAATCAGTGGGATGTGTGAACTTCACTCACCATATGTTGAGTATTAGCTGGACTGTGTCCTGCATTTAGGAACATAACGGCAAACCAAATTTTCAGACATTAATTGCTAAAAATACAACTGGGTAGGATTGCAAATAAGATCCAATCAAACCAAAACCAAAAGAGGATATAGCTTAAATAATGTATTTACTAGCTTGTCGAGTAAACATTGTTCTGTGCAATAATTTGCTAATATATTATTACAAACATTTAACATCATAAGCTCCTAGTCTACAACAAACGGTCAAACAACAAAATACAGTGACGAAAGCAAAATGGCCTAGCCGTTGCAAGAAAATCAAACACAAATTTTATTATAGCAAGTAAGCTCATTAAGTTTAAACAGGGTTTTATGAGGACAGTTCACAAAATATACATGCTCCTCATGTTTACCATAACACACCCGCCAAATGAACACTCATTATTTTCACACACTTTAATTTCCTCTTCAAAACCCTGTGTGGCCCTTCGTAGGTTGCGCCTAGATATCGGCGTGCATGGCACGCTTACAGTATGGCCAAATATGAAACGAACTGCCAACTAAAGTACATGTGACAGATTTTCCCTCAGTATTTTATAAGCTATTTAATAAAGCTGTCAAAAATGTTAGCATCTCTGGACTGATGGAGCTGTTCCTCAATGCACATTGAAAATTCCATGTCCTCTTGACATCTGAAATTAGCCGGATATAGTGGACATGCAATGCAATGATTTTTCTGAGCAAATGATATCAATCAGCCATTGTACCTTCACTTATGCTTCACTTACTAGCAATTAAACAGCTTATCATCAGTCGGATTATGTTTTAAACCATTTTAATATCTGTACACCTCTCGGTATTTTCAGTGAGGATTTTTTTATATACTATGTAGACATATTTTCTCGATTTAGCATTTATCGCCCAACAACATTTTCACCCGAACAGTGAATTCGAGCACACCTTAGTACCTTGCGACGAGTGTCGGACCGAATTTAGTGCCTTATAACTAAACCATATCAGTAGTCGGAACCTATAGTAACTTCATACCTTTTACTCTCCCCCCGTTTATAGTCATTTTCGATTTATTAATATATCATTCACATATCACTCAAACCTACTACTCGACTAACTTTTTAGTCTGCAAATACCATGAGCCCCATTAACCCTGTGCTTATGTTAAGTACTTGCATGGCCACCAGATTTTATATTACTTTCCACCTCCACTTCCACTTAACACTTGCCCTTACTAATCTGCCTTATAACAGTGCAGTAACAGTTAGGCATCTGATATTAATTAGCGGCTTTAGTAGCTTGTGTAACCTACTTAGATAAAGTTGTCCAAAACAGAACTCGTGGCATTTAGTATCTAGTATGCCATAAACATCATCAAATCAGTAAATATTTGAGCCTTTTACCAGTAGATATGATGGTGTGGGAGATAACTTCAGACTCCCCTTGTCTGTATGATGGAACCTATTTTGTACTTACTGCTTATATATAAAGAAATGTTTAAAATACAATGCAATTCTGTCGGCTTGGTTCGTAATCTTATGTTCTCTTGTTTCCGACTTGGGTCTAGGTAAGCAGTGACCGCCTAGAAGCCCTCATTGGCGCTCGCTATTGTGTCTTCGTGCGCATGAGGTCGCATCAACCACTTGGTCATACTCATCAATCATATCAACCCTTAACTAACGACATAGCAATTTTACACTGCCGCCCAAAGTCCCTCCGTATTACACAGAAAAAACTATTAGGACTCTGTTACGATTCTCACTCTTAACCTACATAAGAACTGAATAAGCCCCGGGGATGACACCAGTATGCTTGACCATACTAAGCTATTACCTTAAATCATTTGGAGACTTCGTGATGACAAACTTTACGAATATCTCTCCTAGCACCGCCGTATTTTGTCCTGATAATTACTATTTTGATGCGGTTACCTCTGTCCTTCACACATTTCTGCACTATCCCTAAAAGCCAAAATTCACGTGCAGCCCCATCTGTAGAAACGAACACTACATCTCTCTTTTTAAGACTGTGATGTTTCGTAGGCCATGTCTGACAACACTATAAGGTGGGTAGATATCCCTTAGCCATCTACGCCGGAACAAATTCTTCAAATAGTTGACCTGTCTCCAACATCTGCTATACTCATCTTGCATACTACTTCCTGCATAGGTGCCATCACAGAGTTTCAGCAACACCGAACTGTTCGGTTTAAGGCGTAGCTAGTTGGATATTGCCGAAACCAGAGGTCGATTGTGTAAGATTTCTTCTACCTCCACCATGTGAGCAATCAAGATTTTTCCTTGCAACACTCACCCAATAGAGTTGATCTAATCATCCTTTCCCCAACTCCGCGTTGGCCAGAAGATGGCGGGTTGAAGTGCCACTGTATTTGCTTATGGGTGAGCTAGGCGATTACCGTATGTAGGTCCCACTATAGGACAAGCTGAATCAATTAGGCGATAGCACCTATAAAACTAAAGCCATTATCACCATAAATTTTTAGTAGCTACTATCTGTAGAATCCAAACTAATTCAGTTTGGATTGAAGAATAACTGTCGAGGTTGGTTTAGATACGCGTGCTCTCGCCCGGTAGAAATTCAGAACAAATGGTTGGGTGAGAAACGGTTCTAAACCAAAATTTATCCCAAAGATTGGAATAATCAGTTCAGTTTTAAGAAGTAAACGAGAAGGTTATTCTATCCTTACGGGATAGATCAAATACTGCTTGTCCAGAGAGTAAGGTCTAAATTTGTTACAACAAAATAATTTAAGTTCTGGAAGTGTGCGTCAATCCACAATCAGAAAATGCACAAAACCAGTCAATTCAAGCAATACAATCACGATGTAGAATGAACCAATATGGCAGACGCCAAAGCCGAAAGTTCAGTAAAACAAAATATATGGAATCCATGAGAATAATAGAAATCCAGTAAAAACTCAAGAGAAAAACAAATATTACAATGAAAATAAATAGCAACTAAATCAAAAAGTCATTAGAATGCATAACCAAGTAGAATAAGAGGAATAAATGTACTTTTAAACGCAAAACAACGAAATACCATGGGGAAAATGTTACTTGGAGGGATTTTCACACAGGATCATCAAAAAAGATCTTTCACTATCGCCTTCCGATAAGGCGTATAAGGAAGAAATCAGTACCTAAATCATATACCGACTCTAAACGGACTGGTCGAAACTACGAACACGTAAAACCACATCTATACATCTTTTCACTTGACCTTCGCAGTCGAACAAACATATGCTCGAGATAATCTATTCTTGTAGAAGCAAAATTATACCAACCTTAATTTACTAGACATGATAGCAGTGGTGTCATCATTTGCCAACCTATCGTCGGATTTAGTAAACGGTATACCACATATCTACGTATTATTCGCCTCGTTATGCTAATTCCAATTAAAATCCACTAATTTCCCCGAATCGCCGCGAATACCTAGGAAGTACTAAAATGCCCCACATCGCTGTAGCAATACCAAACGAACAATTTGGTTACTGAATGGCAGCTCGGTAGTATAGTGGGATGTCTGAACGGGGTTGTGTAGCCTAAGCAACGTAAGCGTCCCTCCTTGACATACATCAAGCTGCTGTCATCAAAGGGGACATTCCGTTCGAATCATTATAACCAACTAACCTTGTTTTTTTCAAAGAACCAACTTCATCTCTTGGGTGTACATCTTCTCGTATTAGTTCCGAGATTTTGATATTGGCGGTCTCCCGTTTTATAACTGACAAGAGACCAAGATTAATAGAATGATTCTTATGACTAGAGTATAAAACGGTGACGTGGTCGATATATCTTTTGAGCCAAGACATGGCCCGAATAAGCCTTGTACAATCTAAATAACAAGACAGAAGAGAAAGGTGGACTGTCTTAGTAACAGTAATATTAACTTAGGCGAACCGTTTCTTAAGCCCAGTGACTCCTGGAAATATCTTCAGATAGTCCATAGTGAAGCGTGTCTTCTTAAGAGGGCTGGACGGTCTAGCCAGTCTTTAAGATCTTTCCCCTTCGTTATACCTCGCCAAGTCCAGTCACCTGAATTCCACACGGAGTTCAACTATAACCTTTGCTTAACCTGGGAATATTGATGTATTACGGTGAGGTGACTGGCCACATAAGTAGTGTAGCGCTTTTCACTGTTCTAAATTTAATAAAGAACAATCGTTGAGCCAGTTCAGGAATTTGTCTAACAGGACAAATTAAGGAGGTTCCTTTTCAACGACTCACGACTACACCCAGAACACTGGCTGCTATTTTCAATATAGGTATGGGTACGTGCTTTGTAGGTACTACTCTCGATTTGCTTAACAGTACCACGCAGCAGGGGGGTTTGCTTTTGAGACAAAATTCGGACATATGACAAAGTTCGACAAACTGACTTAGATGTATCACAGAATATGTGTAGTTCCGTCCTGGCTTTGCAATCAGTCCCTTCTCTCTTAAGACTTCTGTTCACCGTGACGTCATCTAGAAGACACACGAAGTCGATTTATTCTTTCCAAACAACATCGTCTGATCCACAAAGTGGTTGATCTCATTCCAATCTGGCCGTACATAGTTTTTGCAATAATTACTTGTCTGGGTGATAATAGACCCATCCGGTCAAAGAAAGATGAAACAGTAGACGTTATGCCCCTGCTGGTTAGCGGTTTTTCAACTGAATCAAAATTAAATCTGAAAACATTCAACTTAGTATCCCATTCTGGACCTAGGGTTCTTTGGGTAACGCCATGGCCTAAATGCATATCCACAGCTGATAATCTTTTAACCTGTCTTAGAAATTCATCCTCAACTAGTTCTAAGTCGAAAACTCACTTCTTTAATTTGACACCTCCGCGTAACATTAACTTGTTAATCTACCTTACTACATATTTTACCTTACGCGACTGGAAAAAATGATACCAGCTGATCGTTTACGCAAAAATGATCTTAAGTAGCATTCAAGACACAGATATTTCAACTGTCAGAGTGCTCCTAAACTCTCTTGACCAATATAAAGTTTACAAAGAACGGAAAGGAAGTATCCCCGGACAAGTAAGGTGTCATCTGGCATTCAACCAACTCCGTTGGCAGATTGCTATCTGACCACCATGAGAATAGTAACGCGCTTGTAACTAAGTTAGGTATTTTGGGATGCATAAATATTTCCTCTATATCTGCAGAGACGGCTATCAATTCTTTACGAAGACGCAACAGTATCGCAACCAAGTTTTCAGTGGCACAGGAAAATCATTGAAAGACACTGCGAGGAATTTAGCTACACAGTCATGAACAACTCATAGCTTCCCGGGCTTTGTAGGGTTAATTACTGCGTGGTGTAGCGGATACCAACGAGGATGATAGTCTTATTTGCGATGCATATCGGAGACTAATTCGGCATACCATTTACTAATTATATCTTCGATTCCTCTTATGCATCTTAGTCGCAAACTGATATCTTGCACCAGTCTGTGCCTTAGACTCTTCAGTCTCCCTCTGTCCAATTTGTTGTTCTCAAGTCTCGTACCTGCACCCTTCCTCCGTGGAAATGGTATAACGAATTTGCCACTTGAGAAGTAGGTACACTTTCGCTACTGGATCGTTGAATTATTTCAACTTGACGACAGAATGTATATCGGCGAACTCTAGGTAGTGCATTCTTCTTAGCCGTGTTTTTGTAGTTTCAGAATAGCACATGAAGCTTACGCTACTAGCACTACATTTTACGTGTGGCACCGGCCCCAAGACTGTCCATCCTAATAATGTCCTTACAACAAACAGATGCATCCGACTGCCTAGCCGCTGAACCAATACCCGATGAGCCTCTGGGACATCGTAAAAACTAGTTACAGTTTCAGCACAGTTAAATTGATACAACAGTCAGACAAATGAGGCCAGTTCTTAACAATATCGCTTTTCTGTGTTCCAGACTTATCAGCGAGCAACCTTTCTGCTACTACGGCATGCTCATTACACAGTGACTAGTTTCTATCTAATGAACATATTTCAGACACTCTACTGACGGAGGTTACCAATTAATTATCACCAAAGTTTGAATTATCATCTGAGCCTGATTGTTCTGTAACCACAGGAATTTTACACAATCTGCCCTTATCAAGCTAACATCCGATCCACTGTTTAGGAAAGCCAAACCAGTAGTCTTATTATTCCATGACCTTACGCGGGTGGATATTAGGCCTAAGCGTACTTTACCATGTGACATATCCGAAATTGTGACTATCTTCTATATGGCGGTTATTGACCAGCTTAAATGAGGGTAACGTACTATGCAGCAATAGGTCCCTTACAACCTTCATACTAGAAACTACATTTTAGTAAACTGACTAGCTTAGTGGGCCTCTCCTACACAGACGAAGCACAACCCATTTTTTATTTACCTTAGACCACCTGCCTTAAACGGGCAGGGCCAAGTATGATAGGTACTGAAACGATGAATTCCTTTCTAGGTATATTGTACATGGTAGTCTGGCATCGTTCACTCTCTTAGATTCTTCTCATATTGCAAAACTAACCTTGGCAAGTAACAGCCATTTACCATGCGCTAGCTCACTAACCAGAACGGCTGTTGGCTATTCTTAGCCTATAAAAAATAAACTCAATAAGTCTTGGAAAGTTTGGTTCTCTGTTGCTTTTCGTTATCCCATCAAGTAACAGCCCACCTTAATTTTAACGACTGTGGAGCGAATTTCACTATTCTTCCCAAAGTTTCAATGAGTTCAAATCCGAGGTATAACCAGAGTAACTTCCGACGATTAATCATTGCATATGGATAAGAGGAAATCAAAGGGCAGTGTTGGGTAGATGGGAAGATAGATTTGAGTGTTCACTCTAAGTTTCCCTCCCTCAACAGACGTCCAGTAGTATTTACGATTTTCTAAGTTATTATGAGGTCACCTCGAATCTGCCTGTATTGTAAAGAATAAAAATCTGGCGTTTACAACAGTTTTTATTGTGGTCTTGGCTAGAGAGCCTACTTACGATCTGCAATATCGTCTCACTGGTACAACCATGCATGACCGAAAACTTAACGTAGTGAAGCAGTATTTGTAGCTGACGGTATCAAAAAATCGAAGATGTTTTTTAACATCAGCATTCAGTTGGCTATTACTAACTCGTGATTATTAATATAAACCACTGAATTGATTAAATACATTAGCAGTATAGTGGTTTCAAAGCGCGTAGCCCAATTCCTGGAGGTCATTAACTATATGATTTGGTTAGCAAATATATAGATTAGGTTTTTGGCCATGAACTTTATGAAAAGACACTTGACTAGAAGTGTTAACAGGGAAAGTAGTCTACCTGTGTCGTTTGACTGTCGCAGACTGGTATCACTTTTCAATCAGTATATGCAAGCTCAAAATGACAATAAAGATGCTATTTTATACAACACACTACCATACTTTTGCAAGGTTTATTGTCTGTCTTAAAATACATTATTATTCAGGTTTTTACTGATGCTCAGCCAGTCGATTTTATCGATAAATTTCCTGATGTACATATATTTTGTGCACGTGTTTCTCAGCTGTTCGTGCGAGAAATAAAATCCAGAGCTGCGAACAAGTCTTCAGGTATTAGAATTTCTGTTTACTTCATATTTTTAGAGGAAGGAAGTCTTATTATAGCCCAGTTTCTCGAACCGGATGAGACCATTTGGGATTGTTTGGAAGTTACAGACTCTGAGCAAGCTATAATAACAAATAAGGGGTCATTTTTGTTAAACGCCTTAAATATAATGAGCATTGGACATACTAGTCTGATCGAATGCATGGCAGCTGCTTCAATACCATCGACATTAGTTAAGTGCTTGTACATATTCCTTGACCTTCCTCCAAAATACTCTACTGGATGTACATTCCATACGAAATTTCGAGAAGTATGTGATGATCAGTATAAGTTTGTGTTTTACGTTCTTTGAGCAATTAAAGTTTCAACATACACTTTTAAACCAATTCTATTTTTCTTATGTGGTATGCATAGACATGTGATGATATAAAGACGTTGGGATTCATGAGAAATATATGTCTCTTATAGTTGTTTGGCAAATACCACTTAGAATTCTCATACCTACTACATTCTTTATTACTGCCTGACCTCTCATTTCAATATTCCTTTCTATTGAGAATTTATAAATCATGGTGTAGTCAGTCTTCTTCTTTTGAATATTTATTGAAAAGATACTAACAGGTATACAGCAATTTACTAAGCCTTTTATGACCTGTATGTATGTACCATCAACATAGAACCTGGCACATGTGTGCATCGGTTCAAGTTGCCATACCACCATGGCACCTCAAGATTAACACCATCACCATTAGTAGAAGTTGCTTCAATAAAATAAAATAATAGTAACAAGGAATGTGAACATATAGAATATGGTTCAGGAGGCGTTGAAAGAAAGTAATGGAATAATTTAAAGCTCATGATTTAAGGGAGGACAATGAGTGAATACATCTGCGCCATTGTGACCGATTCTGAGCCATGTCACTCAGTGTTTTTAGCCACTGGTTACGGTAATCGCGAGGACCCCATCCAGGTAATCTGCAGCTACCGACACGACTTAAACCGGCAGTCAGTGACTTCATGGACTGAGTCCATGTTTTAGTTTGGCCACCTCTAACTCTCTTTCATCCTATTCCTATGTCAGCCAACATTGCGCATCGAGGAAGACAGTGGTTGGGCATACGCAACACATGTCCCAACCACCTCAGTCGATAAAGATTCACAACCTCACCGACCGATTTACTACATTTGCCTAACACCCGTCAACTAACCTCGTTATTACTTACTCGGTGATCCAAGCTAACGCGAGCGATGTATCCTAGACATCGATGGTCAAAAACTAATAACCTTCGAGTGTCATCTACCCTTAATGGCCACGTCTCACACCCATACAGTAAGACAGAGCGAACTGTTGCGCAGTACACTCTCCCTTTCGTTGAGAGACGAATATCTCATCTACGCCATAGGTGACGTTAGTTGTTGGCAAAAGCCAAATGAGCTTTTTGAATTCGTACTGATATTTCTTCGGAGACTAACCCATTTGGGCTAATCAGACTTTCAAGATAAGTGAAGTGGTCGACATGCTCAACTACTTCACTCCCTATCTTTAGTTCAGGTGTTGACTAAGACCAGTCCTGGAGCAATAGTTTGCATTTAGAGGGGGAGAAAGGCATTCCGAAAATGCTTGTATTCGAGCTTATTGCTGTTAAAAGTTTCTGCATCGTATCAGCGTCTTCGCCGAACAGGACTATATCGTCAGCATATTCTAAGTCAATAAGTGGATCTCCTGGTAGGAGATCAATTCCTGAAAAGTCAGACGATGAAAGTGTAATTTCTAACAGTATGTCAACTATGAAACTAAACAAAAATGGGGAAAGTGGGCAGCCTTGACGGACACCACATGAGGTTACGAGTTTAGATGACAGTTAGCCATATGCTCTGACACGACTAGTAGTGTTTGAGCAAAGAGGCTTAACAAGTTTTCTGTACTTTTGGGGCACGTTTTTCAATGAAGGACACTGCCATAGAACTTCACGGTCTACAGAGTCTTTTATGACCTACACATAACAGTTGATTGTTTCATAGTTTTGGGATGGAACTATAAATAATCAGCTTGGTAGATTGAATCAACTCATGATGTTTGAATGATCTGTGCTGTATCGGAAAGCATGCTTTATGGGCAGGGTCATCAATAAGACAAAAATTAATGGTTATGGATCCTCGTTAATATGAACCGTCTTTTATGTATTTCTGAATAACGGTCATACTTTATGTTCATCTATTTTACTGTCTTCTGTGTACACTGATATCTTTCTCTTAGTCTACTGTTGAAATTATGGCAAATTTCAGGTGGGGATTCCAATGTAGGCTTCTATATTATCCTATACGTCTACACAGTGTTTTAATTATTTAACAGGTGGCAAGATTTTACCCTTCAAAGTGTTTCTGAAACTATATTTAATTTTGTCCTGTTCAGCTACTTCAGCGGCTCTGTTTGTACCCTGTAGTAGCCGAAGAACTGGCACGTAAAGATGCTTTATGTCATATTTTCAACGCTTTGACGGATTGGTGCGCACCTCATAATACTCCTTGGCGCATGACAACCACTGTGATATTGTCCACTATTGCTCAAAATTCTCTTTCTCCTGTTGTGGTAAAGCGCATACACGGTGAGTTCACATTTCAATACTACACTTGTTTGTGTATCTTCTTATAAAGTCAAATCTTTTAGTAAAAAAACTGGACTGTCAAAGTCAGTCTAATTTTAGTCATGCTATAAACATTGGTCTCAAGTACAAACGAATTTACATTAAGTGCTTACTAACTATACTAACTTATTGTAAGTAAAAATTGTGGAAAATTATAATTTTTTAATTTTTGTCAGCAGTACAAGTGTGCAGCGAAATATTTCTCGGTGAAGTTTTTCACTGATGAAAACTAGTGGGAAGTTTGTCATAAATGTAGTATTTATTAAAATGTTAGTACATGTAATGTAAGATTTCCTTTTGCGTATTTTTATTTCTATGATCTCTATAAAGTTTCGTTATTATTCTGGTTTTAGATTCAGAATGTATTCGCCATTTTCTCAAAAAAATCTCTGAAAGCAAGTCCGGTTGTAAGGATTTTGTAAACAGCTTCGTCTCATTGCTTCATGTTATTCGAGAATCATCTGTTGATGGACAAATTCTTCTAGATGATTTCCGCAATAATAATGGATACCTTGTACTTAGTGAATTTTGTCTCAAGTAAGTTGCTTTGCGATGTTAACGTTATAGAATAAGTCCTTTAATTTTCATGGCTCATTTCTCAGTCTGTCATTTCCGTATATACTAGCATAGTTTTTACGTTTCTGTTTTGGTTCTCATACAAATCTTCAGCTTTTGGTTTTCAACTGACGACTCGTCCTAAGATAATAAATACATCAGAATTGACAGTCAAAAAGGTATTTATAAACAACTTATGCTCTTCAGCACAGTTTTCGAACCGTAGGGCTATTAGATTGTAAAAATGGCAAAAACTTATGCTTTCCTAGTGTGCAGTAAGATAGTATTTTAAACAAAATGATTAGGTGAAGAAATTGGTACGAATTTTCGAAAACGGGAAAAAGATTGTAAGAACACAAACTGAAATAGCAACCAAATTAGTCAATATTTTTAGGTCCCGGTGGATATTTAGGGTTGTAGTTGTTTGTTATTTGGCATTGGGGTTAGTTATGTACAGGTGTAGTTCTTTAACAATATGTATGCATTATGTGACTGATATAAGATCACTGTTTTACTTAACATGAAAGCAAATATTTCTCTGGATTTTATGGAATGCTTCGTCAAGTGGTTTTTGTGTAATTTAAACAATTATTGGTAAAATTCTATGCTACGTATCTGATAATTTCATGAGATGATGCAACACGAATCATTGATTCATTGATATATGAGTTCAGTTTCCATCTCTTGTTTCGGGTTTTAGCTCTTTTGTCTTCTATGTAGTACTTGGCTTTAGTTCCCAAGTCACTACGTCACATCTGTTTTAATTAAGGTATCTCTTACTATACATTGGCTACTTTTACTTTCATATACTATATTTATCCAAATCATTTTACATGCGTTACATTTTTTGGTTTGCTTGTTTTGGTTAGACTTGAAGAAAATGAAATTCCGGACTCCGAAGACTCTTTACAAACTCTTGTAGCCCTTGTTAGTCATTTGGCCACATGTGGGTCAGTAGAGCTGCGTCCTAAAGCAGGAGCTGGAGAGCAGGTCCACAAAATTCCAGGATTTCGCATTCATATGCCCAAAACTCAAGGTATGTTTCATGTTTTTTGTATTTAGCACTTTACAGACAAATTACCTAGTTTCGCACAAAACATAATCCTACGTTAGAATCAGCTTCAGTTTGTTCTTTTTATGGTTGTCACCAGATACGCAGCATTCCTAATGACTATAGGTTCGACATTTTCGAAGATTTAGTTCTCGTTTCGTCGGCTTTTCTACTTGTTGTTGCCATATGTAGATAAAATTTACTTTTAGTCTAACCATATACGAACATTTACTAACTTTTATGTTAATCTGCTGTAACTTTCACATACATATTTTTGTAATATATTTACGTATTTGGAGAATCTGACCATTTGCATTATTAAAAAGAACCTTCAGCTCAGTTTTTCACTAAGGAAATATGCTTTACTTATGTGTTTAAATTTCTGTAATAATTTTAAATGAACTTTGAATTTTATTCAAATTGTCATATTTGGCTATAATTATAGTTGCTTTCAGCTGACAGAAGGATGTTTGTAGACTTTATCTGTCTTCAGGCTCGGATTCCCCTCGTAGAATTTTAAAGTAGTCATGTCGTATCTTGCTAATCAAGCTATTTGGACTTATATAGATTTCTTACACCAATTACTTATTTGTTCATACTACCTAACTTTGTTCTTAGTCATCTGACTACAATTGACATAACGCGATTTGAACTACTTATTTTATGGTGACAACTCAGTAGTTATGGCATTTGGTATTCCATCGCTAAGTTGCAGGCTCTACCTTCTGTGATTTGAACAACTGGATAGTATCACAACCTCTTACACATAGATTATGAACTGAATTTACACGTAAATCTGTACCTAGGAAGTGAATTCACAGTAAATTACTTTGTAGTGAATAGTAGTGTGCAAATTTCAAGTTATTAATGAATTTACTCGAGTTTTTATCCATTTGACTATATAGCATTTTTATTCTTTATCAAGTGTGTGGGTAATTTAAGTCATTCTGATCACCACATACCAGTACTTCTGTTGGGTATTTTCGATTCGGAATAACATAAAATCGATATGTCCGGCCTATGATTGGCTAATGAGATCGCAAACAGATAGGTGGCATATCACAACCGAGTGAATAAAAGACTATGATTTTCATATTTGCCCTTTTTTCTTGTGTGTGTGATTTTCCACTTAAAACTGCTTGTAATTATATTAGCACAACGAATTAGTGTAGTGTCTGACTCATCTAATCCTGGTCGTTTAGTCGGATCATCGTGCATTTGAGCAGGATTAAGTAAAGGACAGCATTTAGCGTTTGCATACTGAGTTACTGGACTAGTAGCTCCCTGAAACAATTACCCATTCTACATCTGTAACTAAAGTCATTCAGTCTTTAGTGTCGTCCAAAAATTAATGAGTCATTCTATTGTATCTTACTGACATCACTGTACTATACTTTCGTCTTCAGGATCTGTATAGTATCTGTTTACCGCTAATCGAAGTATTAGGAAGTTATTTTTTTTCATATCACTGGTGTTTTTCAGTATGAGTATTTAAATATGCGCGTAAAAACTTTAGTAAATGAACAATATATTGTTTTCGAATTTTTTCATAGCAAGGAAAAGTGTACGTAACATGTATGCATTTGATGTACTGCAATCATTATTCAATAGTTCTTCAACAATTAATCTTGGTTTGCTAGTTTTGAAGACAGTTCAATCACTTCTTCTTCAGGATTTATCAAATTATTTCATTTTAGAACAACAAAATATATTGGTTGCTTTTGCCAAAAAGATATTTGAAAAATCCTACGAAATCCAGGTTAGGAGTTTCTATTATTGATAATGACTTTCTTATTCATTGGTCTGTTTATGATACGCTTGCAAAAAATAAATACCTAAAGAGTTAGTACTAAATAGTCCTTCTATTTGAGTTATTATAAGACATAAAACTTATGTTGCTTGCTAAGTTTAACAATTTATTAAAACGTTATTTATTTTTGATTGTGAAGCTCCCATTTTAAAACCTAGACAGCATTGCCATCGCGCATTTCAAAAAGAAGCTCTTCTGAGTATAAATTATGATAAACTATTGACTTATCTACAAGATGTCGATTCATATACTTAGCTCCAAGGTTAGTGTTATTACCTAATTGTCTTAACTGAAGTGAGTGGAGTGGGAGGAGAGTGAGTTGAATATGAGACATTTTAACCAACAAGCTACTACTCCACTTAGTTTTAGTAACAAACATTCCTTTCAGGTCTAGATACTGTCATAAGGGTTCATAATGAATTATTAAACAATATTCACAGTCGAAATCCAGTTTACATTAATGTTCATAATACTGCTAAAATAAGAAATAATTGGTTTCGTCTAGCCGGCTTTCATATTATATAAGGGTAAGTTCGTTGATGATATTTTCTGCAATGTCAATAAGTAAACAAAGGATTAACAGTATTTTACTAACATACTTTAATGTCCACGATGTCGATTTTTTAAAATGTTTTTTCAGTTTATTCAGAAAGGGGGGTTGGCTATCAATTACCGTCTTATTTATCAGGAACTTGCTTTAAGGTTTGTATTAGAAGTCACAATGTGACTCGTTTTCCAGTTGGAAATTTGTTGACTTTGCATTCAGCTACATTGAGCGTGAGTTCTGGTGACAATATTCTGTTGCGCAATCAAAATAGATAGAGTGGAAATCGGAACCTCGACTTGATGGCCTTGAGTCAAACGCCTTGGCCACTGAGCAACTGTCTACAAGTGGCTTTTTGCAAATGATCACACATTATCCTTCATTCCTAATAGCTTATTTCTCTTTTTATAATACTAGGAGGCCTATTTTGATCTACTTGAAGTACTAGTGGACAAATTACATTATGTATTTATGAAAGAAATCAATAGTATTGTCGTTCAAATGAAATTATTCAAGTTAGTGAATATTTGACTGGTTTTCTCTTTCTCATTGTTTACCTCATGAAAAAGAAAACTGTAAGCTAAATTAAAGTATGGGAGATTTTGTGATTATTTCTAAATCTCTGCCATAATAATGAGTCTGATGTTATCTGCCAGATATTTGGTTTATTTTTTGGTGGTTAGATCAATTGATCAGTCCGTGACTTTTGGTTTTACTTCCAGTCTGTATTGGCTATATATGCAAATTTAGTATCATATTTATTTTGTATTGAATTACCTAGGTGTAGTTAGATATATTATTCTCTAAATAATAGTAATCTGAGGATTACTGTTTTGGTATTTTAGTATTAAATCAGTGGTGGTTATCTAATTAGTGGAAGCTGATATGACGAGTGGATGATTTAACCTTCGTTTAATCGGATCAGTTGTAACAGAATATTTATAAATAAAATTTTCTTATAAGTATGTTAAAATAATTGTGATGCAATCATAATTACTCTAGGCATTCGATATTTAGTTGGCTAACTGGTCATATATATATATATGTATATATATATATATATATATATATATATATATATATATATATATATATATAAGGTTGTAGTGGAGGCTTGTTTAAATGTTATGTCGAACTTTTAGGTTAGTGTCATTCGATTTGAGAAGTAAATTTGACAATACACATTTTATGCATTCTAGTGTGCTTTGGGCATGCTTTGGTACCTTTTAGTTCAGTTAACCTTCAAAAGGTTTTGTTTGCAAGCGAGGCTTACAAATGTTAAGTTCTTGTTTGTCTGGATTTCCTTTGGCATTGAACTTCACTCAACTCATTACAAATCAGAGTAAGCATTAAGTTGAAACATATTATATTCTAATATCATAAAGGCAATTATTTTACAATATGCTCATTTTTTGATAGTTTGTGTTCTGATTAATTTTATTACCTTCTGTTAATATTTCAGTTTATCCCCTTCTTTGGTTATCGCCTATCGTCATTTTATTCAACTTTTACGAATCAGTCCAGTTTTTAAAGATGTTTTTCACGATGTTGGCTTACTTGAATTAAGTATAGATATATTAAATTGTTTTATTGATACGATGGAAACATTTAATGACCCTTCTACAACTCCCAGTACCACATGTAAGTTTGTCCCCACACATAGCATTTCTCCTTAAAGATTTTATCTTTTGTTGTTCTTACAATATGCCGAATATTTAGTACTGTTAAGCTTGTATCTTGTGCCCATCATTTGATCCGTATAATTTGTTCATTACGAATGACAACTAATATGTTTTGCGTGTCAGTTGTAATGTCTAGCTAAGTATATTTTAAGTAGTTGTGTGTTTTTATTTAAAGCAATTTTCTATTAGTCACATAAAATAGTCAAACACTTCCTGGAATAAATAACACTGGTTCACTGTCACTATAGTAACGGCTACTGTTGTTTCAGATGAATATTGACTTCGAAGATTTTTTGACCATTTGTATATGAATTGACTCTATCTATAAAATTGTTGAAATGTTTCTAGCTGTAGATTAATAACAATGCTAATTAGTTTATGCTAACATATGTATTCGTATAAACTTTCTTATAATTAAATTGTTATTGAGATTCGTTCAAATTACCATGTAGAAGTTTCACTATACTATCCTTTTCTTTGCATCGATTTTTCAAAATGAATAATTCATGAAAGTATTATTTTGTAGGTTAGTTTATTAGTTTGTAAGTGAGTTTCATTACAAGCTATTACTAATCAGATTACTTTTCTTAACCCAAAGATTATTAAATACTGATCAACCAAAAAAGCTTTTTTCCAGGTTTCTTAGCTTTCGAATATCTGAGTTTTATATTCGTCATTGATATTGTTGAAACTAATCACCACGTGGTATTGTTATTTTAGCAACATTGAACGATAAATGTGTAAGATCCTCAATTTTGTAAAACTAGTAATTGTGGAGTAGTTGCGGAGTCCCATACTAGAACGAAACAGCCGTCCATGTTCAATCGTACTCTGTCAACATCAATCTATGGCGTATTTAATCAACCAATTTCGTATATCTCTGAGTTTTTTAATTGTTGACTAGGACAGTGGCTCAGTATTTATAGCGTTTGTCTTTCAGACACTGTCTCAGGTTTGGGTCCTGTTGTACCAACTTTAGTTTGAGCCATTGTGTAGTATCATTAGCCTATACGCATATTGTAATTACAAGATGTTATACCTGGGAAATAGGATACATTAGTGGAGCAATGGCCTAGTTGTTAACTCACTTTACTTTCAACTGCTAAGTCAGGTGCTTGAACCCCTCTTCATCTATTTCCGTTTTGTTAACCTGGTGATATTTCTGGCTCCCGAAGATAGGCACATAAATTCGTACTTGGTTCATGAGTAAATCAATCAATTGTTTGGATGGAAACAGTATAATCCAAATCTATTTAACTCTTTGAGCTTAGTGATAGTGTTAAGTAAAGCTTATTAACTCAATCAGGCCTTAAATGTTTAAGCGAAGAAATATGAAACATCTACAATTGTCTGTGTTGTGGATCAGTGTGTTTTTTACACTAATTAATACTAATGTATAAGTATTGCAAGATAATAGAGGTGGCTTTTATGTCTGACACGTTTCAACGAGATGATTGACTTAATGTTAAGATTTGAACTACTTAACAGTACTCTCCTTAATGCAACTTATGATTAAGTGCGGGTTCGACTAAATGTAGTTCGTGGTCATTGCACCGATCAACCAAAATCATGCCTCGTAAGTGATGAGGCTTGCATTATGTACTAAACAACTTCTATGGGATTTAATAAGATAAAATTAACAAGATGAATGTTATTATATGATTTAGCAAGAACGGATGAAGTGGTATGCATGAAAGAATAAGGGAACTCATGGTCTATATAAAAGTTGATAGCGAATGCACCTAATCCAGTGTCATTAATTCTGAACCATGTTACCCAATGTCTCAAACAACTGATCGGGGTTATCTCACGGACTCTAGTAAGGTAGTCTGTATTTACGAATACGGCTCAGATCAAAAGTCGTAGACTTCATGAACTGATGCCACGTTTTGTTTTAGCTGCCAGTGAATTTCTTCTAACCTACTTCAACACCGGCTAACATTACACGTAGTGTTAAGCGTTGATGGGACATATATTACACTCAGTCGTTCCACGATACGTGACCTATGCTTAAAAATCATCTATGATCGGTGACCTTTAGCCTACTCATGCCTTTCACTTCCATAGTCTATGTTTCGCACACATAAGTTAATATAGTGAGCTGCTGAGCATTATTTCATTCAACAAATTGTATGATATGTAATCGGTAGTTGTTTATCACTAAATTACGTATGCATACATTTATTGGTCTCACTGAATTATAATACTTAGAATGTGTAGTAACTAATCATTTACATTTTTTATCAGGTTCTGCTAGTCAGATAAGGATTATTTCAATGTCAGTTGGTCTTTTTTTTATCTACGTTTTATAATGGCAACCAGAGGCATACATGTAGGTATGTTTAGCCCAAAATGTTTAATTGTTCAAGTCATCAAGATTCGGTCAGTTTGCTTTTAGTAGGACGGATAAAATCATAGAATGATGCATGAAATTGCAGACTCTTTTGATGAACATTTAAATAAACAATTATTGGATTACAATTAACATTTTCGAAAACATCAGATACCTGTTCTACATCAGTGTATTCAAATAATATCATGAGGAATTACGAAGATTCCTAAATTGGCTACAACTATATCAGCCCTACAAAGCAATGAGAATTATAAAAACATGTCAAACTTAATATAAGAACGTAATAAATATAAAGTGTTGCAACCAATGTAATCAAGTCAGAGTAACATGTGTGGGTTGTTAATAAGGTCGATAAACTAGTGAAATTGTTAGAAATTGTGATAAAACAGTATCAACCTAATCATAACTAGGGACTTGGATAATTCAGGAAGCCATATTTGAAGCTAATTTTCATCATGGATTAGCATCAGGTGAAGAGCCATTGGAAAGTGTCATTATTTTTGCGTTTTGTGTTGAATTGTAAATAGGCGGAACAAGAATTAAGCCTAACAATGAAGTCTGGATTCTCTGAAAAGTCGATGATATTTAAAGCTTATATCTCCAAATGATTTGTAACAGCGTATTATTTTGATAGATAAAAGAACCTATTTTACTGACTAGTTGTCTTGTCTTTGATTTTTATTCATTTGAGGGTTCTAATGGATATACTGGTCTTGTGAGAAACCATCAGTCGACCAGAACGTATCGTTTCATTTATGTCATCATCCTGTATATTTACTCATGCGACTCCCACAGCAGTCGTGATGAAGATGGGGTGTAAATCCACAATCCAAAACGTCTATGAAATTGAGTAATCCGAACATAACTTGTTTATGCTTTGTCAGACCGACTGCTCAACTGTTGTCCTAATTTCAACCAATCTGGATTGGGTGTAGGAAACTGGCGTTGGTTTATTTAATTAAGCAATGAAATATATTTTTAATTCTCAAATTATTTTCTAGGTTCGGAATACAGTTATTCTCGCTTAATTCGATAGGGTACTCAGTCGACAGAATTCTAATTTGCTTTATATTACAACCAAGTGATAGTGTTTAATAATAAGGTTAAATCGTGGCTACGAGCCGAATTCATGATATATATTTTTCCTTTTTGGGATTCTCTAGCTGGATGTACTTGCATCTCAGTGTTTATATTCACATCGGAACTCAAACTCACTCCATTCGCTCCAAACGTCATCGCATGAACATAATAAGTACAAATAATATTCACTGTTTCTAAAACATTTGTTTACTTCTTATTACAGTTTTAATCTCGTTTTCTGTTATACTGTTTTCTTTTAAAAAATTCTTATTGCTGACAGGTCCATTTGAATCACTCAAAGAAATAGGTAATTATCTTTTGGAATTTTTACAATGCACGGTTACTTCACATACACAAAATGGTGATGTATTAATTCGTTTAGGCGCTACAAACTGCTTATTAAATCGTATACTCAATTCAAATGCCAAAAAATATATTTCTTTACGTTTACCTGCACTGACGATTTATGAGGAGTTAATGCTTAGTAATGGTGGAGAAGACTTAATGCCAAATTTATTAGAAAATATGCATCATGCATATGCTGATTTAAAAATAAATGTAAGTATTCATTTTTATGCGTTAATTGCAGGTTTCAGATTTCAAGAATGCCAGACTCTTCACTTTAATATTTAGAGCGATAATTTTCGTCTAACTCTAGACCGATATTACTATCTTTTTTAGACTTGTTTTTATACGAAACTTGTTTTAATTTCTAAACTAGATTCTTTTATTTGACTTTCGAACTGCCTATTTTACTTACTAATGTTCGACTCTCCAAACTTCATCAGACAGAAGGGTGTTCAGAATTTCAGCTGAATTGTTGATAGTCGATTATTCCATCCATTAGGATTTCTGGTACTTAATGTTAAGTGGTTGGAGATAGTCGGTAGAAAACCCCTCTTGACTTAAGTTTAGTGCCAGTTAGTCAGCCAAATGTATCTCTAGTCTTGAGGAAATTAATACTTTCTGTGGGATTTGAACTGACATCATTGAATTTCATTGTCTGTTTTATCGTTCATCTGTTCGGGGCGCGATTGACCACCTATTACACTGAGATATTTACAATGATTGGTCACTGAATAGTGGCCTAGTATTATTATTATCACTACGATTATTATTATTCCTTTGAAATAGATTACCATAGAATGACTGATCTATAATCTAGTGTACACTTACAAATAATAGGGTTAAACATATTTTATTACACAGAACTATACGGAAAGTACTGTGTAGTGTTAATTACAAAGAATAAATGAAGAAAGCTTGACATATAACTCGTAATTGTGTTAAGAAGGTTATGTCAAAAGTTAGTTTGTTCTTCCAGTGTGTGTGTGTGTGTTTGTTTGTGTCGCCTTTGTATCGAACATCAACTACCTCATATAAATGTTACTCTTGAAACATTGGGTCAGTATTGATTGATAGGCGTATACGGTGTTTAACTTATTCATTAGAATAGAATTAAATAACCTATTTTGTAATATTGGATTTTTTTTGTTTTTGTTTACTATTCTTCCGTATCTTTATCACAAATATCTTTTGGTGAGAGTTAATTTTTCTTAAGTATATAAATGATAATTAGAATAAAATGTAAAAGTTATGGACTTAGTTAGTGATTCATTTAAGATTTCATCTTGGGTTATTTAATAGACTCTTTTCTTATGTTTATTTTGTCTGAATAGTTCCAAGAACGAATTTTCTTTTAATAGAAATGCTATTATATTTGTTTTGATTTATGCATATGTTTCAGATTTTGTGTTCATTTTGTCGAGTTCTACGTGAATCACATCGATGCAGGGCTGTTTTTCGAAAACTCAATGGATTTGTGTATGTAATGCAAGAGTTAATTTATTTAGAAGGTTGTTTAAACTTATTCACATTTAATAATACTTTATCTTATTCGATAACAAATTCATCTGTTAATCCTTATTCCATATCTACTGCCAATTCATCTCATTTATTTATGGAAGAATCATCACTATCAAAACATATGATCGCTTCCTCTGATCATGATGGAATTCAACAACAACATTCACATTTATCACGTAAAGCATTCTTGTCAAGTTTAACATATCCTCAATTATTTCTGCTGATTAAATCAATCTTTTCCAGTTTGGGAATAGCTATGAAATTTGAACCGGCCAACGCTCATTATTTTGTGACTGAGGTAAGTTGGATGCACTTGTACGCTCATACAGATGTTGATATGCTTACAAGTCTATCATACATAAATATATATTCTAATGAATCTCGTTGACTTGATAAATAAGCATATGGCATTTAATATCCTTTCATAATATTTTCTTTACTGCATTCCTTCTTTATGTGGGCACAATATAGTGTCGTTGATAGAGGCTAACATACAGTCATTAACAACGTAGAACCTAGCATAAATGCCCATAGGTGCAAGTTGCTAGATCACAACACGATGAGATCAGATTTACAAGAATATACGACAATAGAATACAATAGGGAAGAATAAAGTAAAGGTGTATATGAAGGAGCTTAAGATCTTGATAGAGATAAATAGTGAATATTCTTGCACCACTGTGACCGATTTTGAGCCATGTCACCTAGTATCTCCAGCCAGTGATATCGATTATCACTCATGTAGTCTGCATCTACCAACATGGCTTAGACAAGTAGTCAAATACATCACAGATTTGTGCCATGTTTTGGTTTGGCCGCCTCTACTTCTCTCCCATCTTACTCATACCCCAGCTAGCATCACGCGACGAGGCAGGCGGTGGTCAAGCATACGTAACACATGTCCCAACCATCTCAGTCGATGATGGTTTACGATTTCTTCGACTGGTTTACCATGTTTTCTTAGTACTCTTTGTCTAACACCAATGTTACTTATTCGGTTATTCCATGATATGTGGACGATACTACGAAGATTTCTATGACCAAAGACTTGAAGCCTGCATATATCTATTTTCATGGCACGTTTTGCACCGATATGTTAGAAGAGAGCAGTATGCTGCTTAGTTCAGTCGACCTTTTTTTGTAGGCCGGATATTTCTCCGATGTTAAAAGTGATGTAAGTTGGCAAAAGCTGAGTGAGCTTTCTGAATCCGGGTTTAAATTTCGTCAGACAGCGATCCACCGGAGTTGGTGGGGGGGGGGGTGATGAGACTTCCAAGATAAGCGAGGTATTTAACTTACTCAACTACTTCACTCTGAATGACTAATCCAGGCGGTGATGCAGACCAATCTCGGAGTAACATTCTGTATTTAAAGAGAGAGAGTGAGAGGAGAACACCTCCAAAATGTGCTTACATTGTGACTAAAGGTGTTCAGGAGACTCGACATATTGTCAGTGTCTCCTCCGAATAGGACAAATCGTATATGTATTATAGGTCAACGAGTGGGCTTCCTGAAAGGTGTTCGATTCCTAAAAAAATTGTTGATGAAAGTGTGTTTTCTAAAAGGTCAAAAAGACTTTGCATGTTGTCAGCGTCTATGTGTTCTAAGTCGATGAGTGGGCTTTCTGAGGGAGGTTAATTCCTGAAGTTACATAAAGAAAGTGAACATCTATAACAAAAAGCTAACATACAGTATTCTCAGAATGTAGCTTTTAGTTTGTTCTTATAATTGAAGTGAATAAGTTATTTAGCCAGTACTAAGGTCTTGGTTGCTTTCATATGGTTTAAGTTAGTGAGAAAGAATTTTCATCGAATCTGTTCAGTATCTCCTTTTTCAAATTTTGTTCTTATCCATCCTTTTAATTTTTAAAGGGAATTAAAATTACTAGATAAACTATTCATATTTTAGCTTTTTTAGAAAAGCTTCTAATATTATGATAGCGAGACATCTTAGGTAACTCATCGAGAAATGATTTATTCTAAACTGATAAAAACATTGAATATTTAATACGAGATAAGTGAAACTAGTTGTATCATTTAACCACTAGCTTCTGGAGTCTCATGTGGATTCATGTAGCAGTAAGCAGTTTCTAACATGGTTTTCTTGAAATGGAAAATGGAGAGAGGTGCTTACATATTCTCACTGTCTGAGGTGTTTGTGTATAAAGCCTTTAAGATGTTAACTAACTTCTTAGGCACACCCCTTTTCATCAGAATCTCAGGGCACAGACCTATCCGACGAACACAATACAGCTGTTATGTCAAGAAACACAACGATTATTAGCCTGCTATGTGTATGATGGAGTTCTGTCAACTGACAAAGGATTACCTTCACAATCTGATTCAATACCAACCTACTCCTCTTGAGTCAGTCTTTTACGGGTTTTGCACAATCTCGTAAGCCATCAGGAATGACTAATTGCAGGTGTTGCTTCCAACTCGTTAGCACTCCCTGACTACCGGTTTTCTCTATCCCCACGAAAGCTTCACACAGTTTTTTTGACGTAGTAATATACATAGTAACCAATAATAATAATGTAATATTTATGTAATTAAGATAAGCTTGTATTTTCCCGTTGATTTTTAATGGACTGAAACTGGTCAGTCTCTGTTGCCATATGTGCATCCTGAGCGGATTGCCTCGATATAGCGTTATTACACAAGTTAAATATTTATGTTGTGGCAAATTTCTAAGATTTACATGCACCTGTTTATTCATGTTGGACATTTGTCCTATTCGGTTCACTTTATATCTTAGTTATTTTGTGTAACTTATGTTTTCTTATTTCCAATATGTAGATTCAATACACCACGTTAATTGATGCAATTTTATCTCTTGGTTCAAACAAACAAACTAGTGCACTCAGTGATAACAACAATAATCCACATAATCAATTTATATCAGTAAATTTAAATGAATTAATGAATAGATTCAATGACACAGTGTGCCATCAGTTAAAAAGCATACAATCCAAATATTTATATGCTTTATTTATGAATCTGAAATTAATGGAATCATTATTATTATTTCCATCGTCACATTTACCATCATCATCATGTTCTGATTCCATATTAACATCATCTAATTTGAATAAAGCAAAAACTGTATGTGAAACAACTACTGATGCTTATCATCCTGAAGTGAATAAATCGTTAGGTACTGATATGGTTATTAGTCTACCAAGGCGAGTTGTTGAGTGGTGCGTTATTTGTAGATATTTTTATGATTTGGCAATTGATGCGTATGATCGGTAAGTTTTCATATGTACGTATCCATTCAAGTGTTATTTTAATTGATATGCTTCGTTTTTTTTATCTTGACTTTAACGTTTGTGTATATCTTTTGAATAGAGACAGTCTAAAAGTTTAGTAATAAGCTGAAATTTTATGATGATGATGATGATTGATGTAGGAGTAGGCTGGAAGAAGTCTTAAGGATAACCATATTAGAACACAGCACTCATCCATGGTGTTTTCGACTGTTGTTTCGATAGGTGCAAACTAGCTGGTCAGGGTCCATGCAGTTATCGTAACCACTGATTTGAGATGTCAGGTGACATGGCTGAGAATAAGATGCTGTGCCGCAAGTGCACCCACTCTTTATTCTATTTCATATCTTTTTTTCATGGCCGCTTATGTTACTTTTACGACTTTGGAATTCATCTTGCTGCGCTGAACTGATGTGACAACTTGAACCTATGCATATATATACCAGGTTCTACGTTGTTCAGGGTTAAATACCTCACAATTTCAACTTAAATGGCACATGTAGGTAAATTCTGAGTCTGTTTGTTTCTTTATTGAGATTTCATTTTCCACAAACTCATCATGGATTGATTCATCTAGTAAAGTAATTCAAGGGATTCATGCGCTCAACTACTTTATACTATGTTTACAAATTAAACATTAACAGATTATTGCTTCAAGGGATTTTGCTCTTAAGGGGTAAGAGATTAATCCTATACATCCGAAACTTATATATATTTATACCACCATTTTGTGATTTCGTTGATAATTTCTTGCTTTACTTTTATTTTTTATATCCATTTTGTCTCTACAAATACTGCTCCAGAGATTCTATACGTTCAATTTTATTGGATAAGGATGCCGATTCTTTAACCCAACGACCAAATCATACTGACGAAATTCTGTCTACTACTTCAGTCGTCGTGAATAATGATAATGCTGTTGGGAATACTGGACTACTTTTTAACAATAATTATAATAACACGGCATCGAATGTAACGGATATTCTCATTATTCATCCAGATGCAGTTATTGGTCTTTTAAAACTTAGTGCTAAGTTAAATGAATATTTAAGTTATGAATTTGATTACAGATTGTCGGATGATTTACTTATTGATTTTCAAGTAGGTTTAGCGTTTGTCTACTTTCCTATGTTATGATTTTTCTATCATTTTATTGTCATTTACAAATGTTTGATGCTTTAACATATTTTTATTTCTGTCCAGTTGTTGATTTTCAAGATTTGTACGAAATTGAGTTGGGCGCCTCACTTATCCTGTCTATGTCATCGCATATCTTTAAACTCTACTGGTACTGAATTGAAAACCTTGTATCTGTTTAATTATTAGTACTTTGGAACTAAAGTTAATGGGTGATGCAATAATCTGGTCAACGTCTAGTGTTGGTGATTGTTTTCGTTTATAAGTTAATCAGTTTTATCAGTAGGGACTACCAATTCATTGTGAAACTTTGCAAGGTCATAGAAAACCCAATAAGAAAAATAAAAGAAACATGACACTAAGATTTGCCGTATATAGGACGGACTGATTACGCAGGTTACATTGCTCAGAAGTACCTCTATCTTAGAAAGGTACATTGAAACAATTGATGTTTTTCTCCCACAAGTATCCAACTATTGTCGGTAGGGGGAAGGTCGTGTAACGACTTTGTATGTCTGTTAGTATGAAGCCATTCTGTTCGTTTGTATTAGCAGTGTCGGTTGTCACCCAACCGTGTTTGTTCCTATTTCAACCATATCACGAAGACCTAATCATTGTTAGTTTGTGATGTATGGATTGCCTTCAGACTTCAATACGCGCAAAATTTATTTAGCTTCTCTCTCGGATCAACGGTTCCTTCTTATTAACTTTTTCAATTCCTTTTATTTTCAAATAAAGTGATGTATCATTTCCAACTTCACCTTATCTTTTGTGCGTATTATAGACACCTACATATATGCTTTACATGAATACTCTTCCAGGTTATTACGTGAACAAATGTAATTCTAGGGATACAGTTAGGATAAAGATATGTAAATATTGATTGATAAGCTGGTTGGAAATTTGATTAATTGAAACAGCAATAACGGGTGATATACATACATACATACCATGTATCTTTCTTTGGACTTATCACGCAACATAGATGTAATACTTCTCTGACAGTTCGATTTCTTAATGGTTAAAGCGTTCGACTTTGAACCACTAAGCCATAAGTTTGAGTCCCACATACTTCAGTTTGGACGGCTGGGTAATATCATTAGCTCTCGTGCATATATATGTTTCAAAACTGAATACATGAATTTATACTTGGCACATAAATTACATCAATCAAATGAGTTGCATCCACCGTGATAAAAACAGTTTATGTTGACCATTAACCAAAACGTTAAATCCTCACCATCATATTATAAGCTTCTTGTGGATTATTAGATATTCGGAAATAAATTTCAAAAGGTCGTATTTTCATTTATGAAACTTTGATTGCAAAAGTATGGGTTTTTCAATAAGTTGCAAAAAGAATTGGAAGACTACGAATATTAAGAAAGGGTAGGTAACTGAAGATAGTCTCTGAATATCCTAGTATAAACAGGTAGATATTCTTCAGATTTAATAAAAATGATGTTAGTCATGAACAACGTAAAACCTGGCATATATGTTCATTAGCTCTCATTAACACACCAAGATCACATTGACAAGATTGATACAAGAATATTGGTCAACATGAAATAATTGAAATTTATGTATAAAAGAATAATAGATCTTAGGAACTTGAAGAAGAGATATTATGAATTCACTTGAACTACTATGACGGATTGTAAGCGATGTCACTCAGTGTCTCCAGTCATTGGTTACGACATTTATGTGGGCCCTAACCAACTGGTATGCACCTTAGCCATACGTCTCAAACACTTCATAGACCGGTTTGGTCACTCCTAGATTTTCAGTCTACTCTTATGCCAGTCATTATCGTTTATCAAGACAAGCGGCAAATGGACATATTGAATACATTGCTTAGTTTGTCGTCTTGAGCGATAGTTTGCCTCTCTGCCTGGAATTTACGAACCATCACATAAGCTCCTTAATCTTTTTCTTAAAGCTTAATATCATCACAATGAATAGTTAAACTTTATTTTCTTGAATTATAATTAGGGGTTAGCTGACAAATAAACAAAATTTAACAACCGAGTTCATTTTCACTGTTAGTTCATGGAACATAATCTCTACGGGTACTTATGATTTCTAAGTGGAATACCTCTATAATAAATATTGTTATAAGTTTTGTTTAGTAAAGTTGGATCATGGCCAGTGGATTCCAAAATATACGTTTCACGCTACTTGGTGTACATGCATTACTGACACTATCAATAGGAAATCACAGGCGCTTGCTAATATTTTGATAATTTTTGTAAATGCTGGTGGCTGTATGTCAATATGAACATTGGAGTACAGGTACGTCCGACTAACACGTCTCAAGTAGGATGGGGTTAGCATCCTGGATTCTATCACTAGTCGCAATCTAACTTTACTATCATAGAATTTTTAATTTTCAATACTAAGTTTTCATTTGGAGATGTGGCTTTGGAAATCATCCTAATGTAGTTGTGCGAATTTTTACTAAAAATTATATCTAAATTGATTTTAATGGGTTCCACCGACTCAAAAAGTTGGAAAGCAGTGGAATAATGGAAATATTTTGTAACGCATGTTTACTGCATTATATATTTCAAAGTATGGTAATAGATTGATGTGCGATAATTAGAGGTAGCCGGCAGGAGACCCCGGTCATAGGCTTACTGTTAATCGGTACTCAATAGGAAGTCGTAAATAAATTCTAGAGGAAACTTGTGCATCCTTTGAGGGTTTGAACCAACGTAACCTTTGCCTCATATTCTATGACTGTCGTGAATGAGATATTTGTACCGTTTAAAATAATATTATCTATTTATTTTAGTGGATATATAACCATATATTATTTTCAGTATGTCATTTAGATTATTTGTATACACTGTTGTGATTTACGCTTTTATGTTCACTTCATGGATATAAACGAAAGCGCTCATGACTTCTTTATTCTCATTGATTCTCCTGGTCATAACAATGATTTGTTATAGGAGGATGTTTTCATTAGATATTAATTTCCTTGTGCATGGTTTATTCCTAGATATACATTCTGTAGACTGAGTCGGGGATGGATTTCGCCAAGTTTTATTCAAAATATTTGATGTTATAAGCTAGTAATTCAGTAGTGACAATGGGTGACTATCACTAGTTAACTATATTTAAAGCTACCGACTTTCGTGTTCCAAACGACAGTTAAGTGAAATAGTAACCGATGTATAACATCAAATTTCGGGTTCAGTTTCTTTTATAGTTACACCTATGCATTGATGTAGAGTTTTAAACTGCTCCTCCTAGTTTTTCAGATGATTTCATTTTTTTATGAAAGAGCGTACATACATGTTTAGTTTGAAAGACCCATTTTACGTTTTGTACTGTTTCCTTTCTTCTGTATAGAGTTGCTTACTAACCGTAATCTCTGATCTGTTGCATAATGAGCGTAATCAACAATTAATGTGTAATGCGTATATGCCTCGAGAACTTCTTGATTTATTTCATAAACCGTTAGCCGATGATAATCATCCATTACATGACCAGATTCGTGGCCTTTTTGAATGTTTAGCCATTCAAGCTTTAACTCCGAACGATCTTCGGTATGTTTGTAATTTATATGTTTGTCTCTTTTTCTTTAATTCATAGTTCTATCTTAGTCTATATATCGTGAATGACTGGTTCTTAAAAAAATTCCGGGAAAAGGGTATAAATGCCTCTGGATTCACTTCTGCAGTATAGTATGGAGATAATTTTGAGCGATTCTTAAATTATCCGCGAAAGAAAATCACCGTGGTTAATCAACGATAATATAGAAAATCGGAGACTGGTCATAAATCACTTATGGTTTTTCCTTTGCATAACACTTAGCACGTATGAGGTTATCAATAAAAATTGATTTTTGATACCACCAAGTACACACTATAATGCTAGACGTTTCAGATTCAGAGTTCTTGCTAAGCAAACAGTATGTTATATATGCATAGTATATAACACACAATCAATTTTATTAATAAACCAAAACCCTAAACTTTACCTAACTGAATTCCTAACCTTCACTTTGAGCCTCAACTAAAAGTAACTTAACAATACTTAAGTGACTATTCGTACCCTTATGCAATAAGTTTAGAGTATGAATGTTATTTAGCCATGGTAAGGAGTTTGGATATTACTTTTTAAATTTGGAGATAGGCAGCCTATATTTGACTTCAATAAATACGTTGATTGTGTAAAATCTGTATTTCCATCCTAGTTTTACCGATAAAATATTCATTTAGAATTACTGTCCTCTGATTGGCTAGAACTGTTTCTGAATTTTTCACCAGTCCCAAATAAGGCAAAACTGGCATCCTGTATTCGATTGCTTGGTACATCAGATTTACTTAGACTTATATCTATGTATTATTTTGTGTGTTCTTTTTTCGTTTTAGTGAATTCCTTCGACTTTCCGATGCATTGTCAACATTAGATGCCAGTTTGGTTTATCCTACTGAAAATGATTTATCAAATTCTTCATTCAGTTTGTCAGATGAAGCTAAAGTTTTACTATCTAAATCTTTGTCATTTCGTTTAAATCCATTAACATTGTGTCAAATTAAATGTTTGATAGCCATGTCAACACCATCATATGTTGAATTTAACAAACAAATTATTCGGCGTGATTCACGTATTAATTACTCATCTGTCCGATCAAATTCAACAATGAATTCAGAGATAGGTTTATCTATTTCACCTTCATTTGTTGAATTCAATATGTCTACTGAAGGATTTGGTTGCTTATTTTTACCCTCGATTGCGCCACAAGGATCATCCTCCATTTCTCGCTTATGTGGTGCTGTTAATTCTTCTAGCAATTCAGCCGCTAATAGTTCAATAAACGATATGAATGCAGGAGGTGGTGTTGGACCAGGTGAATTTTTTTTAAATGAATATCTAGTCTCATTGTTTCTTGAAGAAAAATAGCTTGGGCAGTTGTGTCTCAGTGGTTAATACATCCGATTTTCAGCCATCGCGTTTGATTATTTTGTGTTTAAGATTTCGTAAATTCTCTCTTTACGCTTAGGAAGATATTTGAATATATTTATGTATTCGTTGGGTACATATATGTTGAATGTTATGCTATGTTATGTTATGTTATGAGGATTATTTGGTTCACTGTTTAGTATTTACAGTACAGATTTCGATTAATTTCATGGTTTCTATAAACGTCTTAATCATCAGGTCACTGCTCTGTCATTTTGGATAGCTTATTATGCAGACATTTTTATTTATATATTTAATCCCTACAGGTGAACGTTCATTTCCTCCATCTGGTGGATTCACATATTCTGCATGGGTTTCCGTGTTACAATTTGACAGTGTAACAAATAATTCCTATGATATTGATTCTATGAAACAATCATTTCAACAACAACCACAAGCTGTACATCTATTGACACTTGTACGAGGCGTTCAAAGCGTCAATGATCAGTTAGTGTTTTTACGAATTTATATACATCCATTGAATCATTATTTAGTTGTTTCTACACAAGAACGTCTTTTACAACCAGGTAATTAATTTATCGTTTTTATTTGCCACAAATCGATCTTGATCAGATACTAGTTAAAACCATGGAACACTGAGCATTTGTGTCGTCCTAGTATGTGATTTTTGACAGTGTACATCCATAACCCCAGTAGAAATAAAAAAAACTGAAAATTTCTATAATGTAATTGATTTATCTTTCTCGATTTTAAAAGTCTATTGTGTAGATATTCTGCATATTTCATAACTGTATGCTTTTAGCACTTAATTTTAACTGTAGAATTGTTAATTCGAACTTTACTTTGAGTATATTTCATTTCTACAGATGTGAATGATAGTCTTTTATCTTATTTATTTTACTCATTCACCAGGTACAGATTCAGGTTAGACCGTAAACATGGAGGTTAGTAATATTACTACCCGGTTGCCCAAACTGAAGTAGTGAAGCAGGTTCAGGCCCGCGACCCCAGTAAATAAAAGTTGAATGCCTTATCAAACTATCAACTGATCATCTGGTCTAAACACTCAAACACTAACAACACAGTCTCATATAAATTAGTTCAAATCAAGTTTCCTTAATTCATAACGACATTGAAAGATGAAAATCAACGAAAACCTGTTGCTAATAAGTAAAAACGAAACGAGTATGAATATAGAAAAGGCAACTAAATGCATAATAAACCAGTGTTTCCTCTTAGATGATATCTGAAATTTAAGCGCATTTCCTTCAGCGTGCATTATTTTACGATATACCCTCTTAAAGTTTTCAACTAATGATTTTTGTTACCTTGAGAAGTACATACTTGGAGTATACACTTCTGCATACAGTTTGAATGAGAACAACACGCATATTATGGGAATTCTTGACATTCACTTTAAAGTAACAATTAGTGAGTTTGTGAACTGGCACCATATTTTACTGTTATCACTCTCAACATATTTTTCTTAACCGGACATCATACGTCGGAGTGGATGGGAAATTATAATGTGTAACACACGATTAAGCCATGTCAGTCGATTGCGTTTCACTCTTTAGTTTGTTATCTCTACCTAGGAACTTATGCTTAGTCTGAGTCCAGTAGTTAAAGTACTCGCCACAAATATTTCAGAGATACCTGTCATCAAATACTTTTAATGTATACATATAATACACTATTAAAAAATCATGTCGTAGTTATGGCGTAGCATATGACCTAACGGTGCGCAGGTGGACATATGATTGGAAGGAAGTAGCCAGACAAAAATGTGGTCATTTAGTGACTGTTAATCTGAATAATGTTAGTAAGTGCAAACTACATGGCTATGACTTTTGCGATAGTCGCGATTAGTAGATAAAGACGTTTAACATATGTGAAAACCAATCTCAGTAAATCTGATTCATTCATTTTTGGTATACTACTAGATCCTTATTTTGTTCTCGGTATCTTATATGATTGCATACTCTCTTACTGAGTATTTTGACTTTTTTTTAAAATAATATAGGTCAGTCTTGTGACCTGGATGTAGATTGTTCTACCTTGTTGCATAACCATAATAGTAGCACAGATCAGCCTACGGCTATCGAGTCAGATTCCAATATGAAAAGCGCTATTGCGACTGGTACATATGCTGTGTTTCCGTGTGGTTTCTCACAAAATAATTCTAATGAATGGCCGTTGGATGTTTGGCGTCATGTTGTCGTTGTGTTTAATCGTGCTGGAATGATTAAAACTAGTTCGTGTAGCCTATATCTGGATGGTCATTTTATTGGAAGTCGTCGGGTTAGTTGGATAATATTTGTTTACTTCTAAAATATACTTAGTTATTTGGCCAAGTATTTGGATTTTTCTTCCTTTCAGCATTCTGTATATAAGTTCTATAGTCATCATGAAGTTTCTAAACACAATAAACGGATATCTCTATTACTCAAACCGCAATCAGAAAAGCCATAGCTACTACTCATTTAGTTTAACGGCACAATAAACTGTCACGTATCTTTTACTTGCAGATGCCTACTCGAAGTAGTCACCATCTACCAGCAGAATCTTCTAATTATGGACAATAATCTGTCAACACTGATTACATGATATAATCGCATCAGCTATTGCGTCACAGTTTACATTCAATAGCCAATGGATTAAAGCCTGCTTCTAATGTCAGTAAACTAGTTTTTATCTTTCGTTGGTGGTTACAACAAAAGTCGATTAATTTTACAGAATTTCCATCATAAATTAAAGTCAAATGGAAAACAGTTATCTTCATCTGCTTTTTTCGGCACAGTAAATAAGAAACACAAATAAATGTTTTAAAATACAAATTTAATTGAATAAGGTAGTTAGTGGGGGGGGGATAAATAGTTAATTAAGGCACGATATAGTTCTTAGCTCGGATAATTTAAAGTTCATGTAATAAGCATATATATTAGTGTTATGACTGTGAGTTGGTCATAACCTTGTTGTTTTCATGAGAGTGGTATTCCTCAGGTGACGGATAACTCACTGACGTAGTGACTATATTACATAGCAGCCTGGCACTCTCGACCTATGTACGCTTCTAGTCCCACATCCGAAATCAGTTAGCCCAAAGTGGTATGTTTTACATCAGTTATTGATAGTTAAAGCACACGCATTCTATATGAATTATTTTTGTGATCTTGACGCTTAAAAGAATGAGAATTCAAGTTATGCAAACTAGTATGCTAGAGTACAGGGGCTGAATCATTAATACTAGGAAAATCAACGATAGCTTGGAAACACTACAAGATACAATAAAGGTTAATAAATCAATAGAAAGCTTCTAATTATGAAGAATTTAAGATTAAATATTTTTGAGCCTATTGGTTTTATGATGCATTTATAGGCAATATTCTCTAGAAAATCATATATTCTAGGTTAGTCGTTTTCACCTCATATTTTGAAGTATTAATTTTGTGTGGGTGAAACCAAGTAATGCAAATGTATTACTAAAACCATACAATGTGTCCTGTGGAGCGATTTAGCAGTTATGTGCTCGACCTTCGGATGTGGTAGTTGACCACATTTCTAAAGTGCCTCATAGTATAAGAACTATATACTAACTTAACTTATACTTACCTGGCTAAAAATGTATTCTCACCATTGCTACTAACTTGCACTCCTAATGTGTTGTTAATTTAATTAGGCAGAGGAAAAAGGTAAATTTTATCAGATGATCTATTTGCTAAATAATTGTAATGGTAGCTTATCATGTATTTAAAGGTAGTTAAAGCGGCCTAAATGATATCAATGTGAAAGTTAACCTTCAGCACATCAGCTTATATCCTTGTTCGCTATATTTTATCCCAACACTTACGCCTGTATTATCGTCTCATCATGAAGTCCTTATATATAACATTCGGAAGCGTTATCTGATTTATTCTTACATCTATTTGTTCGATGCATATCCTTGTTTGAATTTTAGTGTTCTCAATGTTTTTGTTAGTTTTGCATATTAGTAGTTTCCATTTCAACTCTATCCGTTTCAGGTCACCTACATTGGAGCATCATCAGCATCGAGTGCACTTGGGCGCAATATTATGCCTTCATCATTATGTGGTTTTGTCGGTACACCTGCATCTATGCGTAGATCAAGTAAACTGTTATGGAAGATTGGTCCATTTCATTTTATTGAAGAACCACTAACTGCTAATCGTATTGCTATAATGACTAAACTTGGGCCGAATTATATGGGTAGTTTCCAGGCTATACCGTCGATGCCATGTAGGTGTCATGTTTGATATATATGGATTGTGAAATGATCATTTGGTGTTTTAATTTTATAGTCTCCAAAACAGCTACAAAGTAAATACATTAATCTTCTTGAGAAAATTAAAATAGAATTGGAATATTAGCGCACAAATCTCGGAAAGTCAACCTAATCTCATAAAGATTTATATCGTCTAGGGTGATGTAAAACTTCTATGTGAAGTCCTCAAGACGATAGTAATCAGTAGTTATGAATCCTCGTTTACATAGTCTAAAATCAATCATTTTGATAAAGATTTGCTCATTGTTTATCTGAATTAGCTCACATCCCTCTTGCAGTATTATCGATTACACTGTTGACTTGCTGCACACATGATGCATATTAATTAATAATTTGGAATGATTAATTGAATAATAGATTAAATATTGTCACGAATTCATATTGGATGTAATATTCAAGCTTTATTTGTCAATTGTCCTATTTGATTTGGGTCCTCGTACATGGCAATTAAAGCATTAGCTAACCTCTCTACCTAAACTATTTATCTACGCAGACAGTCGTGGTTAATATATTTCAACAATAGGATTGATACACTTCTTAATGAAGCACATTTTCCCTTTTAAGGAAAAGTGATCTTGTTTGTTGTTGTGAATGGAACTTGGTAATAAAACTTTTTGCACCAAAAATGTTTATGTTCACTATGTTTCCTTGATCTCTTGAACTTAGGTTTCATTAGACCAATTTATTTTGATATCTATGTAGTTAATTTAGCTGGTTTAGAACTAACATAGGTTCACAATTGAAATTAGTTTTACATTTATACATCATTGTCATATTTTTATGTTGATGAAAGCAATGCAGTATATGGTAAACAGAGCTACTGACGTATCAACTAGTCGGTCATATGATAATGTCATATCATAATTAGAAAAAGAAGCCCCAAGGATTACTCTATATTCAATTTAATAATTACATATGTAATTTAGTTTCAAACAAAGATTTTTGTTACACAATTAGGATTGTTACTTACTAAGAATAGTACTGTTTAAACTCACTATTAGTCATTACAGTAGCTGTCAATAATTAGATTTTAATATTCGACTTTCTTTGCACCTTCAAATTAAAACTTTTTATTTTCAACTATTTAAAATAAATTTCACCTATTAGAGACTGAACACTTGAAGTTTAGTCAGCGAATAAGTGCGGTTCACATTAATTGCTAGTTAAGTTAATTCTTTCTGATAAGTACATACTCGTGTACTTGGACGTGGTAACACACTATGTATGAGAGCTAGTGATTCTAACTGTCTGGATAAACAGATTTAAGCAATATGTGGCTGAAACTTTCAACCTAGTGGTTGGAGGTCGAACGTCTTAACCGACATTTCCTTGAGCCGGACATTTATAGATACTTAACCTCCGCGAACCAATGATACATAACCTTTAATGGTGACTACATATTCTTAACGTCTCAGTGTGCCCCGTACTATCTGGTCCCAGCTACATAGGTTACACATCAAAATAAGCGAATTAATCCAGAATATATATATATATATATATTGTCCAGACTACACAGTAGCCCATTCATTACATAATGAAGGGATTGATTATATAAAATGGAAGCAGCCGTACATAAATAATCAGTTCTGTTTCATGAACTTAACATATTAACAGTTAATGGTTTAAGTACTAGATTAGGACAAGAGTAATGTAAAAAGTAGTGGGAGCAAAGTGTTTAATAAATATATGACCAAAATATATAAAGTATTATTCCGAAAAATTGTTCTGAAGGTTCAATAATTCTTCATGGCTTATCTTTTTTAAGTGTAGCTTCAAAGCTACAGATTGAGATCATTCATCTGTGAACTACGCTTTTAGATGCGTTTTAAGACAGTTTGTACCACTGAGTAGTGCCATCGAGTAAACCATGAAAATACGGAATAACTAGTCAAACGACCTGTTGTAGGATTACTCAAAAGTACGTGCTAACAGCTCAAATAGATATAGATTTAAGGTCCGCTCTTTAAATTTTGCGGCATTTACACTACCTGTGGATAATTGGGTTAGAACTCGATGTTTATTACATTTCAAACTTCAGTTAGTGATAAAGCGCTTCTCATTTTACATTAATTCTGGTGTTGTTTCAGAAAAGAATTAGTTTGTGTCAATTAACTGATTAGGTCTTGTTATCTCTCTCATTGTTATCATTGAATTATTTTTCGAACTTGTTTACTTTTTTATTTCTTTTTTTTCCGCATAGCATTTATGCGACCAGATGTAGATGAATCGAATTTTCCCTTGTTTTCAGAAGATAAACTTGTTTTTGGTATATATGCTTGTAATATGTCAACTCTTACTCTAAGCCGAATTCGAAAGGTTTATAATCAGTGTGATGCTAAGGCGATAGCACGGCAAGTGAGTTTTTACAAGATAATCATATGTTCCATATTTTTATGTATACATACGTTATCTTTTGAGTAAACTATATTTTATGTGCATTTATTTCAACTAAACGGTTGGAAGTTTTTTCGCATTCCTTAAAAGTCTTTGGACTGTAATTTGTTTTTTATGCAGCAGCTATTGAAAATCAGGATTTAATCAATTAGTAAAAAGTTAGATGTTTAGTCCTAGGTTTGATCTCTAATTTGATCGTGGATTTCTATTGCCGACTTCTTGTTCTTCAGTGCCTAGCTAACGGCATGGTGTTATATGAACTACAATATCCTACAATCTTCACAAAACCTCTACTACGGTCACTAATAATACTAATAATCATGCACCCATTAGTAATTTCTGGCTGTAATTTCCAGAGTTCTGGTGACTATTGAAGTTTAGAATTTGGTGCAGTTACCCATTAATGGTAATGATTACTGGTCACAATATATTGTGAGTTGACTGAATTTTGAGTTGTAGACTTCTGGATGTAGACTCAGTGGTCTGGACGTCAATATCTCATCATGAATTCTGAAGGCTTCGGGTTTGATTCCTAATGGATTGTGAATACACGTCGCCGAGGAGTCCAATGCTGGGGCGAAGCATCGGTTTATTGCTTCCAAATTTCGAATGGTCTTCTGACAAAAGTCAGCACATGACGTAATACAAAATGAGAGATGTTGTTTTCTTTGGGGGAATTGGTTCATGTTAAACGGTCATCTTTACTTAAAGTGGAGTTCAATAACTTGTGACTACATATTATATTCAGTAATCATAAAGTCCTAGTTGTTATTTCAAATTTTAAAGTGCTTAAAATAAAGTTACCTAGAAGCATAATACATATATATATGTTTAACAATCACTAGTATTCGTTTTTGGTAAAAATCACGCTTAAGGTATATTGATCTTCATTATGTAATATCAGCTGAAAACACAAAAACTACCAAGCACTTTTTGGATTTTTCTTCTTATTTTGAAACTTCTAACCTATGTTTCACTATGGGCTTCATAATTTTATTAAGGGTATATTAACATTTAGTCATTGGTATGTGATCTAATAGTCTATTTTGAAGGGATATAAAAGATTTGTAACTCAGATAGATGTTTTTTTGGTAATGTTGAATTCTCTATGCTGCATAATTCATTATGTCCACTGCAAGTAATTTATGTTAGACTACATGGATACTCACTCTACCTAAGTGTACACGAACTCTGGCTAGCAGTGAAATGCCATTACATCTTGTTACTTATATATATACATATGGGTAGTCGTGTACAGTTATTTGACCAAAAGAATATCAAAACTTCGAATCTAGGTAATAGCAGAAACTTTCTTGATACATGCGATTCAAGCCAATCTGAAATCAACAGACATATTGAGATGGATCCAATTTATCAATCAGTATGAAAAGGGTTAACTAATCATATGGTCCGTCACCATTCAAGCAAAATAGTCTGCGGGACGAAGAGAACAGATATACAAATTAAAATCCTCAGCGATAACTCACCAAAAACAGTGTCATTAGAATAGGCTGATTTAATATTTTTGAAGAAATAAGAATGTTCACTTCTGCTTGAACTGAGCGCGGTCAACGTAGTGAATGACGACTTAGAAAACTCAACATTACCTAATGGTCTATATTTTTATGCCGTATTTCCACTAAAGTACAATTACCACTGTACATTTTCAGACTTCTTAATGCAACACCGAGGTAAATATTTGGAAGCCATTCACTGATTACCAATGATAGGTTATTCACTAACTTATGTTCACAATAATATTATACTTATTATTACGTAGTGAATAAGAAGTTGAAAATACATGTTATAAATCGCTTAGACAGAGCACTTATAAATCATTTGTTAGTTGTAATTTATTACCAGAAGTTTTGTACTAGAACGCTTGACACTTATTCCTAAAACTCCTTAGTTCTTTGAAAAAACGTCTAACAGACACCAATGGAGATTGATGTAAACACAAACCTTATTTCCACAGTATACATATGTGCCAAAAATCATTCGTATTCATGGTTTGTTTACACAGAAATCATCCAATAATGATTTTTCACATTCGAAACCTTACAATTATCCAATTAGCATTTGACTTGTTGATGTTCTAGATGTTGCCAGAAGTTTCTATCGTATCCTGACTGGATAAAGTAGGTTTAGATGTTACCTCAACTTCTAAAACCTTACCGTGGAATTTTAGAGAGATCCTAACATTTAGTTAGGAAGAGATTTTTTTAAGTTTGATATATTTATACATTTATGAGGAAAATAAATGAACTTTCCATCTACTTGTCGGCGGATGTTAGCATTTATGATTAACAGTGATATATAGTACATTCTTCTCTGGATGTGCTTGTATCTAGAAGAGTTAATCTTTTTGATCGCTTGGTTAAATCAAAGATTTGTTATTTTCTTTGAAAATAGTAAATGACATAATCAGTCAAATTTGATTATTATACTCAGACTTGTTCATTCTTTGAGTTATTAGTTAGAAAATTGTACGCAGCGCCTCTTGTTTCATCGACTTTATTTGGTCCTTTTGGCCCCATTTTCATTTGATCATTTTTTCTCACAGTTGTTGGTAAAAGTGTTTTGTTTCATTTTCTTTTACTGTATATTGTTTTAATGGGTGAATCTGCAAATGTTCTTTACTCTTATTGCCCACGCTTATTAGCCTTAAATATTAAGAGCGATGCTACTCACTAAACTAGCTTCCTTGTTGGAAGATCGATATTTCATCTACTTCGCAGGTGGCGCATGCTGAAAAAATTCAGACGCTCTTTCTGAATCCTTTTTGAGATTCCTCAGACAGTTAACCAGCATTACTTATTAAACTTTTGCTAACATGTTGATATTATTATGGCTTCTATCCAAATATCATTTAACTATTTTTCTTCTCTGGTTTTTCTTTGTTTAGTTTTATTTATCACCTAAAGAGAATGCAACACCCATACGTATTTTACGTAATTCAGCTTTACATCTTCATGGTCCAGCTAGACCACTTGGTGCGGTACTTGTCGGATATCAAGGTGTCAGAACGTTTACACCTAGTCCTGTTTGTCGTCTTATTCATTGTGTAACAGGTGGAGAAGGCATGGCCATTGGTTTAGCGTTAATTGCTATAGCACAAGATGTTGAAACGTTGTATGCATCAAACAAAGCAGCGTGTGCATTGATTAAAAGTAATTCAGCAGCATCTATTGAAATGTTAAGAACTAGTGGTTATCAAGTAAGTAATAGTGTACAATTGTTTGTGTTCTTGATGATTTATTTTTACTTTATAGATTTATGCTGTCTTGTTGCGTCGTAAACGTTATCTACTTACTACTAGAATATTGGACTCAATTCTTAGTTTAGCACTGAATATGAATTCTTGGACTGACAAATCATCTACATCTCAGGTTAGCTGACTGTTTTAATGTTATTCAAGATTATGCATAAATGTGGGGTAATTATTTTTCATCGTAAACTACTGTCAGTTTACTAACCTTAATAATAAACTGTATGAACATTTTTATAATTTTCTCATATGTATTGCCTTATTACTCCTTTCATTACTGAAGACCCTTCTGTTTGTATAGCATAAAATGTGTATATTCATTTCTAAATAATTATTACTGTAAAGTTGAGGGGTTTTTTCACAGATTGGTTTCCTCACAGATTTCTCTCGATTCAGTTTCATTAAAGACCAGGCAACACTAAACTGGTATTTTATCTTGATACACGAGACCTCATTAATGTAGACTCATGAATCCACTATAAGCCTGCCTAGAACCCTTAGTGCTCATGAAAAACGCCTGTCCCGATTGACGTTCAATAGTGGGATTCCCACTTCAATTAGTTTGCGATGTAGCTCGAGTATCATTCAATGCCATTTGAAATAACCACCTCGCTCCTGGTTTGTCTGATGTTCACTAGTCGCAATTTTTCACTGGAACTTCGAGAGGGTCTTAACGTAAGTCACTACCTGTTCGCTGATTATTATTGTTAGGATGAAATATCACCCTAATACTCTCTGATCTTCAGTGGTACCCAACTTAGATCAATTTGAAACTAATACGCTGTTGTTGTTAGGTCGTAAGCATTTAAAGGGAATCCTCTCAATAAATTAATTTATTTCATTCTCATACGGTTGTTATCCTTACATTTATTGATACTTATAACTGAAGGAAATAATTGTGTTTGATATGATTTTATATCAATACTTTTATTTCGATTTTATTTCAGACATTTTCATCTATGGATCATCCCGCTTTTAAAGACTTAGTTTGTGATCTTGATTTATGGCGTATCGAACGTGAATTGACTGAGGATACTGAGATTCATGTTCGACGTAACGCATTGGTAACTGGGTTAATAGTTGATGCTGATGAAATATTCATTCAAAAACATTCTAATAGTGATAAAATAAAATTTATAGAAGATGATTATCAATTAGTAGCTAATCTTATATCACATTTAATGGAATTATTACCGAATCCATTACCAAAATCAAATTCCTCTTATAACAAATCACATAATGATCTAATAAATTCGTCGGCAGACAGTAATGATAACTTTGAATTAGTAAGCTACTCTTTTTTGTTTGTGCTTATTCCCTTGTAGTTTGGTATATACGTGAATAGCTTAAGTGTAAAGATATCCTTACAAGGATAAAAAGGTCGTATATCTATTTTTCAAAGATGTAGTTCGGCTACTGGTGCCTAGATCATTTTTTATCAAGTTGATTATTAACTGACGTATTGTCGTCCATTTATTTTTAGCTTGATGCTATGTAGAAATAATAAATTGGTCGATAATGTTGTAAACCTATATTGACTTTAATGATTATAACATCTGTTGTGCGTATATGGAGTCATGGTCTTCTATGATGTTCATTACTTGTCGACATAGGTATAAATTAGTAGAATACTAAATGCTACTAGACAGTCAGTGACACAATCACAATCCACTATTGGAGACCTCAGGTGTAATATAGTTCCGTAGTGCAAATGTATTTATGACATGGTTTATCTCTGAGTATTGACTTTGATATTATTGAGTACATTTCATCAATTTATTGCATTGTTTTGTTTAATTTTTATTACCATTGATTATTTCACCTTCTTTGTTTCACGTCTTGTCGATTTTCTGTTGTCTTGCTGATATTATATGTGGAAATTTAAATCAAAACTGATTTTTGTTTCATCCTAAGTTCTTTATGACCGGCTTACTAACCGATATACTTAAAGATTATAATATAGTGAAAGATTTTAGTCAACAACAATTGGTGTCTACCTACTTGTGGGATATATATTAACATTTGTTATTGTCATCAAGCTGCTACCTTGGTGTAGTAGTAGAATTTCACTATTTTGGTGAACTGGTCGAAACATATTGTTTGAAACGCCTTATCATTTAAGTCTTATGATGTCAGACTTACTGGTTAGTGGGTGATAAAACTAAATGTAATAGGTTTTCCAAGGCAAAATTTTGTTGTAAACTGTACTGGGGACTCGTCAGCCGAGTGTGTTTACATCCCAGTGTTGATACTGACGCTGAGATGCAGATACATCCCGCTGGAGTCCCAAATAGGACGAAACGCCACTTTAGGATTCCACTTGTAGCCACAATCCAACTTAAATCTTACTTAAGAATTATCTCTATGTCGAGGCAATCCTCTCGGGATACACATATAGCAACAGAGACTGATTAATGTTCAGTCCATAACAAATCAACGGGAAGATCCAAATATATTCAAATTATGTATTTTTACTCTAGGTTTTACATATCTTAGCACTATGGGGAGTATTTGTCGATAAAAAAAATAAAAAGGGCAGTAAATATGGCAAGAAGATATTTATGTTGCTGAGAGTGGGTATATTTAAGACAATCTGATTTACATGATTTTAAGAAATATAAAAAGGAATGAATGGATGCTTTATTTAAGTAAATTCCCAATCTGTCTATTTTGAGGTCTTCAAATACCAGTATCTGTTATCTTGAGAAAATAGTCCATAAAGGTTACATCTGTTTTTGAAGATTTAGCCAACATATCGATGTTATAGATTAATCCATCACTTGAGGTAAATTCTGTTTTGTCCAAGAACTTTTAGCTATAATTAATTATCAGGATAAGTTATGATTCATAAAGTATTGTAGTTTAGATTGTTTTATATTAATTATAGAGCTTCGGTATAAAACTATAGTGGGTTTCTTAGCATTACTTCTTGATGAAACTTTATCATCGAGTAATGACTAGTTTCACGTTAATCTAGTTTTTGGTGTTGATCGGATTCTTTTGATCCAGTTTTAAGTATGACCAATAATGTAGGTAACTAAGCATCGCGTGCACTAAAGTTTTGGTGTTAGGCATTGAATCACATAGAGAAGGTCATATCTGCCAAGATTTCAGATGCACTTTGCTGACAAATGCCAACTACTACGTTACCCAAACCAAATAGCGTTTCCTCCCGATTCCCTCTTATGTTTTAGTGTAAAATCCTATTTATTGTTACTTTAAGTTTGCCTATTAGATCGACTAGTCTTGGTCAATTTTAAATTAATATGTATCTTTACATAAGGTATAGGTTACAATTTGTTGGAAGCTGTTATTCCACTTTTTAAGTAGTTTAAATTATTTAAAAATATTCTGTAAAGTAGAGCAATATTAATATATTTGATTTCGTAGATTCTCATTACTGGCATGCGTTCATAGTCGTATAGCACATTTCATTAATTGATTTAAAAAGAGTTATAAGTGATAACTATTAATTTTTAGGTTGGAAAAAGGTTTTCCGTAAGGTCCTGTATATATTTAGCTTGATGTGAAAGCTGTTCGAGGTAGCATATAGGAATGTCTAAGTAGAAGTTTTCTACAAACTGGAATATTATTTCAATGGGCTGTGTAACAATTTTGAAATGGGGAGTCACACAAACGACTAACCTAAAAGGCATTTTGCCAAAGGTGAGAAATAGTAAGACTTAATACGAGGGGATAATTGAGACGTTCAAATACCAATAATAATAATAATAATAATAATAATAATAATAATAATAATAATAATAATAATAATAATAATAATAATAATAATAATAATAATAATAATAATAATAATAATAATAATAATAATAATAATAATAATAATAATAATAATAATAATAATAATAATAATAATAATAATAATAATAATAATAATAATAATAATAATAATAATAATAATAATAATAATAATAATAATAATAATAATAATAATAATAATAATAATAATAATAATAATAATAATAATAATAATAATAATAATAATAATAATAATAATAATAATAATAATAATAATAATAATAATAATAATAATAATAATAATAATAATAATAATAATAATAATAATAATAATAATAATAATAATAATAATAATAATAATAATAATAATAATAATAATAATAATAATAATAATAATAATAATAATAATAATAATAATAATAATAATAATAATAATAATAATAATAATAATAATAATAATAATAATAATAAATAATAATAATAATAATATAATAATAAATCATCTGACGATGATATACAGAACACAATAATTTGATTTTATCTTGTTTCATTTGTTTTTTTCTGTTTTACCTTATGTAATACTTAAGGGTGAACGTTTAATAAAAATCAAGTGGTAAATACGGTTAGTTTTGATCATTTTGGTGCGCCAACTTAAACTGGTGTACATAAATGCCAGGTTCTGCGTTGTTAACGACTGAACTTTATGTGAATACATTTGATTTAATTATTTTATGAATAGGAATCTTGCAACGGTAAACTGTCAAAATGTTATTGATCTATATTTACTTTGTGTAATGCGTGGTGAAGAAATTTCTACATCTGAGATTGCAATATTAAATATTTTTATCATACCTATTACTTTCATTCATTTAGTTGGTGTTGTATATTAGAGTGGAGTTTTTCAAGTCTGTGAGCATAACAATGTGACACAGCACGACATTCTGAATTAAATATACGAATATAATCAGAATTGTGGTGTAACATGTAATCTCCAAAGAAAACTACATCCTATAGTACAATACTTACCAACCAAATGAAATTAAAGTTGACTGAAAATGCTAAATATTACACGCTTAATGAAAATTAAAAAAGCTATACAGACAATCTCAATCAGCTTTAGTCACTGATCATGTTAATTTTCGTTTTCTTTTCTTTTTCCTTTAAATCCAATCATCTATAGATTATTCATCCAATATGGAATGTGATATTTGATCGTGTTATTTATTTATTAATGAATGCATATTCAAATTGGACACAAGGGAACTATAGACATCATTTAGTTATTGATGTAATTGGACGAATGAATTTCACTAATTCATGTATTTCATTTATACAATTGTGTTTATCTACATATACTTCATCAAAATGGTTTTTAAGGTGAGAAAAAAAAACATTTATAGTGTTATATAAGTTGGATTGTGATTGGCAAGTGGAATCCAGGACGCACGTTTCGTCCTATTTGGGACTCATCGGCTGGATGTACCTGCATCCCAATGTTGATGTTCACACTGGGAATATACAAGTTTATCCTAATAATTTATAGTGTTACTAATATTTACTAATCTATGTAAATAATTTTTATTTTCTTTCTATGGTTATATGAAATCCATTTGTTTGGTTTTGTTAAAACTAAATAATCTATGTAATCCAGTATAATCCTGCATTTGCTTCATTGTCGTATGTTCTACATCCCGGTCCGTAGATAATGTAAGTGGAACCATGATAATCAATATATATATATATATATATATATATATATATATATATATATATTGCAGATTTTATAGGTCCTGTAGCAACCAATTTATACTCTTTTCCATAAAACAGTTTTTGCCAAATTTTTTCTTCTCAACATAGATATGGATTTCAGATTAATATATGTTTAATTTTCGGTAATAATTATTTGGTATATTTTGTTAGGTTATGTATTCTATTTTGTTTTGCTAAATTTCAAAGGATAGTTATTAAAATTCATGGAGTTAAGTTAATTTCCTACCTATTGAAAATTGTTCGGTTAATTCTATCTTCGTTCATTGTTATGACCTTTGTTTAATTAACAACTGCATTATCATCAACTAACTGTAGTTAGATAACTATTGAAAAGCAGTAAACATTGGTCTAATGCTTCGTCTTATTACGACACTCATCAGTAGTGCACACTTATGTTTCCATTGGAGATCGAGCCATGAATTTTCAGTTTTCTCCGTTAATACTTAACCCTTAGACTACTAAACCGGCGTCCAACGGTTGACAACTCTATCTTTAGTCAATTAACAATATGTTGCGCAGCTTCACCTATTGCCGTCGGTAGGTATCTCCTATAGATCCGATATAACTCACTGATCTTCACAACAGTCAGTCTCAATCAATATGGGTTTACTAGTGACTATCTTCAAAAGGTTCATCCGGATATTTGGTGAGATGTAACAAACTGTGAGTGTTGGGGATTCAAGAATCCCCCAAAATACAATCGTTCATTTAATCAAGTGAAAGGCGTTGTATTGATTTTTTGTAAAATTGATTTATAGACCTTCAATTTTAAATTTGATATATATAAACGTTGTTTGCTAGTCTCATCTGGTATTTTGCTCCACAACATAATCTTTCTATGAGTCTAGTCTTTTGGAGTAGCTGTGGGTTGAGAAAGAACAAATCGTAGTTTCCGGTTGAAGTACAAGTATCAGAGATAACGATTCGCACTAACCGTACCAACTATCGAGGGAATCAGACATTGAATCCGGCTACCCTAGATAATTTAGCTGTATACAATCGCGGATCGTGCTAAGCCAATAAGAACACATGCGTTTGTCTCATCTGAAAGAAAACATAACAGTGAGAGTGTTCGAATTACTCACAAATGTCAATGAGTGAGGTTGCAGATTACGCCGCAGATTGATTGAATTTGGAAATATCGACCGTTGCATACTTTTCAATGACTGTGTTCGCTACGCAGTGCACGAATTAAGAACACCATAGTAGGAAAACATACCTGCCGATTGTCACTGGTTCTCAATGGTTGTCTTATCGAAGCTAGTCATAGTAACTCCAATCCCAATAATGACAGATCGTTTATTACAGATGAAAATGGAAGTCAATAACTAACCGCTGAGGTAACACTATGTCATGGGGACAAGAAATCTACAATAAATTTTTTTTTGTTACTAATCATAGTAATGCATGAAATTGTCATAATAATGACGATGACATTCGAGAGTAAACAGAAAAGAAGAATTATTTATAAAGTCAGATGGCAAGAAATTCATATACTGATGGATTTATATTAACAGGGTATTTGTTAAGACATAACTAAATCTATTCATCGTATAACTCTGTATAAATCGTGATATCCGTATAAAAGTTTAAGAGAAATAGTTTGGCAGTATGATAAAGTTTATCAAGGTGTATCCAAATAATAACTACTTCTTGCCATGCATAAGTTAGTTATAAGTTAGTGGATAGCTATTATTTCTTCACGTTACAAATTTTCTGCTTTATTTAAGATTGTTTATTATTTAACGATAAGACATTTATTAATGATTATAAACAGTAACGGCTCATTTATTTTATCTTTAGATTAGGTGTTATTTTCATAATAGTATCAAGTAGGAGTGAAATTAGGATCATAATGATGCTCATTAACTAGGCACAAACACTTAGATTTCTTATTTTACATTATCGTATACAAGGTCTGAAACTACAACCTACTTGTTAAAACTCTTGAGATTTTGCTTTTAACCTGTCAAAGGATAAACAAAATGACTTAAAAATAAAAAAAGGAAGTACCGTGTGGTTTTATAGGCTAGTTATCATATTGTGAGCATTTCTAATAATCTAGCCTGTGTCGAAGTTTAAGATCAATTGATGATTCTTGAAAAGTGCTTCATTTCATTCATGTACAACGTAGAATCCGACACGTATGCACATAGATCCAAGTTTCCATTACACATTGGGACGATGAAATCAAATTCACAAAATTAACAAAACAGCATAGTTAAATAGAAGGGAATGAAGCAAACTATTGTACAAAAGAATAACAGAGCTTAAGATCTAGCACAACATAAAGAGTTAATCCATGTATGCCACTGTGACCAATTTTAGGCCATATCACCCAGCATCTCTAGCAACTATTCACGACAGTCAGGCGAACTCCAATCATGTGGTCTGCGTCTACCAACATGGCTTAGACAAGTAGTCAAATACATCACAGATTTGTGCCATGTTTTGGTTTGGCCGTCTCTACCTCTCTCCTATCCTACTCATACCCCAGCTACCATCACGCGACGAGGCAGACGGTGGTCAAGCATACGTAACACATGTCCCAATCATCTCAGTCGATGAAGGTTTACGATTTCTCCGACTGATGAGACTTTCGAGATAAGCGAGGTATTTAACTTACTCAACTACTTCACTCTGTATGACTAATCCAGGCGGTGATGCAGACCAATCTCGGAGTAACATTCTGTATTTAAGGAGAGAGAGAGAAAGTGAGAGGAACACCTCCAAAATGTGCTTACATTGTTACTTAAGGTGTTAAGGAGACTTTACACTTTGTCAACGTTTGTGTGTTCTGTGTCGACGAGTTGGCTTTCTGAAAGGAGGTTAATTCCCGAAGAGTTAAGTGAAAAAAGCGAAATTTCTAAGTGAACATCTATAACAAAAGGCTAACATACAGTATCCTCAGAATGCAGCTGTTAGTTCGTTCTTATAATTGAAGTGAAGCAATTATTCTCCATCAAGTCTAGTGTAATTGGAATAGTATTCGTTGTTTTGTATCGAAAGATTTTGCTTTTCCTTTTGTGTATGCTGAACCCCAATGCTGGCTGAAGATACTGCTACTACACTGTCCGTGTTCACTTGCATTTGCTGCTGTGAGTGAGATAGAAGAGCCAGCTAGGTGATCTGCAAAGTTCAAGTTATGTACTTGCATCCATGTTGTCCCCTGTATTCTGAGCCTGCCTTGAGATGTTGCAGTTTTGATAATTCAGTTAACTGCCATAAGAAAGAGAATGGGTGAGAGTAAGCATGTTTGTCTGACACCGGTCTTTACTTCGAGTGGATCTGTGAGCTGCCATCCATGCACTGAGTACAATATATTTTTCAAATATTTTTCTTTAGATTTTGTCAATTAATTGTCTGGACTTTACCGAATTGTTCACAAACAAATGAAACATTCATTTCCCTTCATCAGTCATATGTACAAAAATCCAACGATGGTGGTGATATGCTTATGCGTAAGTTTCTTTTTCATACCAATACTTTATTAAATGAAAAAACCTATTCTTCTTGCCAACGCCTTTGTCTTTTATATCAGTTCATTCAAGAGATTGATTATGTAGTTCGATCTAATGAAGAGATATCATTTATCTACATCGTATAACTGGATTTCACTTAGCTGACGACGTTCCATTCATTCATATTAGAAAATCACCAGAGTCTTAATTCTTTACAAATATTCCATTTTGCTTAATTCACTTTTTAAATAGTATTTATTATTTATCGACATTTTGCTTCGTATTAATTTAAACGCAGCGATATTCCGTTGTTAGTAGTTGTGATTGGTTTGTTCGTAATTTGTAAAAATGAAAAAAAAACCATTTTGTTATATCGCCAGTTTTCTATGATACAAATTATATAGTAAATGAACCCTATCAATATGTTAAACAATATACCCGACTAGATATTACTCATAACAGATTTTCACGTCTTGTAGTTAAATCACCAGTAGGTCCAAAGTTCGCGACCTGCTCAATCTATTTTAGCTTTAGATACATGATAGTGCTGCTAGCCTTCATGTAACTATAGTACTTAAATTTTTACTCGGCATGTGATTAAATTTTCTAAAATCAACTGATCCTATTGTCTTGGTTTGTACAGAGCCTAGCTATTCAACCTTGATCGGTTTGAGTAACACTATTAGAGTGTAGTATTTTGATGCTTTCGTTTACGTGACTCATGAAGCTATCGATGTACTTGTTGGGTAAACTACTAATGGATACTTCACAATTTCATACTTACGAACTTTTACTTATTCTTAGAACGGTAGCTTAGTGGTTCAGCTACTAAGTCTCAGATTTGAACCCCGCCCAGCCTAATTCGGTTTCGGCAACTAGACAGTATATGTCTACACTAGATAAATAGGTTGACATCAGTTGTTTACTCAGTGTTCTATTATTATGATTATTCAGTCTGTTACGTTCTAACTAATATTATTTCGTTGTCAAGTCGATTAAACTTATACGCGGTAGCTTAACATTAGTTATTTATGTTTAATCTTGATGTGTTTAGTTTATGAATTTGTTTTTTGAAATGTCTTGATTCATGGGAATAATATTACTTCATATGTTTTATTATCAAACAAATTTGAACAAATTTATTTGTTTAGCAGTAAATGATCAACTATTAGGGTTGATATTACTTCCGATCGTTAACGTAACTGTTCCAATGAGATTGTCTTTTTAAAGATGGATATTTTATCACTATTACACAGTGTATTATTGTAAACATTTATTGTCTCATCAGCATGAAAACCACTTTGTTTTTGAAAACATTGATAATTTATTTAAAATTATTTTTAGATTCTTTTCTAAAACATTGTAGAAAGTCATAAATGGCATTTTCGTTTATGTATAAATATACTACTGTACAGCTGCACTTCTTTTAAAACTATTCCTAAATTACCTATGTTTATTACAATTCGTCTGATAAATATTTTATAATAGTATTGAAATAAATACTACCGCTTGCCTTGGCATGCAAAGTATGAGGTATTTTGATAGGATAGTCAATTAAGGCGTAGTTTTGTTTGATTGTTATTTACTGCTGGTCACAACCATTCGTAATTGTAACTATCTTTATAGTGTCTGTAATCAGTCGTTGCAAACGTTAAGTGACATGATATGGAATTGATAACAGTTTCCTGTCAATTACCGCCAAATCACTTTGTATTGATTAAAGTATTTTATACACATTCACTTATTATCATCCTGCGGATTTTGAGTTTCAACATTTCTTCGTACTTGACCTTTCATTCCATCTTCTCTAGCCATATCCTCAATGTATAGCCATTTTCTCGATAATTATAACTACGTTGTTGCAATACTTTTGTTGCTAATTTTGTCAGTTTGATCTCGTCAGGCTGTTGATTATTGAAAAAGTTAGCTAATGCACAATGTTATGTCACGATCGGCGTTGATTTTGACTGCCTAGATTTATTGAATTCACCCTGCTCTACTGACCCCTTGGTTTGAAGCATACGGTATTATTATGTTATTAAAATTAATCTGTTAAATTTTGGAAACGTGTATAGATTGCTTGTTGATATTCATCAATTTGTCATGTTTTTCATGTAATGAAAATTTTCAGCAAAATCCAATCCAATACAGCTGTTCAAATGCGTTTAACCGCTCACTATTTATGATTATTTACCATTTTATTTCATTGTAAACCTCCATATTGGGATTGTAATTATTCTGTCTGTATTTTGTTTTTATTTTCAGAATTTCAGTCTATCTCTTTTATTTATTTTGCCTAAATAATATGTTTCTTCTTACAGTATCTACTGAATTGCAAAGATATCTTATTATTTTGCGAAATCGTTGCTTAGAATCACTTATTCAACTGATCACAGAAACAGATTGTATAAATATCAGGTAAGATAATTAAAATCGTTAAATAACGCTGCACTAATATTATTTTAAGCGAAGTATGCAGAACATAGGTTTATTCATTGAATACCAATTAAACAATTTTATTGTCTTCGATTCGTTTGATACGGAGGTTGTAGACACTCTCTGTTGAGTAGTCCCATACTTAGATGAGACAGCTCCCAAGTGTTTTCTGGTTTTCAATCGTTATCAGACAGAAGTCATTCTATGTCATAATGTAAAATTATAATCTAGTTTACTAAATGACTTCCTCGTAGGGTGATTAAACCTATCTATCCTAATATGAAACTGAAACGAAGTAGATTTATCAGCACTGTTTGTATTGCATCGTATAACAAACACTCGAATGCATTTGTCATAGAACTGCACAAGTTGCTCCATATCACAGAAATAGATTTTCAAAACAGTGTTTAGTTAACGGGATGGAAGTGGCTAAATTAAGAGAAAAATAGACATTGTAATAAAGCATAAAGGGTTAGTCGGGCATTCAAAAATACAGTGTAGATAGTTTCACTGCATATCTTACTTCATAGGCTTCAAAACTAAGCTACCTTTACACTCATTTACCAAGTACAGATCCACGAACATGTCTTTGAGCCACATACTAAGTTTGATGATTAATGATATTTTTCGGCTGTCCAAACAGAAATAGGTAGAGCAGGATTCGAGCTTTCGGACTAATGGTTGGTAGGGACAGGCCTTAATCACTTATCTATCTCTTGACCTAGGTTCGTCACTCACATTGATTCACTGAATGATTCAGATGAAGAATGTATTAAGTGCACAGTACAAAGGAAGCGTATACTACTGTAAGCTTCCTTAGTAGTATTAAGTTGGGAGCTTGGTATATGATATAGCTTCCAAAGAAAAAAAACTATTTTGAATACATTTCTTATCAAGAACTGATGTAATTTATACCATAATAATTATGTACTTGATTTTATAAACGCAATGTGTAGATGTAATATTTCATAGTTTCTTTTGTTGAACGTATCACTAAGTAGTGTGAAGTGTCGTTTTCATTTCACAAGTTACATAATGATGATTATTTTAACCTTAACATTCGTATTTTATAAATAACTTGAAGAGAAAATTTATATCTAACTATCCTTGATATCTAAATGATGTTTCATTTGCATCAGAACTGGCCATTTTTGTCACTAATAATTTTGAATTGATAAATGTAGAACCTGATGAGGATTTATTAAAAAGAATGTTCTTCGTTCAAACGTCTTTGTTTTCGTAATGTATAGATTTAGAGGAAAATATTGGTTACTATATTTTACTTTGCTTAGTCTACAACGGTATACAACATTCTCTAAAGTCTATTTCAAAGTAAATAAAGGTTATGAAACATTAAGATGTTTTGAATTATATGAAAATATCTATAAAATGAAGCTCGAACCCAGTCAGCGACTATCTGAAATCACTGACTCAATGGACAGCGCATTGACTTTTGAAGAGAAAAGTACTTAGTTTCTGCTTCTGCGTGAAGATCGACAATGAAATTCAGATATATTTGCCTAAGGAAACACAAGTAAGAGGAGACAACCTTTACTTCACTGCCAGACACAATCCATCTGTTTTGTCATTATTGTTGTTAGTTCACAGTCATTAACAGCCAAGAATCGAATTTGAGGGAAAAGCAAGATCCTTTAATACAAAACAACGAACACTAACCCAATTACACTTGACGGAGAAATTCTGGAAGATGTAGAAACCTTTACATACTTGGGCAGCATTATCGACAAACAAGGAAGGTCTGATTCGGATGTAAAGGCGCGGATTGGAAAGGCAAGGGTTGCATTTCTACAACTGAAAAACATCTGGAACTCAAGCCAACTGTCAGTCAATATTAAAGTCAAAATTTTCAATACAAGTGTGAAGACAGTTCTGTTGTATGGAGCTGAGACTTGGCGAAGTACGAAAAGCATTCTTCAGAAGATACAAGTATTTATAAACAACTGTCTGCGTAAGATACTTTGGATCCGTTGGCCAGATACTATCAACAACAATCTTCTATGGCTGAGAACAAATCAACTTCCAGCCGAGGAGGAAATTAGGAAAAGACGCTGGAGGTGGATAGGACACACATTGAGGAAACCATCAAACTATCACAAATAAGCACTAACTTGGAATCCTAAAGGTCAAAGAAAGAGAGGAAGACCCAGGAACACATTGCGTTAGCAATTGGAGACAGACATGAAGAGAATGAAGAGCACTTGGGAAGAGCTGGCAAGGAAAGCCCAGGACAGAGTTTGTTGTAGAATGCTGGTGGGTGGTTTATGCTCCACATGGGGTAACAGTCATTGATTGATTAGTTTCTGAAAAGATATTATCGAAATGTCAAGCATATCATTAGTGTATGATTGAAGCTAATTATACTAAACTTAAAATGACGTACCCATGAAATTGATAACATTCTTCTTTCAGGTTGTTATTGAGACCATAAATTGTCCATATTTCTTTGTGAGTATTTAGTTTTAGCCTGGATTTGTGAAATGTTTGATGCTTCGACTCTGCATTCCTACTTCTACTTTTAGCGATGTATGATCAATTTGTGTGAAGAATTTCTAAAGATCTTTCAATGCAAGTCAATTTAGTTAGGTAATGTTGCCTTTAGGTTGATCGATTTTTGATTAATAAAACCCCGGTTAGTCAACTGACACAACCTTGATAGACGACCAAATGATATACGACCTTTAGTGACGACCAGGTATTAGCTTATTATGAGTCTACCCAATATCCTTATCCTCTCACCACAAATAAATGTTCAATGACCCAGCAGTCCATTAACAAGGACTAAATATCATTTATTTCCTATTTCGGCTTATTTATGTATATAATCTCAGACCACACAGCAGGCTATTTGCAATAATGATATCAATACCAAGCGAATACAGTGTTGATAGAAAATTGAAGTAACACGTACACAATTAACTGCTTCTAGATCATTAGTAGTATATTATGGAGTAACAATTAATAAGTCGAATAAGAGGTTAGGACGAGGCGAACATGAAAATAATAAAAAATAAATTGTTTAATACGTATGCAATCAAAATGCACGAAATAATCTTCTGTAAAATAGTTCTTCAAGTTTCATCGTTCTTTTTGACTCACCTGTTATAGCAGGTTTGCACTAAATACTGAATATAAGTTTCCAAACACTTAACTAATTCAAACGGTTAATGTTCATATGAGTGTTTTGCAAATGATTACATGATACATCTAATGTAGTCATCACAACAAATCCAATTAGCCAATCATGATTATCACAAAGCCTATCATAAATGTGTTAGCATAATTTGTCGTATTACATCAGCGCGAGTTGTAATTAACAAAATGAATGACAAACAAATCGACATAATGTATTAGCAACGTAATGACTAAACATCGAGATGATTCAAGAGAAAGGGATGAAATGTTATGCGTGATGACGTACTGAAACCTGAAATGTATTAAAAGATAAAGGAATGTATCTGCACAAGAATAAGTATAGTTATCACCACTGTCATTGAATTCACTCGTTGGTTTCTACAACAGCCTTCTTCGTTTTTATGTATGTATTTATAAATGTTATTGTATTTATATCTCTAGCATGCTTTCTCTTCTTTCTTCTTCCCTCACCTCCCCCTTTTTTCTCTATTTTTACTCCAGATTTTGTAATGGATTATTAGGTGCAGTTGGTTTCGATTGGTTTTATTTATTATTACGTCCAAATATACATCCATCTTCTATTTCACGCACATTACATCTATTGCTGTTATTAATTCTAAATCCTGGTCAGTCATTCATCTCAAATTATACAGTATTACAGCAAAATTTATCATTTATTCTGACGCAAATGGAAACACATTCTGATTCCTTCAATGAGTCATCATTGCCTACAAATCATTTACAAAAATGTTTAGAAAGTGATAGTGTCATTGCGTTTCGTTTAGGATGCCCTGCTGGACGGTGGTTACGTGGATGTGAAATTTTACTAAAAAAACGACATGGTCTATTAATTGGTGTGTTATGTGTTTTCGGTATACTGTAGCATAACTATGGTGGTAATGTTAGCGTTGTTTCTAATCTTATTGATTAGCTAAAATTAATTCATAAATTTGACCAAATTCCTCCTGTTTTGATCCGTTTGTGTGAATTGATTCGTAGCACATAGATAGATTTTAAGCAAGGTCAGAAGCAAAGGGGTTCGTTTTATATTTACCAAACATTTTAGATCAACAGTTTATATTAGTCGATCGTGTGTCATGTCTGTCTAGTCTTTGGTATCGACCAACTGCTGTTGGTCATTTTCAATGTGGTCACTAGTCAGAGTGAATTGGCATCACATGTACTGTGTTTTGGAGATCGTTTACAGGAAACTCTGTTCTATCTAGGTTTCCTGCTGGTTGGTAGTTTCCAATCTAATTGATAGAATGTGATCATGGCTAAAGGGGCTAGATGATCACGATATTGTTCATCACTCAGTAATCATTTGATGGAAATATCCCAGTCCTATACGAAATCGGTCGCCTAACGAATAGCTTGTCGTTGACAGTTTTATGTATATTTAACTGACGATTGCCAACTGTCAAATAATCTACGTCTTATAGGGTTTACTGATGACTACATACAGGAACCTTTCATTAGAACATCATTCTATGACTAGTATCGAAAACAATTATATCGAAATTCCCTACCATCCATAGATCAATTATATTATTATTTGCATGTATTATCTAGGTTGAATTATTTGTGCATACGTTTCCATGTATGCATCTAGTAATAACGATTATTGTTGAGGATTTTTAAAACAACTTGTACGTTGTTTTTACCTGATCTTTTTTATTAGTATTAACATTACATTACATGATATGGTACCATTTAATGAATCAATAAAAACCTGTGTTTGTTTCTCACTTCTAGAACTTTTTAGAAGTTCGTCATTACAAGTTGTTTTGAAACTACCTCCACCTCAAACGTTTAATGACTATTCAAACTTCAAAGGATAACATTTTATAAGGAGTGTGTTGCCATCGTGGAAATCTTGGATAGCCTCATTATCTCATTTTTCATTACTAAGTTTAATTATTCTAGGGTTTGTCGATAATAATTGTTTATTATTTACACTAGAGGAGCCATATCAAAATACAGTATCGATTCATTAGATTGTTCACTATTAATCACAGCCTTGCTGGTAGGTGCAGACTAGCCTGACCTTCTTACATACTATTTTATTCCTTCTCCTTAAACTATATTCTCACAGTCCACCTTATTCTCATTTCCGTTACTTCCACATCGCTTTAACTCCTTTAAGTGTTGGCATAGTTTGCCAAATCTGGTTGGCGCACATTTGTACCTATGTATGCGTTAATTGCAACAGACTGAATATTTGTGCCAAAATAACTCAATAGTTATTTCTGAATACAACCCTATTGTTGTCCTAATACTTCTATTTTTAAATGCATGTCGCACAGCTAATAGCACAGTATTCTCGTTACAATTCGAAGTATTTAACATGGCATATAATTATTTACAAATACAATACATCTAGAGTCATTCTTGTGCACATTAATTGGTATCGGTTTACAGTCATAATCATTTTCCTCCACGGTCCGTACCAATCATATGATGATAATTTGTTCTAAATTTTCTGATTAATAATTTAGTTTTTAATTTTTTTTACCCACTAGATAATTCCAAAAGTTCGTCAAAGCGCAAACCGCCACTTCGCTACACTGCAGCTCTCCGAGATCTTAAATTATCATCATGTCAGCAACCGGGATTCACTATACTGCAAATGTTATTACCGTATCACTTAGATTTGGTGGAAACATTTTTGTTTCTTTTCGCTCTGTTTTTGAAAATTCCAGTGCGACGTATGCCAAGAGATGTAAAGGTAACACACAGATTGAACAATATGTTTGTATGACTATCTGTTATTGGGTAGTCATTCTTTACTTGTTGGCTTTATTTACTACTTTTATTTATCAAATTATTTCAATAGGTAAATATATAGATTAACATCTGGTACGATTTACCGGAGATTAATGTTATATTTGACCATTTCGTATTGCTGGCAGAATTTAATCGATCAACTTTCAATGTGGTTGCTAATAGATGTGATAAGATTTCCAGTTGATTGTGTTTTGATGTTAGGTGGTTAGAATTAGTTGACAGGATATCCTAGATGTATTTTGTCGTGACCTGGAGAATTGCGTCTGAGTGCTAATTTATGAGTTTTCCGTGCTAGTTTATTTGACACAACGATGGTGATCGAAATACGTACCTCTAGGTATTTCCCATCCTATAGTCAGTTTGCTCTAGTTCTTAGCTCCCAAGCCAGTGAAAGGAAAAAATGCATGTGTGACGAGCCAACAGTACCGAGGAACCTATTATTTTAACACATTCATTTATATATCCATTTTACTTAGAGTGATTATGAATTATTAACCAAATATTACAGGTGTACAAAAAGTAGAACATTCTATTAATACAATTAAAGGTCATAGAATGTATTCTGGAGTATGACTCATTGAATTAAGTTTGTGATATTGGTTCACAATCCAAGTTTGCAAAAATCAGTACACGTTTTATGTTTCATTTCTAAATAGTTATATTCTTAAGGAATTGATTCCCCGTTCCCCCCAACATACTTTCCTACTAGTTGATACACATCAGCAACTCACCAACTCGTATCACACGGGGCGCAACAGTTCTCTCAAGATTGAAGGGTTATCACGTTGACGACTTCTAAATAGAATGAAACCTGCTTTTAATAGTTCCATTCTTACTACCACGAGCCCACCAATATCACGAGGGTGATGTAACATTTGAAAAAGAAATTCTGTCAGTCAAAATATAGCTATTTGTAAATTAATATATGCTAAAAGATATGTAATACTTTACATGGGATGATGGAAAAGAATCGTAGTTTAGGGGGAGAATTTGGGAAGTGTTGTATTATCTTAAGCTATATGGTCTGATAATGAAGTGTTTATTGATGCGGCATCCGACATCATGACGTACTTCAGAATAAGGTGTGCTATTTGAATTTCCCTACAAATTAAAAAATCATCACTTGGACCTATCTTCGCCGATGTCTGTATGGCTACCTTGGAGGAAGTATAGATGACATCCAGACCACAACATACTTTTATGACTATGTTGGCGATATCTCTATTATGTGGTAATATGAATCATGCTTCTCTCAACTTTCATCATTTTAACAGTGCTTATAAAACATAGTTTACAATGGAACATAAACATGATGAATAACTCAAGTTTTTAGACCTTAGTATAAGACGGAGAAATGATGAAACCGCTTAAAAAAGTATGTAAAGAAAATAAACGTGGACGGATTGTACTTTTTGTTCTGCCAGTTATAAATGTGGTCTAGTAATAACGCTCTTTAATAAAGCCAAAACATTACGCTCAAGTGATAAAATTGATGAAGAATTGGCAATGATCGAAAAGTGTATTATGAATAATGGAAACCCAAAGAAATGTTTTGAGATATACAGAAAGAAGTATTCTATAAACCACAAGTATCCGATTGCTGGTAAAAAACGACCTTCGTAATTCTTATGTTCAAAAGAGATGAGATTTGAAAAAGAATTAATAAAAGAATCATGATGGCACTTAAAAGTCCTTTCCTGCAATCACTCAATGGTGGTCCATTGTAATTCTTGCTAATTGTAGGCTGTTTCCAGTTGATAAGAGACCTCTAAATAAAATGGCTCCGTTCTGCAAATTTTGTTTTTTTTGAATCGTTGGTTTTATGCTTGCTGATAGATTCAACAGACTTTTGATCAGGGTATTTTATGATTTCTTATGAAAAGCTACATATCTAATAGTTTTTTGTTATCTACCCTCTATTATTACTGAATAAATTTGGCAATTAACCCAATGTAGTTTGCATTTTTCTTATAACTTGGCATGCTCCCATAAACTCAAATCCGATCGAGTAACAAATTTATACTTAAATTACATGTTATTGATGGAATTACGGACCATGAATGAGGATTGTATAAACCTCATTATTTATCACTTTCATTTAATCTTAGTCTACCCGGGAGCGTAAATATAACGTTCCAGAGGCAACTTCTTGAAGTCGATCACACACACGTTGTGAGCAGTAACTAATGATTACTAGGCCAAACAGTATTTACATTTTAGTTTATTCAAATGAACTTATTTTACATTCCTTCATCTTTCTACATGCTAGTGTTTGTTACCGGAGCAAGAATTTTTCCCTTTGAGTATGTGGACGACATTTTGAAATTATATACTAGTTATCCACTTAATTAGTTAGGAATTAGTATCCGATAGTATGAAATGTACTTTCCACCTTCCAAATGCTAAGTACTTTCCTAAGAATGCCAAGAGTCTGTATCTGCACTCATTGTTCGTCTTGAACCGTATGAAGTAGTCGAAAGTTCGTTTGTCTTTCTAGTTGTGTAGGTGCTGGTTTGATAAATGAGATCAATCTACTCATTATGTGAGCCAAGTATGCTTATGCCAATCAAGACCAATTTTAACGTCGTCGCAGTGTGGGTCTAACTGTCGGGTTTACAGCGCATCGATATGAATAGTTCCGTTTTATGCTTGTCAAATATGTTTTTTATCAAGCTAAGGATACTGGATTACTCTATCTGGTTACATTAAGGTTCTGGAATGTGTTCACGCGCAGTGATGACAATTCAGGTGGTGTTGCTATCTCGAAGCATTAGTTTTGGTTTTTTGGACATGTTATACTTATGTTATCCCCTCGACTTTCATATCTACGCTTTTTACCGACGCTGGAACTGACTGGAAAAAGTGGATAGGTAGTCAATTTACAAAATGGACTGCCTTCTGTCGACTCGTCACGACTCTCTTCTTGGCATTCAGGGGATGGTGGAACGCTAATATGGCTTAGAAACGAAGGTGAAACCAAACTACCATGGCTTTCTTTCTCGTTTTTCACCAAACAAAAGGAAGTCTTGGCCAAATGATATTCTTCCTGCACATATTTCTATGAGAACTGTATCTCCTATTGTGTGATTTCCATGTTCTCTTGTATTTGCTTTCATCCATTTAATTATGATCACTTTTCATTTTTTTCACTTCTTTTTAATATTATGTTGTTAATTATGTGGTACACTCATTTTTGGTGCCTATTTTCGCTTAAAGTTTCTGTTTAAATACAACTGGAGTGTTATTTATATTATTCACACAGTTAGAAAATAGGTGGCCTAGACGTTGGAGTTCGTCGTAATTATATCAGAGAGAAACTAAGAGTAATGTCATGTGGTTTGTTATTTCTTTTTGTATCAATTTTTTTAAAAATTAATATTGGTGTACAGTTTTGTATCTTTCCAATTATAAGTCAGCATAACTTTTTGTTTAATTTTTCTGTTTTGTTATAATTCTAGTTTGATTTCGATACATTTTATTCGTTCATTGCTTGTGAAAACACTTGTACCTCACCACCTACGTTAGTGAAACATGAAATAAATACTTCTAATGTAGCCAACGCTAATCGTTCAACCAATCCCATATCACTTACTTCATCTGCTATTGGATCTAGTGGGTATCGTTTAATTAATACGTCTGCTACTGCTACAAACAATATTAAACCGGCATTTATAGCAGTTTCGAAATCGTCTGTAATTCCTTCAAAGCATATTAATATAAATACATCAGTTTTGTCTCATTCAGTTGTATCAACAGTACCATCTACAGTTAAATGTAATAATTTGACAGCATCAACTGTTAATCAGCATTCCAACCAATTCGTGTGTCCAGAAGCTGGAACACTTATCTTACAACTTATTCGTTTCTTAATTTATCAGGTAATATTTTTATAGTGAGTAAAAATAATTTTTACGTTACGAGAAATAAATCAACTTAAAACACTTTCCTTAACGATGCTGAGCTATGATAACTTATACAATAGGTATAAATGTACACACTTTGAAGTATTTGTATTTCGTTTACGAACAGCAATTGATCAATCTGTACTGACATATGTGCATCCTAAGTAGTTGTGATTGATAGAACATTTAGTTACAAGGTTCGGTAATTTTGATTTGTGGCTAACAGTGGTGTCTGCGGCGATTGTGTTCGTCCTATTTGAGACTTGTTATCTGGATATATTGGCATCTCAGTGTCGATGATTACACGGAGATGAACATATGCTAAGTGAGACTAGTCAAACACAAATCTTTAATATCAACAACAAGAAGTACAAACCTTTATAAATATGCTTATTTATTTTATCCCCATGAAATGCAGAAGATATTGTAGTTGGTCGCTATTGTCAACTGAATAAAATCTATTGTTTTGTCAACTCCACACTCTTTGTTTTTATCCTTACAGCCTGAATCATTACAGCATTTAAAAATGACAGAATTCATCAGTTTAGTGGAAAGTAAAACTCTTGATATATCAGCAAATATTGAGTCGTCTGTTGCTATGCTTAAATTTATGATTTATCTCTATCAATCGAAACCAATTGTGCAACTTGTCTTTATAACACCAGGTTTATTGATAAATTTGATCGGATTGCTTATTCCTTTTACAAATCTAGACAATAATAATCCTTCTGCATATCCCAGTCCTTTAAAACGTTCAGTAAGTTTTTGTTGTAGTTTCGTTTTTAACACTTGGTTATTCATATCGTTGCGCTTTCTGTGGTGTATAGAGTTAACAAGATGTTGATAAGAGAATAATGGTGTGTGGTTTCAATCAGTAGGTCGTAGATTGGAATCCTGGGCACTAAATTCAGTTTAAATAGCTGGGTTGTACCACTAACTCTCATGCAAGCTATGTGACTCAAGGCTCTCATTAAGCTACAATCTAGCTGGCATCGCATTTTGGGTTTTGCACGAAATCGAAGGGTCATTGTTTCAAATTTGATTTATTTGTTAGTATGCTACAGTTTTACCGTAGTTTTACCCCTGTTATACAAACCTAGTGATGTTGTATTTAGGCATGAAGTCTACCTAAGCCCTTGTTAATTGATCTCTTTTCTAAAGATTACACTATTTACTTAATAATAATAATAATAATGATAATAATAATAGTAAAAAAGTTATCAAATAGGTTTTTCAAAAATGTAATAGTTCCGGTTATATAATACATTTCATTAATACAATACATCGTACAACAAACAAATTCGGTTGTTCTATTGACAATTCATCAGATTCACTTGAATTTTTTATTATTTAAAGTATGTCTACTTATTTAAAGTATTTAATATTTATGATAACTGCACTCTAAAGTTGTAGAGAAGCTATTTTAATTAGTAGGGGTGATTTTTTTGAGCTAGATGGCTTAGTCCTTTAGCTTTCATTTTCCTCCCAGATTATATTATTTAGGAAGATAATCATGGTTTTGCGACGAAACTAGCCATTTTAGCGAGGACAATTCCACGAATATTTACAAGTCATTTAGTCTGTTTGTTATGGTGAATGTACAACAAACAGCAGTTCAAGTCGTCACTCTACAACAACACAGTGAGATGAAATTATCAAGATGAATACCAAAGTAGTAGTAATATCAGTGGTCGTGAAAACGAATAGGTTTAAGGAATATCATTGATAAAATAATGAAATTGTGGAGTGTCAAATACAAGAAAAAATAAATATAACAACTACTCGTCTGCAAAGAATGAATACACTAGCGCGATTGTCACCCCGTGTCTTCAAAGATCGATCGTGCAGACCTAACTTGGATAGTTTTCGCCTATTAATATGACTCAAACCTATATGTGTCACTCTTTGGTTTCAACTTTTATATATGCTTCCATGTATATGGGCTTATGCAATATACGCCCCAACCATTCCAGTCGATAATGAATCACCCCCTGATCAACCGACGTATCATTCTAGCCAATTATCCTTCGTCTATCCGCAGTATTACGATAGTTATTTATGATATTTGCAGTAAACGTAATTTGAAAATGTTTTTACCCCGTTGTCGATGTTGGTAAGGGCTGCAAGCGATCAGTCTACGTTGTTATATGCTCATCCTCAGTGGAAATGTCCTAATGTACCATCAATTCACAAGCATTATTGAATTTGGATTGTGGTTGGCAAGTACTAACAACAATAGAGATTGGTTAATTCAATGTAGGACAAAACTCTCATTCTAGATTCAACTTGCCAGTTTATATTTGTAAATTTGTTTCAACGTTTTTCTAAAGTACTTTTACGAATATTTCTTCATTCATTAATGATAGAGATAAGGTTATTATTGACCTCATTAAATTTGTACTTCTATTTTTAAGACACTAGTGACTTAATTTCGAATACGGTTAATAGATTTGTGACTGTAACCTATTACGCCTTACAGGTCATTTGGGTTGCATGCATAACAAATTATGTGAAGTTTGAGGAATGAGATTTCTAGAAAAATGTATGCAGTCCATTATCTTATTTATCATACATGCGCTTCTGGTTCTTAAGTCGTAGTTATTTTCGTATCCTTTTTTGGTTACTGTGAGACTGCCAAGTAAGTAATTCTGAGGTTAGGCTCAAGGTACCAAGCAAAGATGAGAAATCCATTGATGAAACTGTGAGTCCTTATTGACTGTTTTGGATAAAATATATATTACTTATACATAATCACCATCTACCTCACCTTGGCAACGTAGGTTGTTCCACAGGTCAGCTCCATAGACATACTAACTTTATATCTTCTTCTAGATCTCGAGTTTAGATATCCCTTCATGCATACCTTTTCATTTTGTATTCCAGAACCATATACTCAATATCTAGTCATTCATTTTCTCATAGTTCATAATACTATTTCAACTCTTTTGTAATTTATCTTTTTGATTTCATTTCGTTGTATTGTTATCAAATAGCTATTACATCTATGCTGTAGGATGATTATGACTGGTGACCTACTAATCGTTACTAATTTTATTAGCTTAAAGTTATCATTGAGACCTATTCGGTCGAAAATAACACTAATCACCGAGATTTGAACAATCTAATATACCAATCAGATTTGCCTTTGTCGCTACCCTGAAATGTTTTTCTTCTTATTTAAATAATCTTAGAAGAATATTTTTAAAAGTATCTATTAAATTCACTTAGAGTAAACCAAATCTGATATTTCTAAAAATTGCAAGACTAGATTTATAATTTAATATGTTATTTAATGGTTAAAAAAAGTACTTGAAAATAGTTGAAATTAGTGGTGAAGAGTCCTGTACTATGACGAATCGGCTATCCGGTGCTTCTTGCTGATCAATAGTTGTCTAATTCAGACCGATTCGTGATATCAAATTAACAATATAAGTCCTATTATCATAGTGAAGGGAAACGATATAGAATTTGATTGCTTTTTTAACTTAGAATTCAGAACAAAATGAGACGATCACAATGTCGTTAGTACCAGAATCTAATATGTGTTTGCTCAATAGAGATTAAAGTTTCAAATAGTAATTAATTTTATCCATTTTTTAATTAGTTGAAATATCAGGATCTGTTTAATTTAAAAATATGGGAGGCAATTCCTTTAAGTTTATTATCATTGTTGTTTACAGAAAGAAAGCTGTCAAACAGTGATTTTCACTTTACCCATACCTGAAATAAATTAGATCCCATTTACTCTAGAACTGTTCATTTTTAGTGTTTTCAGTATGTATGTATGTACAATCAACATAGAACCTGGCCCATGTGTGCATCGGTTCCAGTTGCCATACCACCATGGCACCTCAAGATTAACACCACCACCATTAGTAGAAGTTACTTCAATAAAATAAAATATTAATGGTAACAAGGAGTGTGAACATATAGAATATGGTTCAGGAAGCGTAGAAAGAAAGCTATCGAATAATTTAAAGCTCATGATTTAAGGGAGGGCAATGAGTGAATACATCTGCGCCATTGTGACCGATTTTGGGCCATGTCACTCGGTGTTTCTAGCCACTGGTTATGGTAATCACGAGGACCCTATCCAGGTAGTCTGCAGCTACCGACACGACTTAAACCGGCAGTCAGTGTCTTCATGGACTGATGCCATTGTTTTAGTTTGGCCACCTCTAACTCTCTTCCATGCCATTCCTATATCAGCCACCATTGCGCGTCGAGGAAGACAGTGGTTGGGCATATGCAACACATGTCCCAACCACCTCAGTCGATGAAGATTCACAACCTCATCGACCGATTTACCACATTTGCCTAACACCCGTCAACTAACCTCGTTATTACTTACTCGGTGACCCAAGCTAACGCGAGCGATGTATCCTAGACATCGATGGTCAAAAACTAATAACCTTCGAGTGTCATCTACCCTTAATGGCCACGTCTCACACCCATACAGTAAGACAGAACGAACTGTTGCGCAGTACACTCTCCCTTTCGTTGAGAGACGAATATCTCATCTACGCCATAGGTGACGTTAGTTGTTGGCAAAAGCCAAACGAGCTTTTTGAATTCGTACTGATATTTCTTCGGAGACTAACCTATTTGGGCTAATCAGACTTCCAAGATAAGTGAAGTGGTCGACGTGCTCAACTACTTCACTTCCTATCTTTAGTTCAGGTGTTGACTAAGACCAGTCCTGGAGCAATAGTTTGCATTTAGAGAGGGAGAAACGCATTTCGAAAATGCTTGCATTGGAGCTTATTGCTGTTAAAAGCTTCTGCATCTTATCAGCGTCCTCGCCAAACAGGACTATATCGTCAGCATATTCTAAGTCAATAAGTGGATCTCCTGGTAGGAGATCAATTCCTGAAAAGTCAGACGATGAAAGTGTAATTTCTAACAGTATGTCAACTATGAAACTAAACAAAAATGGGGAAAGTGGGCAGCCTTGACGGACACCACATGAGGTTACGAGTTTAGATGACAGTTAGCCATATGCTCTGACACGACTAATAGTGCTTGAGTAAAGAGCCTTAACAAGTTTTATGTACTTTTGGGGCACGTTTTTCAATGAAGGACACTGCCATAGAACTTCACGGTCTACAGAGTCAAATGCCGCTTTCAAGTCAAGGAAAACCACTATTGTCGGCAGCCGAAAAGTATATCTGTGTTCTAAGATCTGACGAACGGTGAATATCTGGTCTATACAACCGCGACCAGGTCTGAAACCAGCCTGATTTTCTCGTATTTGGAGATCACGAGTTGCAGTCAAGCATCTGATAATTATAGAAGCTAGTATTTTAGACACTATATTAGTTAAACTAATTTCTCTATGATTATTGCAGGATGATTTTGACCCTTTCTTATATACTGGGACGATTAACGATCGACACCAGTCAGATGGATTATGTCAAGTTCCCAAACCTTTGTCAAAATATCAGTCAGCCTGGTTGTCAATATGAGACCACCTCTGGGGATAATCCGTTTGGACCCGCTGCTTTGCCTCGCCTTAGATTAGCTATAGCTTTTTCGACTTCGACAAAAGTCGGGAGACCTAAGTCGACTTTCCATTCTGGCTGTCTCGAAATAGTGGGAAGATTTAGAGTAGCTGAAGGCCAACTAAACTGTTCCTTGAAGTGTTCAGCACATCGTTCTAAACGTCTAGACTGAGAGCTAATAAGCCTTCCATCTCTTTCGGAGATCGTCTCACTAACGCTGGATTTTTTAACCCCGGTTTCTTTTATCAACTTGAAAAGTTGTCTGGTGTTACTTATCGCCGCTGCCTTTTCCATTTCCTTTGCTTTCGTTACCCACCACTGCTCACGGTCGTTTCGCAGACTTTTCGTCAGTTTATGCCTGATTACACGTCGCTCATCATCGTGTTTGGAGCCTGATGGGATAAGTCTTCGGAAGTCTATTAAATCAACAGAAGCCATTGAGATCCATTGATTTTCCTTGACATGATGATTTAAGTCCTTGATAGATATCATTGTAGATGCCACAGCTGCTTGAACATCTTGCCAAGTAGTATCTAGTCGGGACGCATCTTTATAGTTGCCTAAGTGATTCCTCAGTTGTCCCTGGAATTTAATCTTGGCTGTTTCATTACTAAACTGAATTCTAAAAGGTTTTCCTGTAGTAGTTTTTCTTCGTCCGGTAAGACGCAAGCAAACGCGTGCTTGCACTATAGCGTGGTCGGAGTCCACACATGTACTCCAGAAAGATCGGCAGTCTTCTATCGAGCCTCTCCAACGGTGACTAATCGCAATATGGTCTATTTGAGTCCACCGTTGAGTAGGGCCAGGAGGTCTCCATGTTACACGATGTCGCTCCTTATGCTTAAAGTTCGCGTTGGCTAGAAATAACCGATTGTCTGAGCAAAGCTGCAGCAGATGGTTGCCGTTATCTGTCCTCTGAGCTGGAACACTGAAGCATCCACCTAAATGTCTTTCAGATTGGTTCAAGCTACCTATTTGGGCGTTAAAATCACCAGCCAAGATTACCAAATCTGAGTGTTTGGCCCTATGAAGCAGTTCAGAAAGTTTTCTGTAAAATTCATCTTTCACTTCATCCAGGCTGCAGTCGGTGGGAGCGTAGGCAGAAACGACGAAAAGACAACGGCGTATGTCCCTATCTTTCCGAGTTCTTACTGAACCACTAAGTTGGACGGCACATAGGCGACTGTCGACAGGAATCCATTCAAGAAGAGCCTGTTCTGCTCTCATACTTAATGCAATACCTACACCAGCGAGCTCACGAGAAGTTGCTGTTGAATCGCCATATAAACACAGAGTTAAATTAAAGTTCCTTCGTACAGTCATGGATGTCTACTACTTGAAAGAAACAGCTGTTCAGTAATTTTTGGTTTACAATTGTTGGTTAAATAGTGTCAGTCTGTCATGTATACTTTTAAATTCAACAAAATTTTTTTTTTAGTTGACCCTCTTTATAAATTAGTTTACAAATAAATTCTCGAGAATCTGGATTAGTTCACCATAATTCGTTTTATGGCAAAATGTTATCATCTTCATCTCTATATTGTAAATCCCTTAATTTAATGTTTGGGTAAAGTAACAGCTATCTTGTATCTCCTAAATTTCATTGTTTATCTGTAAGTGAAGTCAGTCCATAGTCTAATAAATGATGGCTATCACACGCTGTAATATTTACCGGAGAACCATTAAAAAACAAATCGCTGCTAGTCAGTGTCATTCTAGTTCGACACTATTCAATAATACCTATCCATAAATTCAGAATAATTAAGTCTTCTGGCGATAACTCATTCTATGAATCAGTCTATATATGTAGTTTTTATCTATGTTCCAATAAATTTTTGATTAGATTAATTGCAATGTCATAATTTTATTTATTAAATTTTTAGTCATCAAATCATAAAAATCTTATCGACCAATTGTTGTCATGCTCATCGTCACCAAGTGCTTATACAAAATGCTCAATTCATCAAATTACATTAGATTTCATTAATTTAATTGTATCCGATAGTTTCACTTTACACCCAACATTTTTACAACCGACACATGTAGTAGATATACTTTTAGAAGTAAGTTCTTTAGTCAATAATGTTAACATTTATTCGTGTGTCTGTTTGTATATTGATGGTTGTTTTTTAGCTTGTGAATTTCCTCCAATCTGCTATTGTGTGCTAGAAAAGATTTATTTTTGACTTGCTATATTCTATTTGTACAGCAATAAATGTTCATTAACGTGAACATAGCTGAGATTTTTGACTTTGATACCTCAATTGTTGTTTCACTTATTACATTTGTTGGGGCGGTATACAGTGTTATTATGATTTTGTAATTACGCATTACACAACACAGGAAACAGAACTTGTTGTATGCTCCAAATCATGACCCTGCTCGCCCTCAACCATTAAGAAGATAAAAGAAAGTTGATCTTTTCCCTCTTCAGCTCACGATAATAATAGGGAAATGTGCCGCTTTTTTGAAAGACGTTTTTTTGAGACAGTTAGGTTTATGGTGTTTGATTTGCACAACTTAAGAGTCCAAAATGGTGATTACGAATCGTCTCTTTTTTGACTGGTTCATCCCGAGATTTTAAAAAGTAACACTACTTGATTATAAAAACGTTGGTCGCTAGTGCTATTAGGGGCTTAAAGGTGGTTGTCACTTTCCAGTTGCCCACACTACAGATAAGTTTTTCCTTCTATAGGTACGTGAAAACGAAACAGGGTGGATGTAGAATGGTCTTGACTACTCGGTACCATGATTTCAGTGTCCAAGATACAACTGTTTGAGATTGGTCACACACATTCTTATGAATAATTTTAGTTGTGTTTCTCCGTACCTTTGAAGATCCTATCCTCAGAGATGCAAACCGAACTTTTGTATCCACATCCTTCCGTTGTGGGAAGGCCTCATCATTGCAATGTTGGTTGTCTAGTGGAAACAGCTAACTACCATTACACCTCTGTTCAACCATCACTACGACTTCGTCCTCCATTTTTTCTGCTTTTAGTCTCTTTCCCCTTCAACTATCTTGCCTGGTATATTAAAGCGCAATTGCTGCAGCTAGTATAGACCGATTGGTTCATCATTATAGTCAAAGTATCTGTTACTGTCTGGAGGAAATAACGCACTTATTAACAATCTAGTTTGTCTTATCCCCTTAAATTCGGTGTACATCTGTTTCCTATTAAGGAATAGTTTTTAAGGTGAAAGGTATCTAATGGTAGGTTTTTGGTAGGTAAATACAAATGATTCTGTATTTAAAGTTTCATCATAGTAAGCATTTTCACTAAATTCCGTAGCAGACACCATGATAGGTGATTTATTAACTACATACAAACTTTTATTCTTAGTTTCGATCCATACTGTTGTTATGAGAACTGGTGGTATTACTTAACAGTCTATGTCGATGAAGTTGTATAGACTTCTTTTAGCTGTAAATCAAGCACTTTGATCACTATACCACAATTGAGCAAGTAAGAATTCACACTAAGAAATCCACAAGTACATATTTTAAGGGTGCATCACATTCTGGATGGTAAACAGTCATAACAATGAATTAATCGATTTCTAGGCACTGATCACAGTAATGGCTCACTAATCAACATTTTGTATTTGAAATTTCTGTTGTCCAACTAGATAGTTACTTCCTACTTTTCTGTTTACTTTTTACAAATAATTAGGCGTGGTCTGATCAATGCAGTTCAAAACAGCATCAAAATTTACAGACGTTGATTTTACACAGTTTAATGGATCATTTCTTAGCTACAGATATATTAAATGATGAATCGTTACGTGTTGGACCTAATGGAAATATTGATTATATTCCAGTCAATTTAATCTACTTTGCTGCTCGTATTGTTGATAAGTTATGGCAGGTATCAGCTGACTTTAATAATTTTTATACTTGTTTACTTAAATTCCTAATTTCCTCATTCAGTGTTGATGTTATTTATTGTTGACTCGTATTAAGTAAAACGTTATGGTGACACACTAAACTTTCCTACCTCATTATAAATTGTAGGAGCTGGCCTAACTATGTTTTGTGGACTAAGCGAAGAGAAATAGTAATTTACTCGTACACTATAGCTCATGCTCATAACATCACGGTTTTCATAATATGTACAAGTAACCAGTGACGACGAAGTCCAATTTTCAAACAAATTCTCAATATTGCCAACTGCTAATTACATTTGTAACTCCTTGTATTTGTATTGTATTTTGTAACTTGTATGGTAGTTCAGTATAATACACAGAAATCTGGCCAATCTTTATATATATATATATATATATATATATATATATATATATATGCATTTTTATATGAAACATATTTACTGATAATCTTTTCACATGAATCACGTGTTTCTGTGATGTTCATGTAAATGGTGATGATAATGAATGATGCAACCAACCATCTGAGTTGATGAAAATATTGAATATATGGTCTGTTTCGTATTCAGATCAACTTTTCGTTTCCCAGACCATTACTGATATGCTGTATTTGAGTAAGTTGTCCCTGCACACTACTGTAGAAGTGTATTTTTGGGGATGACAAAACATGATGATGGTAGTGGTGGTGGGTAATGAAGTAGTCAATGTGTTTGGATTCTGGGAACTGTCAAGGGTGATAAAAACACTGTGAACCTATATCGGACACGTATATAATCGCGTGTGGAAAGGGTAGGGCCAATATTAATACACAAAAAAGTTTGTATAGTAATTACTTTTATCTCAGTTTGGAATTTTATTTAAGTATTTAGTTTGGAATACTGTAAATAACTACTGGAGCTTGGTTACAAAAACTACTTCCTCGTTCAACAGTAAAAGAATTTTCTTAATTATTTTTAATATCCAGCTCAGTAGGATATGCTATCGGCTTACTAATTAGTGTGCTAAGTGTGTATAATGCAAGCAGATAATTTTAATTGCATACCTATATTCAAAGGTACATAGTACTAGGTCCCCATACTTTTAATTCTAATTAATATCAAGCTTTTATAGAGAGGTGTTTCTATACTGGATGAACAACTAACTCATTATCATATTGCACTGTATAATCGTAATTTATTTGTTCATGTCTATCAACTATTTATTCGTATAGACTTACTAAAATGTATTACGTTTTAGTTAGGATGAACTTGTATCTTCCTGTTGATTTGTTATTGACTGAAGCTGATCAGTCTCTGTTGCTATATGTGCATCCCGAGCGGATTGCCTCGATATAGCTATTAATCACAAGTACTACTTAAGTTGGATTGTGACTGGCAAGCGGAATCCAGGATGCGCGTTTCGTCCTACATGGGAGGACTCGGCGGTGGTTGTGTCTGTGTCCCAATGTTGATGTTCAAACCGAGATTCGAATTCACTTCGTTCCATGCCAAACGCCACTGCGTTCATTACTAGACTAATGAGTTCCGACAGTCACGCTTGTGTGACAGGCGCATAAATAATTAGGATGAACTTGTATCTTCCTGTTAGTTTGTTATTGACTGGAGTTGGTCCGTCTTTGTTATTACTGGTATTACTTTTTGACATGGTATGTAACTGAGTCCGACATGTAAACAGTAATATCTCTGTAAAGGTCAATATTATTTTATCTCTTCACTATCGTACTGATATATAAATGGATCCTTATTCTTGTTAAATCGTATTTTGAGGTTTTCGAAAAACTGACATTATATGATTTTGAGCAACATATGTAAGCGAACAACATTATATCAAATGTTCATATGCAGATATAAAAAATATTTAACGAATCAAGCTTATGTGTAGGTTAGTGAAAATTTGTCATGTAACTAATCATAATAGACATTTAGTACAGATTAATAACAAGTAAGCTAGTAGAAATAAAAATACCAAAAACTACATGAATAAATGTATTTGATTATTGATACTATCTCAAAACTTTGGAAAATAAACGCTAACATAAAATTTAATAAGATTACATAAAAACAAGTATGTTAGTAATTAGTTTTAGATAGTGAAGATGCGGTATGAAAAATGAGAGGGGGCTGGTAAAAACAAACTAAACAAAGAATGTGAAGCATTAGTAAAGTCGTTTCTTACGTCTTGTCCCGTAAAGGGAAAAACAGGGATGTCGCATATTTCTTTTAAATATACAGATGGGAATAATTAGTTCTAATCCCTATAATTTCTGTTGCATAAAGTAAGTGAACTTGAGCTATGTTGTGAAATTGTGATAATATATAGTTTGTCACTGAATCACCTGTTTTTCTGTACGACATGATCGCTCTCGACCTGATGTCATAAAACCGATCTACGTATTGACTTTGTTTTGACCTTTATCAAGTTATTCAGAATTATGTTCACTCATTCACTCATTCATTCCTGGTAATACTCTTTGTTAAGGTTTCTCCTCACAACTAACTGCATTGGTACATATAAAAATGAATAATGCAGATATCTTATCTTTTGTTTTAGTAAGTACTACTGGTCAACAGCAATCCGTTTTATGCTATATTTTTTCAAATTATTTATGCAATTATTATTATTATTATTATTGCACAATTTTCACTCTGCTCACTCTTCCATTGTAATTCACTATTCAGGGCTGTTTTAGTAAGGAAGCGAATCGTGTTATAGACTTCTTAATTCATCTGATCACATATTGGCCAGATCAGTCTACTTCTGTTCCTTCTACAACAACTAGAAGTAAACTAGAAAATTCAGTTAATAACAATACCAATTATTACAATATTTTGGCTAGTAAATTTTCAGTTCATTCATTATATCGCAGTTTGAATCGTGCTATACTTTACCAATTATCTCGTCCAATTCTTACAAAAGCTGATCAGTTACAAATTGTTAATTTGCTGAATCGTTTAAATACTACTTTAATAAATTGTAATAATGATAAGAATAATGTAACAAGTATAAATTCTATGAATGCATTTAACTCCGATATCAGTGGAGGTTGCATTGAAAGTGATCAACTTCGGGATACTTCCCCTAACTGTAACAATCAAATTCCACTGATATTTAGTTCAGTTAATGAGGATACAGAATTTCCAGCATGTTTAGTTCATTTATTAATTCAACTGATACGTTTGAATGATGAACACTGTAGAAGTTTATCAATTTTCACAGATCCTTCAAGCAATAATACAACATTAATGTTGAATAATAAGTCGTCAACATTGAGTAAAATTTCTTCAATTACTTCAGGTACGATATCGAGTAAAAATGAAATGTATAATTCGAATGATATTTCAATTGAATCCTCTTCATCTGTCAATTATTATTATCATACAACATTTGAATTTGATGAATTAGAAAGTAATCTTGATGATACAGCATTATCTTCATCTACTGTAGTAGAGAACACAACACTACAGACATCATTGCAACCATTATCTACAACAGTAACAACAATGGCGAATGAATCATCAACAACAACATCAACCAATCAACCAACTAAATCTCAATTGAAGGAGAATAAATTAACAAATAATGGTAGTACAAGTATTAAATCAATTTATTCAAAATCTACGCACGCCCACTGTAAAGTTGAACATGACGCTTTAGAAAATGGTAAACAACAATTTGATGAAATATCTGATCCTAATAGTAATTACGCTAATGATATTGTTATAGCTGCTCTGAAACTTTGGTCTGAATGTTACTTGGCTAAAAAATCAGTAAGTCAGTCACATGTTTTACTAGTATTTTTTGACTGTGTCAGTTGGTTTTCTTTGACAATGTAATTTGTTGTTTGTATTCGTCACAAACTGATCTCCGCCGGGTACCACTGAAATGTATTTCGCTTTGGGCAGTTACGTTATTATATGCAATATTTATTTACTTAATGCACTAGGAAAATTGATCAACAACACTGGATACAATAACCGTTGCTAACATTTATAACCTGTCGTATAACATCGGCATTAATAATATTCTACTGAACAAAACTAGTACATAAGATCAGTTAGCAGTTATGTTACCACTGCTTTGAACAGGTTTCCTTGTCCTAATCTTGTCCAGATTCCAGTTGACTTATTACTATTTAAATCATTTACGATGTACAGATTTATACTCTTAGCTTTATTGTGGAGGCTAGTGACATTAACAGGTCTCTCATACTGGAAAATGTGGGGGTGAGGTACAAACCTGCAACCGAGTAGGTCGGCTGCCCTAACTATTGACTATTGATGTACTGAGTCGCCTATGCATCATTATAAAGTTTTGGTGATCTGGTTAGCAGCTCAAATACCGTATACCATGTAACATATCAATAAATTGGTTATTTGAAGACCATTTTTAAAATTTAATTGTATTTGGGGATTTATTTTCGTCATACTGAACTTAAGTATGTTTCTTCATATTGTGTTTGCCATTTTTACATTGGTTGAGTCATTAAACCGGTCTTACAGTTTGATTATAATAGTAATTATTTTTTCGCATTTATGTTCATGAAAGTATCAGATTGAAATATATAGTATATTTTATTTTTGCTTGACGCTTGGTAGTTTATGTCCTCAAGAATGCTTGACTTCCACTACTTACTCTAGATAATTCATTTGTCTTGTAGATTATGCAACACAAACTTCATTGAAAGATTTTGTTATTACAGGTAACCACCTTACAGTTAGTTGTAAACATAGGAAGCTTTTCTTGAGCTTGTTATTTTAAATATAGTTCATTCTCAATTTTGTTTTATATATTTTTCTCAACAGATACTTGCACAACTTGTTCCAGAAGCTCCTTTGGTGAGTGGCTTATCTGTACCTTCACTTAACGACTGGGCTACAATCCTTGAAGGTCCTTGTCTAATTGCCTGGGCGCAGCATGTTGACTGTGAAGCTTCAGGATCAGGTGGTATTTCTACTAATAATTTATGGGGTCGCATTCCTGGTACACCACTTTCTATTTTAAGCATGTCTACACAAGAAAATTGTTCACCTGCGTCTACTACAACAGTCACAACAACAACATCTACTTCGGGTACATCAGGACTACAGCATCAAATTACGATGAAATTGAGCAAAGTTTCAGGCAATATGTTTAAGTTAGGTTCTACCTCGAATACGGGTGCTCCATGTAACTCAGCGAATGTAAATGAACAAATGTCTGGGTCGACTGTAGGTGGGAATCCATTAGTGGTCAATAATACAAATGTACAAATCAATTATTTAAGTTCACCAAATGGAGCTGGTTTACATATAATTCAAGAAAATGCTTTAGAGGTAATCTTTATCTGATTATTGCCTCATATTAATAATATATCATTATATAGTAAATTTACATTTTGAATTTTAATAAATTTGAAAACTTCATTTTGTTAGGTAGTGTGAAGGAAATTTATCTTGAATTCCTAAAATTTCTACACCACTTTTTACAGTTAATATTTGATTAATAACTTTATTAAAGGTTGATACATTTGATTGAAGACTGTTAATAAACCACTCAGCCAACAGTAGACTTAATTACTTAATACATAATCACATGAACTTTAGGATAAATGTATTAGGTAGGAGCTTTCACACTTCATATGTATGAAATCGATAACGAGTATTAAAAACACATTTTCTCAGTTGATTAACTTTAACAGGGGAAATATTTTCTGAATTTCTTTGTGATTGGGCACATATGGTATTCCTGAAACAATTTCTTGTATGCCAAAGTAAACTTCAATAAAATACACATTGATACTACTAATCAGAATCTGGTATTTATTCGTTTAGCACTAAAGTTTTTTACTGAAACACAGTTGATCGAGTTAGAGCTTATGGCGAACTGTCACCTAAAATTAAAATTTCGAGTATTATATGTCAAAGCTGTGTGCCATCCCCATTTTTGTTAAACTTCATCAGATTTACGTCTAAAAATAACTCCTTCCTCATTGTAATTTTGAGTTTGATCTCTTATCCAAATGCCATTTTATCGATGTAAAGTATTCGGATAACTTGGTACTATATCATGGAGGCGCCGATAAACCTGTAGAGCGTTTTGATTACATTAAACTACAGTGCAAACATTCTTTAGGTACGTCTCTATCTATACAAATGCAGATTGTTACTTCAGGATTAGTCAGCATTACCTCCTAGATTCGTCACAAGAAGTGAAGTAGTTGAGTACTTGGCCCACTTCAGCTTGTTACGAAGTCTCATCAACCGTCGTGGGTTTGTGTCTGACGAAATCTCGGCATAGATTCAGAAATCTTGTTTGGCTTTCACTAACTTGTGTCATTTGTATAGTAGGCGAGATATCGTCTGCTAAACAAGGGGACCAGTACAGTTCACAGCAATCAATGGTTGTTAAGCATGATCTTTGAGAGTAAATGGCATTCTTAAGTATCTACTGTTTGATTAAATATGTTTTCATTAGGGCTATCGTGTAAATGGGGGGGGGGTTAGGTTAGACTTAGAGTATTAAGGAAAAATGATAAACCATTTAATACGGTTGTGTATCTTCACTGTTTGAGAAGGCTGGGTCAGGTATTACATATGTCCTGTTACCGCTTTTGTTTACATGTAATGATTAGTGTAGAAGTATAATGGAACTAAGCTAAATACAGCCATGGCGTTGGTCCATGAATTTGTTTGTTGTTGTTCTGAACCGTGTTGATAGATGCAGATTACATTTCTCAAATTCGACGCGACTGTTTTAACCGATGGTTGAAGACTCAACTATCATCAATCTATTTGGCTTCTGTTTTTCTTTTACAATATTTTCTGCTTCATATATTATCTATTCCCACCTGGATCTATCACTTAACATATATTTTCCAAAGCAAGCTTATTGGAAAGAAACATGTAGGTTGTTCATGTAGATCTCCTGGAATATTATTTAACTTAGTATTGTTAGATTGTTTTTCTCAACAACTTCTTACAAATGTTAATACCGTTCAGTTTTTTTCCGTTAAATTTTCGATACCCTACTATGTTTTTTTAATCCCTAGAGCAGCAGACCTCAATCATAGCTCGATGACATTTCTAGTAATATTGAATCAAGATTTTTTCAAAGTTTTATTGGTTATTATAACTAGTGTAGTTCAATCATATCACGAGTGAAGCATCTGTCACCAGTGGGATCGAATAGTCTATGTTGCAATTGATTATAGTTAGAGTTATGCCGTTGGACATCTCTTGATGGTCCCAATAGTAAGGAGTTTGTCGTGAGACCTGAATGTTACGAGTTTAATCCCTTGCGTGGTCGTCAATGCGCACTTTTCATGAGCCGCATATTCGGACGAAGCAGCTATCCATTACCTCCAGGTTTCCAATGTTGCTTCAACTGTGATCAGTCTTCAGTGACCAGTTTCTACAAGACCCATTCAGTTAGTATGATACAAGTTAAAAGTTGATGTGCAAAATATACATGTTAATTATCGGCTAGTTGTTTTAAGTAGACTCTTTCAGTTTTTGGGAATGATTTTTCAATATACTTTTTCTAAATAGGCCATACAATTTTGGGCTCCTAATCAAATGAATTTTATTCATGAACTACTTGATCAACAAAAAACACAATTTTATCAAGTAGGTTTTGTTCAAGGTATTTCACATTATTTAAATTCGTTTTCATTATTATGATATTGGCTCAGTTACTGTCTAAAATATGGATGATGATTCATTGCATTCATATAGTTGTACTGTTTTTTTTGACATTGATTTCATTTATCAGTGATTAGTAAATGCGGGAATGATGTACGCTTCTCGTTAACCCTCTCCTCTATTGAGTCGATATGTTATTTATTTTACGTTTTTTCTGTAATTGTCTAACAACTTTTTTTATAAAACAGTTTTAATATTATTCTACTGAGTTTAGATTCAAAGCGTAACATCCTGAATATACAGTTTCTATTAAATATTTAAATGCTTGATCATATGGTATGTTTGAATTTTAAGTCATTCACAAGTCTCATGATTAAAGCTATAGAAAAAAGGCAACTAGAAATATAAACTTTTAAAACAGTATGTAGTTCAGTTTATATGGAAAATGTTGTCCTTATGCCTCTATCATTAATCTCTTTTGTGCATGTTTGAATAATGCAAAAAGAACAAGATTTGCAGAATAGAATGAATTCATTTTATTTCAAGGTATCTCATCAACTGCAAACAGCTTAGAATTACAAGGAGTTATATAGGATTAAATATTTGACATAGATCGTCTGTTGAGGTTGAAATCAATATTCTGAATGAAGATAGAATTCATCATAATTAGAATAGAGATACAAGATATGCTAGTACCTGTAGTTAAATTTAACTAGTATTTATGTGCTGCGAATTAAGAGTAGAAAAAAAGGGAGGAGGGGTATAACTCAATCACTGAGAGAAGAAAGTTAATGAAAGTATTACATAATCGTAACGAAATCAAAGTGAGTGGTTACATAATGGGTTTTGGACGAAATTCGTCTCTGTTTGTAAACACCTATGTGAATGCGTAAGAGAAAATTAATATATTAACCATGGTAGTGAGAGGCATATCACGCTATCTTTGTTTTACAAAGGTAGAAACCCTTCGTTCAGTCCCATTTACTTGCTACCTCAAGTATATGTGAAGTCATAGATGCAGTTGGAGATGACATCTGAAGGGTATTGATCCACCTTTGAGTGGTTTAACGAGCGTTTGACGTTATACAAGGGGTTGTTTTACATCGTTCACAAACTATAACCAGACGGTTATTGAAACTCATGGAGGAATGTTCAGCTGCTTCTTCCTGCGTCCGATTTGTGGTTAGGTTGCTGATACACACTGCTTAGGAATACCATAGTCACTTGAAATACCCATCAACTGCTTATTGGATCTAAATTTATAACTAGTTAATGTACATTGGTTCCTTCTTGTTGATAGGGGTTTGTAATATACCTTGTTTTATGTAGTTATCTATTTTTGTAACATGTCAGCATTTCCTGCATCAGCTGCAGATTTATACTATCAAATTAGTGACGTTTGCTAAGTATATTCTATTTCGTCATTCCAACTTTCAAAGTTTATTTTAGCCAATAGACTGCTTATGACAAAAATTGAGTGGTAACACAATTCATCCGTCTGACTAGACCACTTACTTTGACCTAACTTAGCATCTTGCTTTTTGATTGGGTTATGTAATATTTCATTCGTTTAGAAGTCTTGAACTGTATCTGTACAAAAGTGTTTTTCAATGTTCAAAAATACATTCCAGGTTTTTCTTCGGATTTTATATACCTCCTGAGCGTTGGCTTAGTGATGAAAGGTTAGACTTTTAGTCAATGGGTCTCAGGTTCAAACCCTACTATACGTACTGCGATTTGGATAAATCAGCAGTATCACTAGCCCTCATAATTAAAGTGTAACTCGAAGCCAAGTACACGAGTCGTTTTTTGATAAATAAGTCAACCCTGACCTTACTATGCAATGCATATTCTACACATTTTCTTAATAAACTAGACAAATTAAGCACATCGAACTCTAAATACATATAATAATGTTATTCATAATTCGAATTGTAGCAGCATTTATAGTATTTTGTTGTGAATAACGTTTGTGTTATTTTCTATTTACTTATGTTTACTGAAGTACTTGTTACCCACCGGTAAACAGTATAGAGCCAATGTTTCTTTTTTCATGAAACATTGTTGTGTAATCGAACTGTTGTTTCAGTCTTGAAAACTACTCTATTGTGTCGTTTCGGCCTCTAGTAAGCAGATGTTAAAGTCAAGTTTTATATTATTTAGAACTATTTACATTATGGTATTTAAACTCTCTGTTTACCCTTTTAAACTCTTTAATGTCATTTTCGGCCTAGTTCGATTCACTATAGTAAGCTTACTATCCTGCGGATGAAAATTCATCTACAGTGAGCTATGTAACTCATCAAGCATGAATTTATGTACTTGGCTTTGAGTCGCATTATTTGTGTTACGGCTAGTGATAAACATTCAGTTTTAGTTCTGGAAACAAAAAAATGTGTTAACAACTAATAGCTTGAATAAATGCTTAGGACAAAGAGATTATGGAAGAAATTAAAGGAAACTAAGTGTTTAGTAGATATGAAGTCGAAATATATAAAGTGATCTTCCTAAAAATAGTTCTGAAATTTCACTTATTCTTCTTAACCCCTTCTCTGTTGCATAGTTCTTTTCCAGTTTACTATGTGTTACTTAAGTGTATCGTTTCATATAAACTGAAACTTTTCATTGTTGTTAATTTTTGTCTTTTTTTTCCAGAATTTGTCGTTCAATCAACGTCATCTTGAAAGTGAGTGGGAAAAAATTGAAAATGAACTAACACGAGAACGTGGTCTATGGGGTAGAATTACACCAGATCCTTTAGCTAAATGGGAACTTGATCCAACCGAAGGTCCACTGAGAATGAGGAAACGTATGATATTAAATAAATCATTCAATTCACGCTATCCTTATATACCAAATTATTTATTACGTTTACTGACCCATTTCTCCAGTGGTTGTGATGTAAGCAATATTTATTTTTTCCGTATGGTAAATTTACACTGTCTAGTATTTCGTATCGATTTATCGGCACTGTATGAATGTGTGTATAGCCGCCGTCACCTATTTTCCAAATATGCAAGTTCTACATTATGAATGACGTTATCCTCAACGTTTTCATTGCTTAGTTAGTTTGCTATGTCCAATATTTTTGATCAATGTACTGTTTATCTGGTGAATGAGTACATCTTTCACCAGATTTCATTTCACGGACATGGAATAATCCACAACCGACTTCTATAAACAAGCCAATAGAGCTCAGCTGACATACTGGGTAAAAAACACAAAACATACTAGAAGTTACCACTTGGAAAAATTACACCTTAATATGCAAAACTCACTAAATCAGCGGAAAATGTGCTGAAAGTGTTGAATATGTCATATATAGTGAACATTAGAATCATTGGCAATAATATCATTTCTGCAATAATTCTTCCTATTTGAAGTTAGTTTTAACTGTATAGTTAAGATGGTTAAATGTGTGTTAACATGTTCAGAAGTGTACAGCTGCGGCCTCCCCCCATTGGAGATCAATCCTAAGACCTTCTGGTCTTGCGTTGAACGCTTAACCGTAAGCTGTGTTGCATACTAGAAAACTCAAATGTTGCTACTGGAGTTATCAACATGTATTTTATCTAGTCTTTCTTTTTAAAAGAGCGATGTTAATAAATTGATATTCATTCACTAAAGAAATGGATGGAATAAAGCGATTACATCAGCTAAACTGGTTGAAAATGTGTTTTTGCGATTGAATATAACTATTGAAAGCATTAATAGAAATTCTTTTTTAATGCATATCAAGTTGTAAATTTGCTATTATCCTGCCTGATTAGTGCTGAGAATTCCTTATTATAATTAAACTTATGCTAATGAATAATATATTTGTAAATTTGAAAGATCATTTAGAAAAGAGGTAGGCATGTTCATTGTGATGAGTACAATTACCATGTATAATAAAATACATCATGTGAGTACAATGCATAATAGGCAAGATATTATGTTAGTTGAGACAATAGTAATAATGAAACACTAAAATTGTATGAATCCAATGTGTAATGGGATAAATGGACTTTGGTTATCCGGCATGTTATCCAGCAATCTGAACATAATAATAGTTCTCTTGAACTGGAATATAGCCACTCTTGACTTGACACATTTGAATAGCTTTGCAACACATCGGATATCCAGAGCCCGATACATAAGTAACTATGACCTTGTTGGTATGATACTCGTGTGGATTGAAAAAAAGATCAGTATGCGATTAGAAATGGTGGCAGGACAGAGGTAAACACAAATGATGTTGGATACATGAGTTTCCAATGTAGCTTATATACAGAACGGGTTATGATAAACAAAGTCCGAATATAGCCTAGGTTATGTAAAAATGCGTAAACTCGTTCCTTCTTTGTGAGTTATTCGAGAGTTAATTTATTGAGACGGTTCCCAGAAACCTCAACAAAGCCTCCAGAAACTTTGAAGGAGCCGGAGACATTCCATCCAATCACTGATCGACAGAGCCTTCCAGAATCTCAACGTGGCACGTTCTGATTGGGTAATAGTTGAAACTTCTTAGTTCGGATTGGATGGATCATAATACTCAAATTGTTGTTTGAGAAAACTATAATTATACGATTATTTTGTACAGAACTCACTCTATCTTACTGGAATAGTGTTTCCTGTCTACTCGTCTTCTGTCTTCTGAATTTGCGACTAGGAGGTTTCGAGGCGTTCGAGTTATAAAATTGTCTGTTGCTAGCCAAGGTATCAAGCACGAAACGTAACATGATGTAAATCCAGAAAAGCTTCTGTTTTAGTGAAGTACTCAACGTCTACCAGGTGACAAATCTGTTAATTGATTTAATGATTCTTGTTTCCAACTGTGCTTGCACATGTTTGCGAGTGCCTAATGATATTATCTATTGAGTGTAGTATACGTAAATATGTATTTTACCGCTCATTTTGTGTGTATTATTTTTGCATTACTTTTCGTTTAGTGACATATTTTTGAATCGTTTCTCTATTGAGATATGGTTGTAAGGTTTCTGTTTCTCGTTAATTACTATCATCATTAGTTAAAAATAAGAAAATATTTTCAGGAAATATCTACTGATCCATGATAAAATTAGTTAATAGACTTTTAATTGTGTAACTACCCAATTTTTAAGAATTATGAAATACTTGGATTTGACTTTGTTACCTAAGTTTCCTTTAGCTTGATGCAACAGTTATTAAAACATAATTTTATGGAACTCGGATTTGTAAGCTTTTTTAACATATTACTGCTAAGTGCGATTTTACTCAGTTAACTCGTGTTTTAGTAACTATTAACAGAATCCAAGTCGCACATTTCGTTATTTTTAAAACTCATCATCATAATGTTACTGCTGAGTCCGAATACCCAATTATTTATTTGACAGTGATTAAAATAGATAAAAAGGATTTTGGTTTTCTTGTGTCATTATTAAACATTGTAATTGGTCAGCCTTTGCTGGTATGTTTTTTGAGCGAATTTCTTCAGTTACGCCCTTGGTTACAATTTTCGGTAAAATTGAATCATGGCTTTCCGTGGAGTTCAAAGTATACATTTAATCTCGTTCATCGCTCAGCTGGAGGTACCTGAACTGTTCCTGCAACTTACTATGAATTCACGTGTATTAAAGACTGATCAGATACTATCCTTAATATCAGCAACTGAAAAAGTTAGACCTTTATAGATGTATAAAATTATTTCAGGGTTTAATTTTGTCTTACAATGCAATTCGAAATATTACTACGTGCACGCAGGTAATCAATGTTACTTTGTTACGTTTCAAAGTCAAAGTTTCAAGTGTCTATTTAGTCTGTCCAAGAGTTTACTTATTCGTCTATGGAATTCTATTTATGCTTATTTTCGTTACAGAATTCCTATCTGAACACGCTAACTTTAACCAAATCTAAAAAACCTCGCAGTCGTGATAGTAAACTTTATTTTTTAAATTATAAATCTAAAAGTTTACTTCATGAAGATTATGGTCCTGTAACACCATGGTTGCAACTTACAAAATCTAGAAAATTGGAAGAATTGACAAACATTTTACAAGAGGCAGATAATGATATAAACGGTCAAACAACACTAGCTGATAAATCTTATTTGGGTGGATCTGGTTTACCGAGTATTGATCATCTTCACCAACAACAAGAAGATGAGGATGGTGACAGTACATTTGATTGTAGTGGATCACTAATACCAGAATCTGAATTTACAGAATTGGGTCAGTCATTGGATCCAGAAAGCTTAGAGTGTAAGTTTATACATACATTCATTATGTATTACTTAGCTATTTTTTTTCTCTTTTTCTCATCCACTGGGCCTCATTCAGTGTTAAATGGTTGCTCAGTGATTAAAGCCACAAAATTGCAGGTTTGAAGTCAGCTCCACTTACTTTAGTTTGGGGAATCTACTATTATAACTAGTGTCACGATTGGTACATTTAATAGCTAGATGCATGAATCTGTATCTAATAAATCGGTTAATAAGTTAGTTGTATCCTATCGACAATTTCTTTTTTTCGTAATTGGAGGGGGAGGGGGAAATAGTTGGGTTGATTTGAATCTTTTTCAGAATCGCAAAGTCAGAACATCGGATCATATGCTTACACTGCTCATTAGAATTACATGTTACTTTGCAAGTATAAGAATGCTTTAATTATCTATATCTTGTGCTCAACAGTTGCGTTTGTTTTTTTTATGTTTTTCTAAATCAATGGATTACTTTTTGCTACATAACACCCGAACTTTTAAAACATTGAAAACTCGAATAACAAGTAACATTAATCCTATCGTTACCTAGCTAGTTTGTCTATTTGATATAGTGTCAGTTGCATCATTTCACATAAAATAACGTGTATACAGTAAATATTTTAATTTATTACAAGCTTTTTCCACATTAACATTTTATTTTTATATGTAAATGATCAGTTGACTGATTAGTCCTCCAGTTTTTATTTGCAAATTTTTACCTATACTTTCTTATATTCTTTGTATTTACAAAGTATAATGCCGATTACTGCTATCTCAACCGAATGATTATATCTGACAATCGTCATAATCTGACCAAGCTGTGTTTGTCGAACCGCTTATTTCTTGATTTCCACTTATTTCAAGATTTTATTATAGGGTGTCATTATCATTGTAGTGTCTTTTAGGGGTTCAATCAGTTTTGTTTTAATTTTCGATGTTTAAAGTGAATCCACAAACAAATCATTTTAATAATAATCAATTGATTTTTAGGGGCAGCTGGTGAATTAAGGATTTAACTATGGATGATGATTTCCACACATAACTTCTCCAATATGAATATTGGTATAACAACAGTTCACTAGACGTGCGTTATGTTTTGAAAATCTTAGCGATTGCGATGAAATAAATGGATCCCAACGCTTTGTCCAGGAGTCCGATCCGAGCTTTTTTAAAAGAGTAGTATAAAATCACAAATTTCTATGATAGGTAGGGTCCGAAACGACTCTGAACTCGAAGCTTGTCCAATCATGTTATAATGTTGAATTATGTGTGTTGTAGGTGATATTTGAAGTAATTAGTTACATATTAGAGTGTTTACTTGTATAAAATTTATAATGATGATTCCGAGTAATCAAATAAACCCTCGGATCATGGAAAGGGTTAAAATAAATAAATATAATTAATAGTCCAAATTAGTAGCATAGTTTTTGCATCACATTAGCCGTATGAAAATGTGTGTTCATAACGACGTGTAATTATAGTAAATCAAAGGCAAATGTAAGTCTTAATTTTAGTGTTTTGTATTCGTAATACTTTAGTGTAGGTGCTACTGAAAACCAACAATTTTGTCAGTGTGAGACTCCTTACCAGCACGCGACTCCTGATTTGAAGGTCTTGTATTCGATTTTATGAAGGGATAGAGTGTGAATACTGCTGAGGTGTCCCATACTAGGACGAAGCAGCTGTCTAATGCTTCTTGGTTTTTAGTGGTACCTAATAAGCAGCAATCTATGACGAATACAAAAAGTAAACTTAATTGTAATAGCTAAGATTTTTTCAAATATAACGTACATCTGATGTCTTCTATTCACTTGGCGCCAATTTTTTGTTGAACTATTCTTTCAAATATGAATGGATGTTCCTTCAACGACAATTCTGCTCTGATTTCATCTACCTTACGTTCCAACGAATTCAGTAGTTGGATGAATTTTCCCTAAAATTATTTATAGTTATTGGAAGGATCTGGAGGATCTGAATATATTTGTACTCAGAATAATGAGGCTGTGTGATGATATTTCTGATATATTGGTATAGGGAAACTTATATTAAGGTTTGAAAAACTAATAGACTTCTTAAAACCACTAAATTTTGAGAAGTCTCATTAATTTTGTTTCAAAATACTTTCCATTTATGCAACGTCATTTTAAAGGCTTATCCTCCCTTATACTATAATTTTTTTCATATTCGGACGGGTCGTTCATTGTTGTTTTTGTTAGTTTATTTTAATCAGATTTCTTTTCTCCTTATCTCTCTTCAGTATCATTACAAAAGACAGCTTCGCTAATTCGTTCCACACGAACTTCTGTATGTGCTGATCAACAGAAAAAACGTAGGAATGATGATCTTGATGAATTGGTTACTATTTCTCGGTCTGTTTCGGAAGAACCGGAAGAATTCACTACTTATTGTGATGGTGATGATGTTGACTCATCATCATCGTCGAAACAACCATTAGATCAACCCGATATCCAATCACCACATGTGGATAACAAGCAACCGCAACAATCTCATTTAAGCAAAGCTTCATTTATTAATAGTAACCAACATGTGTCAAAAGATTTTCCAAATCATATAAATAATTTCACCTGTCTAAATGAAGATAAATTAGCTGGTCACGAGGCTATCCTACGTTTATTAGAACCTGGTGAAAGATTGCATGTAATGTATCGATGTGCGCGTATACTTGGATTAGATATTTTCGAAGGTTTATTGTTATTTGGTAAGGCACATTTCTATGTTATTGATGGTTATACATTGATAAACACACGTGAAATTGTTGCGATCGATTCATTACCATCGCATATTATTCATGAACCAATTGTACCTTCTGCGTTAGTGGGTGTAACAAATAATAATAATAATAATAATAACAATAATACTTTGACCCGATCATCTATTGTTCGTGTAAATATGAGTTCAACAGATTTATGGAGTTCTGGAGCTGTTAGTCAGATAGCTGGAAAACAGTAAGTTTAAATACACTGTTTAAATATTTTTTTTATTTTGTTGAGTAGTAATTACCTTTTAGATATTTTGATTGAATTACGTTTATGCTAGTTTACTAAGCCGTTTTTCTGTTTACTTTTTCAAACATCATATATTTCTGTTAGTTGTATTTTCGACACTCGAATATTAAGTTTACATTTAAAAATATTGCCTTTTCGTTCATTTGCAACTTCACTATCATTGAAGCGATGATATTGTAGTTGAAACACTTGACTTAAAATGAGTAGACTGCACTTTCGGTAACTGGGTTACATCTAGCATTCATTCATAAAGTTTAGTTTAAAGCCACCAATACGAATCTATTTTTGTAGTTAACTTTCCAATATTCTGTTAGTAAATATTATTTCAAATTGAACTTTCACTTCTGTAAAACATTTTGTATTAAAATGAGTATGTATGCTAAACAAAGACAGGAAGTCGATTAATTACTTTGTGGATCTTCGTCGATGTTAGTCACGTTGGTAGCTGCAAACTTCTTGGTTGAATCTATATGATCAATGTTCGATCATTCATTGGAGACTCTGGATAACGTTCTTAATAATCTATCAGAGTGATACTAGTGCTTTCACTCTTCTCGTAGATCTTAGTTTGCATTATTCTTTCATACGTACCTTATCATTTGTTCTTGTTGACGTATATTGTTATACTAATTTTGTCAAGTTGATGTGGTCGTGCAAATGTTGTATAGTGAATTAATTTAACGTGCGAATATACCAGTTTCTATGTTGTTTATGACTAACCAAAACAAATATTTAACTATCTTGTCTACCAAGTAATCAGGTTGGATGGAAATTAATTGTTATTTTAATGATGCAAAACGCTGAATAGTTCTCAAAATTACTTTTTTGATCTTATGAATGTTTCTCTGTTTGTATTGAGAGAGGAAAATCGATTATTTTTAGATATTTCAAATTTCCGTATGAAAATATCCAAGAAGTACATAAACGACGTTATTTACTTCATCCTATTGCATTAGAAGTGTTCAATTCAGATGGACGTAATTTCTTATTGGCATTTAGTAAGGGGTTACAAAATAAAGTTTATGAATGGTAAGTGACTAATTCATCTTTATTTAAATGTATATCTAGGGATTTTATGTAACTCAAAACTAATTCATCACGCGATCTGATTACAATTTGATGAACCGAAGTGTTCTTTCATCATATGTTGGGATTTCTTGACTGTGCTTATACCAGGGTCCAATGTCTTTGACATTCAGGTATCATAATGAAAATAGGATTTAAACGAAGATGTGATGGCGATAAATGTTATTTTCGATAGATTTTTTTCAATCTCTTCAATTAAATCCACAATTTAGGATTAAGAATCAATAGCCAAGTTTTAGGCAAATGCACCGTTTACGATTAGTACAAAATTTAGGGATTTATTTCAATATCACGACTTGACAACTGTCTAATCCTGATATTGGACTCCTGAACAGTATGAATTAGAACTAGAAACTTTTTTATTTCACCGCAAATGTTTAACTCAGTTTAGTTGTGAATGCCTCTCTACTAGGAAGTAGCATACTGGTATGGAGCAACTGTTTAATGCTCTCTGATTTTCAACATTTGCCGAGCCCAGGTTAATTCGTGATATTAGAATCAAAATCTCCACTGCACCCAATTAAAATTTACTCATGTTTCGTAAAGAGATTGGTGATTCCAAAATCATAAACATGTGTATGTTTTTTCGACAGTTGAAATTCTAGGGTTAATAATCAAAATGTATAAAAGGAGGGGGGATGGAGACATGTGTTGATAATGGTTACTATTAGATCATGTGTTGGTTATTTACTGCGTAATACATTGGATAATATCATCTGAGTAAGAATTCTTAAGTTTCAGTGAGTAATGATCAAATTCATCACATGGAAAAATAATCAGATCAATTGTTTAGTTTAAAGGTTACCATGCCAATAAATTAAGGATAAGAGAAACTGAATTAGTGATTTTCAAATTCATTACACGATTCAATCACACGATTAGTAATGTGAATAACACGGAAAATAATGGTAATACAAGGATTTGTGAATAATAACAATGACAATCAATAAAAAAATAAATTTTAGTTATTCAAATACAAAATGAGAAGTCTAAATGTACCACTCAAATTAATTTGTCCTATAATTAGAGTTAATATTGACTTACTGGGGTTGATTGCAAACCCGAATCCCTCTGCATTTTTGTTATTGTGGCTGAGTATTTTCAATAGATCTCATGTAAATAGCACCATTTGGAACCATAAACATTATCCTACTTTTGGATACTAATGAGTTTGAATAACACATTACTGTAGACGCGATACTTACTATTCTCGTTTTTTTGTTTATTAACATTTTTTAATTATACTGTTGTCATGATGTAATCTTCTCAAATATGCTGGTACATCCAGGGATGAAGGGGGAGGAGTCCATTATCGTTTTATAATTGTCTGAACACTGCTACGCGGCTATAGCCCCCACTGGAATGAGCATTCTGATTAAATTTACTTAACAATGTTATTTTTGAAAATGAGTTCAGAAGCGGGCCTATGGTGATAAACCATGTTGCTACTAAGATCTGCCTATCAGAGTTAAAAAACCAATTCCAATGCGGTACATAGGCTCCAAGATCCTAAAGAAACGAGTGGCGTAGTAATACATTTTAGCTACGGATTACTATGGGGCTGTATCATTTTGTGATATTGTTTCATTCTTTTATTGTAGATTTGTAGATCAAATATTCTGAGATTGGTTTCTTGAAAAACCACCTATTTCGTCCACTTAGTCCTTTAATCCATTCAGCACACATAAAAATATAATTTTGATTGTTAACCCGGAAACTGGTCACCATCCTACTCACCTCATCGTTACTCTTACACATACCATACAATTATATATTACTCAATTTCTCGAAATTAATACACTTGAGTAGATTACTGTTATGAATCAAAATTTAGTAATTTGAGTGAGATTTCCAATTGTTAAATGAGGAAATGGAATGTTAATTGATGTATGAATATTGTGATACAGTGTGGTTAAGTAACAACTGCTTACAAAGTAATGATTAGTAATTCAAACTTTTCTAGTGGATCCACATCCAATTCAAAGCCAGCTAATCAGAGAATGGCGTTTTCTTTTCTTCAGACGAAACAGCACGATTATATACAATATATTAAACAGAAAAAAATTACTTAGGTTTGTGGTTGAAAGATACGGAATTTGTAGGTTATTCATGTGTTAACGAAATTAAGGCTTATTAAGGTTACTTTTTACAAATCATATCATTCACATTTTTGTAAAATTAGTATATTCATTGTTATTGAGATCGGTTTATCAACATTATCTAACCCTAATTTTATCATTCTAATTGTATATAGGAGAGTTTCATTAGAAATACTGACACTACAATGAAAATGCATTTCTAACTTTAGTCCTTTATTCTATCGATCATGACTACTAAAGAGATATCGTGAATAATATTGTTATAGTTGTAGCAGTTATTCAGATAAGAAGTAAGTCGCCTTCCGAATAGTTCAAGATTTATTTCTCAGTCTATGAGATTGGCTGACAAAGATTCGAATAGTACATGAAACATCAATGACATCAACATTTTAAGAAGAACTCTGCCAGATAGTTCAAATAGGGTTCCAAACAATTTTTCAGCTATTATTGTGACTGTTATTGCATTTTACATAAATGTATTAACAATTGGTTTGTTTATATTATATGCTTTAATTTTCTTTTCTTGATTAGCTTTCAGAATGTAGCGTCTGCAAATTCTGATTTCAATCAACAGAAAAGGTAAATTACTGATAAGGTTTTTTCCCATTTTTAATAAAAAAAAGTTTACGGAAAGATTTACAAGTATTGATTGTTAGTTAGACTTCTACGTGACTTTTTGGAACTAGTACTACTTTCTACTACACAACTTGCTAAAATGTATGTTTGTAAAGTACTGCAGTTTGTCTGAATTTTGCTCAAATGGTATGGAAAATTTACCTTTATCTCTCTCTTCCTCAATGTAATTTGATGGATTTATTGTTGATAGAAATATTTGTTATCGAGTAGATTATCAGGCTTACTGAAATAAATATATTTATTTTGTAATATTCTAGTTATTCTAATCTAGTAGATAGAATCTATTTTATTTTGAATATGTTCGCATCTTCATGTTGATATTTTCAAGGATTAAATCTTACCAGTCTTTCTTGGTAGATTTTTATTCTGAGCAGACTACCTCGATGCAAATGTGACTGTCTGCACTCAGTAGCTCAGTAAATAACGCGGTGGCGTTTGACACGAATGGACTACATTCGAGTCCTAGTGTTTATCATTAACATGCATAAAGTTATGTCTACTTAGCGAGTCCCAAGTAGGATGAAACACACACCTTGTAATCCACTTCAAATTATTACTTGACCTTAACCTTATTTTATTTTATCATAGTTTGCTCTTTTTTATTCCATTCTTCACTTGTGTTAAATAGCTGAGTAAGAGGCTACACTACCTCTGTGTTTTATCAAACTTCTTAAAAGAAGTGTGTAGAGAGGTTTCTTTCCGAACCAATGCTTGCAATTTTGTTTCATAATTCTGATTGGTTGCAAGAGAAGTCTAGGTAGCTAGCTGCTTTGCAGAATATACTTGGTCGTTATTTAGTCAAAATAACCTAGAGTTTTTACTTAATATGCTTAGTGAGTTGAACCGCCCATAGTGTCTTCCGAAGAATCATATCTATAAAGTGAATGTAGACACTTGAACAATAAACGAGAAGCCTCTCCCTGAATATACAACTCAATGGAATGTCTTACACAATAGACTGATCATATAATTAAAGTGATTTTTTTCTGCATCTACCTCGTTTGCCATTTTCTAGAGAACCAATGGTTGTTCCTTTACTGAATGGTGAGTTATCTGGTTTCGTAAAATAAGCTTCTGGAGACAGTTATATTCAGCGTATCTCAGATAACACAATTAGCTGTTTAGTATGTTTCTTGCTGGTTTGAAGGGTTATAAGACTCCAAATTGTTATTAGGAGGACGTACTATCAATTGTTTGATATGACTTTGTGAGCACGAAATTACAGCAACCGGTGGCAAACACGACCTACTCAGTACCAGGTCGTAAGTGAAGGGAAACACAAACTGACGAACTAATCAGACAAATTCAATTATATTTCAAGTACTCCATTATATATACAGAAAACCTGACTACGCAATTAAGAAATTAACATCAATCCCAAATAAGGGGGACAGCGGTAGTAAACTGGAGCATCGTATACACAATTAATTAACTGTAGTTCACAAATAGAAAATCACATACTAACAGTTAATAGGTTAAACTGGAGGATAGGGCGAGAGACATGATAATTACAGAAATAAAATGTTACTATAAACACAACTGACGTAATTGAAATAGTCCTCTAAAACACAGTTTCGAAATTTAGTTTTTCTTCCTCAATCTCCCAGTATGAAGCTTTCCTACATATAGAAGAAGCTATCAGTATTTGAACATAAATACATGGCGTTTGTATTCAAAAGAAATGCAGAATATGTCTTTCTTTCCTTTGGACATTAATTCTTACTTTTAGAACAAGATTTTCTATATCTATTCTTGTTTATCATTACTGATATAGCCACCGTTTTAACTACTTTATTATTCATTGACTGTGCTAATGAAATGTGAGAATCTGAACTGATGGACATCTGTACCAAGTTCTATGATTCACAAGAGTGATTAACTGACTTCCTTGGTTGGATAAGACTTAATAAACGACTTTCCTAAATCTTCACATTCTTTGTTCAGTTTGTTTTTACCCCTCTCTTCTCGTATCTCATCTTCGCTATTTACATACTCAAACTAATTGTTAGCATACTTGCTTTTAAGTAGTCTCATTGATTTCCATTTTTTATTTTCCAAAGTCTTTAAATACTGCCAATAATGTAATATATTTATTCATGAATTTTTTCGATACTTTTATTTCTATTAGTTCACTTACCGTCGTTTTGTACTTTTTTTACGTATTAGAACTAGTCACGTAATACATTTTCACTGACTTACTAATAATTGGCTTAGTATTTTTAAAATGTTTACTTTTGAATATCACCGTATATTAAAGCCTGGTGGTGATCTAATCATATACTATATTGTTTACTTATAGATCTTATCCTAATAGATATTATCTAATTTTCGTTTTGTATCAGATCGATAGGTCTTTATTTTGTTTATTATATTTCTATTGATTTGATGCTTATTAATGACTACAGTGTTATATATATATATATATATATATATATATATATATATATATATATATAGTAGTTAATCTATTACTATGCCTATATTATACATTCATTGTGTCATTGTTTGTAACTAGTGCTAGTAGTAGAGTAATTTCGATAGTTATTTTTTCACATTCTTTGCGATGAATAATTTTATCAGTTAAGCAATTATTATTATTACTTACTTACTTACTTATGCCCGTTACTCCTCGCTGAGGAGCATAGGCCGCTCACCAGGGTTCGCCATTTAACTCTGTCCTCAGCAATCCTTTCCAATTGTTTCCAGTTGCTGTTCATCCTTTTAATGTCTGCTTCCAATTCTCGACGCAGTGTGTTCTTTGGCCTTCCTCTTTTCCGTTTCCCAACAGCATTCCATGTTAATGCTTGCCTCGTGATGCAGTCTGATGGTTTGCGTAATGTATGTCCTATAAATTTCCAACGTCTTTTCCTAATTTCCTGTTCGGCTGGAAGTTGGTTTGTCCTCTCCCGTAGTAAGCTGTTGCTGATGGTTTCCGGCCAACGGACATTAAGTATCTTTCGTAGGCAGTTGTTTATAAATACTTGTATCCGACTGATGATGTTTGCAGTAATTCTCCAAGTTTCCGCTCCATACAGTAGGACTGACTTCACGTTCGAATTGAAGAGTCTGACTTTGAGGTTTGTTGATATTTGTTTTGAGTCCCGTATGTTTTTCAACTGTAGGAATGGTGCTCTGGCTTTGCCAATCCTTGACTTTACATCTGCATCGGACCCTCCTTGTTCATCGATGATGCTCCCCAGATATGTGAAAGTATTCACTTCTTCCAGAGTTTCTCCATCAAGTTGAATTGGGTTGGTGCTCCCTGTGTTGTACTTAAGAATCTTGCTCTTTCCCTTATGTATGTTCAAGCCTACTGATGCCGAAGTTGCTGCTACACTGGTTGTCTTCGCTTGCATTTGTTGGTGTGTATGTGCTAAAAGAGCTAGATCATCTGCGAAGTCCAAATCATCTAGTTGCATCTTACTTGTCCATTGAATCCCGTACATTCCCTCAAATGTGGAGGTCTTCATGATCCAGTCAACCACTAGAAGGAAAAGAAAAGACGAGAGTAGGCAGCCTTGTCTGACTCCGGTCCTTACTTAAAATGCATTTGTCAGTTGTCCTCCATGCACAATTTTGCACTGTGTTCCGTCATAAGAGTTCCGGATGATGTTGACGAGTTTCTCTGGTACACCGTAGTGTCGAAGAGGTTTCCATAGTGTTCTCCTATCTACACTATCAAACGCCTTCTTATAATCAATAAAGTTGATGTACAGTGGCGAGTTCCATTCAATTGATTGTTCAACGATGATCCGTAGTGTTGCTATTTGGTCTGTGCACGACCGATCCTTACGAAAACCAGCTTGTTGATCTCGAAGTTGAGCCTCCACTGAATCTTTCATTCTGTTCAACAATACTCTGTTGAAGCCTTTCCCTGGTATAGACAGTAGCGTGATTCCTCTGTAGTTGTCGCATTTACTCAAATCTCCTTTCTTTGGTATCTTGATAAGATGTACTTCTTTCCAGTCTGCCGGCACTTGTTCTTCCTCCCAGATCTTTTTGAATAAAACGTAAAGTATCCTTGCTGTTAGGTCGATATCTGACTTGAGTGCTTCAGCTAGTATATTGTCAGGTCCTGCTGCTTTCCCACTTTTGATTTGTCTGATGGCCATCTTGATTTCTTCCATAGTTGGTGGAGTGACATCTATCGGGAGATCTGTAGGTGCTGCTTCGATGTCTGGTGGGTTCAGTGGAGCTGGCCTATTTAGAAGTTCCTCAAAGTGTTCTACCCACCTATCCTTTTGTTCTTGAATCTCAGTGAGTGTCTTGCCTTCTTTGTTCTTGAGCGGTCGCTCTGGTTTACCATATTTATCTGCCAGTTTCTTCGTTGTGTCGTATAGCTGTTTCATATTTCCTTCTCTTGCAGCCTTCTCCGCTATCGTTGCAAGACCTTCGATGTATTTCCGTTTGTCGGCTCTAATGCTCTTCGTTACCTGCTTATTTGTTTCTGAGTATTTAGCTTGAGCCTTGATTTTTTCTGCTCTTACTCGGCTGTTGTTGGTTTCTATCTTCTTGTTCCTCCTTTGTTTAATTTTGCTCAGGGTCTCAGTGGAGATCCATTCCTTATAATGGTGCTTCTTCTGACCTAGAACCTCCTGACACGTTGACGTTAGTGCTTCTTTGATTTCTTTCCAGTTATCCTCCATAGTGGTTTCTTCTTCTTTCGGCAGATCTTGTAAGGCTTTGAACCTGTTGTTGAGAGATATTTTTAATTCGTTGAGTTTGTCAGTGTCTCGGAGAAAGCCTGTATTGAACCTTTGTACTGCTGCCACTCCAGTTGTCCACTGCTTCTTTAGCTCCAGTTTCATTTTAGCAACCACCAGGTGGTGGTATGAAGCTATGTCAGCTCCTCTCCTGGTTCTTACATCTTCCATTGATCTTCTAAATTTTTTATTGATACATATATGATCGATTTGATTCTCAGTAGTATGATCCGGTGAGACCCATGTAGCCTTGTGTGTGCGTTTGTGGGCGAATATTGTACCACCTATAACCAATTTGTTGAAGGCACATTGGTTTGTAAATCTTTCACTATTGTCATTTCTGTCACCCAGTCCTTGTCGTCCCATGATTTCTTCATATCCAGTGTTGTCCATTCCGACTTTGGCGTTTAGGTCCCCCATCAGGATTGTCAGATCCCTTCCTCGACACTTTGCTATAATTGATTGTAGTCTGTCGTAAAACTGATCTTTGTCTTCGTCGTTACCGTCGTTGGTTGGTGCATAGCATTGAATAATATTCATTGTAATCCCTTTCTTCATTGTTTTGAAAGATGCTTTGATGATTCTGGGTCCATGTGGTTCCCATCCCACAAGTGCATTACGTGCTTTTTTGGACAGCATCAGAGCAACTCCTTGGGTGTGAGGAGCATTTTCCTCTTCGTAGCCGGAGTATAGTAGCGTCTCTCCCAGAGCCAATGTTTTCTGTCCAGCTTGAGTCCAATGGGTTTTGCTGATTCCGAGTATTGTCAAGTTGTATCTCTTCAATTCTACAGCTATTTGATTGGTCTTCCCGCTCTCCCACATTGTTCGAACATTCCATGTACCTATAAAAATATTTGCTCTGGCTGTTAGAAGGGGTGGCATCGGCCTCACGACTTCCGAAGAATTTCGGCTTTCATCATGAGGCGTCAAATATCCTTCCACTCCCAGGGCAGAGTTTAAATGGTTTATCTTGTTTAATCTGGTTCGCGTTTTTTTTAGCAAGTTTGGGTTTTACGGGATGGGGGTGCTAGCCCCATGCCCAACCCTCCTCCTTTACCCGGGCTTGGGACCGGCAGTAACCCTAGGAGGGCTACAGGCGGAGTTAATTATTATTATTAGTATTATGATTATGATTATTATTACTGATATCAACATAGAAGTTAAGTAATTTTCCAAAATACATAATTAAAGTGTGTGTAATTGCTAGTGTCATCAAAAATTTAAAGAAAGAAAACTATTTCTGGCTGTATGATTTAGCTTTTCTTAACTAGAGATGTTACAGTGTGATGTAAACTACGGTTCGTTTTTCAAGTGAAGTGCCAGTAAAAGAAAGACGTATTAGGTTATGTCCACTTGTACTAACGTAAATGTCATAAAGCTCACTTAACCTTCTGCTAACTTACATCCTTTATGGCGTAGGCATGATATCCGCCTGTGATCAAAAAATGAGTATGTTGTACAGCAATCGGTTTCGCGTTAACGTATAGCTGTGAAAAATGGGTAATGAAGGTAAAATGACTTGCATAGGCTGCGTGTCTTTTACCATAAGCTACCTCGACAAGTTTCACCGTGTACTAAGGAACGATTGGGTAAAATGTTCATATATTGAGCACATCGAGTTAGCAATGCTAATCATAGACTCAGAGTGCTAGGCAAAGACAACAACTTGGTTGATAAGGTTGTGAATATTCACGTCTGTAGGTTGTTGGAACATATTTTACGTATGCCTACATCGATACACGATGTTGGCTAGTGTAAGAGTAAGAGGGAGGAAAAGTAACCTAAACGTAGTACCAGTCCATGAAGTCTCTCTCTATAAGTGTAAAACGTGTTGGTAGGCGCAGATTTCGTGATTGGAATTTGTGTGATTAATGTTCCATCACCGATTAGAGAGATTAAGTGTCACGACTTATAATTGGTCAGAGTGGTTCAAATGCACTGACCTTTTGGTTTCTTGTATATCTTAGTATGTATTATTCTTGCATACTTACCATTTTATTCGTTCTTGTTGGAGTATATTGTTATATTAATTTTGTTAAATTGACGTGATCGTGCAAATGTTGTATGGTGAATTGAGCTGACGTGCATATACGCCAATTTCTACGTTGTTGATAACTTGCTGACTTATTCTGCCTTGCATGTAGCTTTAAACCAAAGCCACTGACCTATCGAAATTTGTAATACCAGCACCTATATTTGTTAAAGCTGTGACTGAAGTATCTGATGAAGTTATGCCCTAATACACAACACTCAGCAACCGGATTAATGTAAAATTTTTTGAAGATTTCGGTCACGTTGCAGATAATTTAAGTTTTAGTCATCTTTTTATATATGCTAAACAATAATTGTGGATTGAAATGGTGAAGCTAAGAATAATTTATTAATGGAAAATCCAAGTAAATGTTTTTCATGGTATTGAACAATGAACCATTCAATCACGTTAGGTTAAAAGCTTTCAACAAAGCAAATGAACGAGAAAGCTTGGAAATTGGTTTATGAGACTGTAAATCATTTACCAATGTGTTTGAAGCAAAAGTTACGTATGAATAATGGTTACCTATCTGAACGTACATAGTTGATTGGCTTGGGAGTAATTTGGAGGATAGCTTAACTGTCTAGCTGATTACCTCCCTTCTGCACTTAGCCAGCAATTTTCAAGGAGGATAAAATACTCTTTCTGGATTTCACTGTTAACCTTATTCAACTTTTCTAAAACTTTCTACCACCATATTTTGATAAGTAGTCCCTATTATCATTACTTACTGTATCTAGATTTGTATAACTTCGGAAGTCTCTAGTTAGACTTAATAATCCTTATGAAATCCAGAGCTTGTCACCTAACTATTACCTCTAAGTTTGATCGGTGGTTACTAATCTCGTCATTTCCACTTTTGACCTCTACCTAATTTTAATGCATTTATAAAACTAATTGAATACATTGATAGTTTGATTATTCTTAATTATGCTTAAACTTGTGACTGCAAACTGTCACCTGAAACTTTTTGAATAAGTGGTAATAATTTTAAAGTACTTTCGTTGTTGTTTTAATGAACTTATTATTATCCATATTGATTAAGTTGTCTGTGTAGATATTTTAATGATTACTTGTACCTATAAGCTATAATTTCTTTGGTAAACACTTTAATGTTAACATAGCTGAAATTTCATTGACAGTAGTATTTATGTTTGAACTTAGCAGGAAACCTAGTAACATCTAGGTTTTGTTGGGTTTTATGAACAAGACGTGCATATAATCATGAGCGATTTGATGATTTCTACTGAATGTGAATCAACTTCATCCAGCTTCAAGCCTACAGTCGTTACCTCGGACTTTCAATGAGTGAATACAATTTAATTTGTATTAATAACCATGCAATTACTAATAAGGGTTTGTTATTTCATGTCGATATTCATGGTTGCAGTTGTTATGAGCATGTCCTCAGCTGTTTTCTTCGTTATGTAGCAATTTTTTCTAGACTTGGTAGCTTGGTGAATAACCAACTAGCATTTGAGGTGACAATTAATTTCGAGTCTCAGTGTGAATATAGACTCTGGGTTGTAGAAATACTTAGCTGGTGAGCCCCAAATAGGATGATACGCTCTTCGTAAATTTTTGATATAATTCAAATATACTATAATCATATTATTGTAATTTAACTTTCTGGTTCAGTAACTCAGTGGTCACTTTCATCCTATTTGTTTTCGTTTATCAACTTAAAGCTTTAAAACTATAGAAATAAACTACTGCTCTCTCACTTTCATAAAATATTTTGACGTGATCTTTTCACGCCAGTAAAATATTTATTATAGAAATTTCAATTCCATCACTTAATAATCGTTTATCACTATTTTGTTTCCTTTTTCTCCTCTAATTCCTTAGTTCTCAAAGTTTTTTCAGTAGTTTACTGGGAGTAAAATCAGTGGCTCAACGATGGGAAGTAAGTCTATGATATACAATCTTTTATTTTATACATATATATTTAATAATTAGAATGAGTATTGCTCTATTTACGATTGAGATTATTCGCAACTTTTCTCATATTTAATAAGTGCTTTATTCAATATTTTCAATCATATTTACGTCCACTCAATTAGTGAACTCCGCATTTTGGAGTGTAATTTCCACTAAACTTAACAATTCAAGCAATAACTTTTACAATTATGCACTTTTCATTCAAGATGTGTATAGAAAGTAGTTACAGATAGCTTTTGTTGCTTGCAGTGAAATCGTTGTTAAACATCACGTTCTTAATTTTAAGATTTTAAGGATAGATTCACTTTCTCCAAACAACTCATTTCTGTAAAGTGTTAACTTAAATATAAAATTTTTTCTTTGGGGAATATTCACTTTAACGCATTGAATCTCTGTGAACCTAATTAAATGCCATTATTATTCTTGTTTAAATCTACAGCCACCCTGAAGCAGCTAATAGTTACTCATTTTCTATCTTTTAATACAGCATGGAGAACTGAGTAATTTTGAATACTTGATGTATTTAAATACACAAGCTGGTCGTTCTTATAATGATCTCATTCAGTATCCTATATTTCCATGGGTACTTGCGGATTATGAATCCGACGAGCTGGATCTATCAAGGCCGGAGACATTTCGTGATTTATCTAAACCGATGGGCGCACAAACACCTGGTCGTTTAGCTCAATTTCAACGTCGTTTCAAAGAATGGGATGATCCTACAGGTGAAACACCACCATATCATTATGGTACACATTATTCATCTGCGATGATTGTAGTATCTTACCTTTTTCGAATGGAACCTTTTGCACAACACTTTCTCAAGCTCCAGGTACGTTCTGTATCATATGTTTACATACTTTGATGTGCTTTTTCAAATATCTGCTAATATTTTAAGTCCTACGTGTGCTTTAAGTTCACCAGCAAAGTATGCTAATGGCCTCTAGAAATCCACTATCCTACTCAAGTCAGGTAGTCAATCAGAATCAGAATCTTTTGTTACTTATAACTGAGAGTTGATTGGTTTAAATTATGGAAATATGATATTCAATAATACTGTAGTCAATGATGAGTAATATTGTTTGTAGACGATCATTGAAATTATAAACAAACATGCATATCAATAAATATGACAGCTATTTGACTATTTACTGCCTGTTACCCCATGTAGAGCATACGCCGTCGATCAGCATTTCCCTACCAATTCTCTCCTGGGCTTTCCGTTCATAAGCTTAGATTTAAACCACATTACCCAATTATCGAAACAAATATATGAAGCTCGCTTCGAACTCGAGATTTACTAATTGATAGTCGTATGCTCTTACCACCATACTAATGTCCCGTATTTATAGTTTACGGTTATATATCCATTTCAGCTGTCATATCTCAGTTACAGATTTCGTGATTGGAATTTGTGTGATTAATGTTCCATCACCGATTAGAGAGATTAAGTGTCACGACTTATAATTGGTCAGAGTGGTTCAAATGCACTGACCTTTTGGTTTCTTGTATATCTTAGTATGTATTATTCTTGCATACTTACCATTTTATTCGTTCTTGTTGGAGTATATTGTTATATTAATTTTGTTAAATTGACGTGATCGTGCAAATGTTGTATGGTGAATTGAGCTGACGTGCATATATGCCAATTTCTGCGTTGTTTATCACTAACCGGCCTTGTATCATTTCTTATCAGTGCTCAGGCAGATAACTGAATAGTTTTTTTTCTCTAAGCAGACTTTAAAGCAATTAGCTATTGTTGAGGTTTCTGTACATAGTTTTAGACTTGAGTAACCATGACTTTTTTAGCATATTTTTTCTAAGCAATGTGTACCTCATTGATTCATGTATTACGACAGGTATTAATACTTTTGTATTCAATCAAATTAACTATAAAATAGCATCGTAGTGTTGTGGTTATCAGCAAGATTTTGTAACTATCCTAGAATATGACATATTCTGCACTTATATTTATCTTTTAGTTTCTTTGGTGTTTGAATGCTTCATATTAATGCCATATTCATCAAAGATTTCATTCTAAGTTGAGATGTTTACTAAGTTTACGATTGTCATCATTCTTGCCGCTTACACGATACTGAGATTTTTATATGAGTAATTTTAAATGCTTAAAATGAAATTCTTAGAGAAAATTACTCTCTTACGTGCAGCACTAGTGTACCGAATGAATGTGAACCCACCAGCTCTGGATATAATATGCTTGTTAGACATTGGTAACTGTTGCTGATGACTTTAACACGTTGTAGAGATTGTGTATAGGACTATTTGAATTCTCGAAAGATAAATATTTTCTTTTTCTAGAATGCTGTTTGTACGAATATGAAGTTAACAAGTGTTGACACTATTAGCTTCGAAACCTGACTAATAATTAAGTTTGATTATTTAAGACACCGTATTCAAGTATACTTATTGAATGATTCTAATCAGTGAATACATTTGTGTTTTTACATGTATTTGTAAACTTTTATTTCAGACAGTAATTTTTGTGAAAATCCTAATCTTATGTTATAGTTTATATTTACCTTTAATTCTTTTATAGGGTGGTCATTTCGATTTACCAGATAGAATGTTTCACAGCGTTCATGATGCTTGGCTTAGTGCAAGCAAACATAATATGGCTGATGTACGTGAATTGGTACCGGAATTTTTTTATTTACCCGATTTCCTTATTAATTCTAATAATTTCGAAATGGGTATCAAGCAGAATGGCGTTGAAGTGAACAATGTAGTTCTACCACCATGGGCTAAATCAGATCCACGTGAATTTATACGAGTTCATCGTGAGGTAAGTATCTACACATATGGATGTTTGTGACTTTGTTAACTCATTTACTGGGGCTAGATCTATATGCATAGGTTTAAACCACACTACCTTATTATCGAAACAGATATATGAAGCTCGCTTCGAACCCGAGACTTACTAATTGATAGTCGTGTGCTCTTAGCACCATACTAATGTCCCGTATTTATAGTTTATGGTTATATATCCATTTCAGCTGTCATATCTCAACATACTTGTTCTCTGTGTATCCCTATTTTATTGTAATATAATAATGTTCTTGCAAAATAATCAATCATCCAATCAATGCATATTACCCCTCGTGGAACATAAACCACCTACCAGCATTCTCCAGCTAACTCTGTCCTGGACTTTCCTTCCCGGCTCTCCTATGATCTTCCTCTTTTGGTCCAGTCTTCAGGATTCCAAATCAGTGCTTGTCTTGTGACACAGATTGATAATTTACTGAATATGTGTCCTATCCACCTCCTGCATCTCTTTCTAATTTCTTACTCAACTGGAAGTTGATTTGTTCTGCGCCACAGAAGGTTGTTGTTGATGGTGTCTGGCCAACGGATCCGACGTATCTCAAGCAGACAGTTGTTCAGAAATACTTGTATCTTTAGGATGATGCTTTTCGTAATTTTCCAAGTTTCAGCTCCATAAAACAGAACTGTCTTCATATTTGTATTGAAAATTTTGACTTTATTGTTGACTGACAGTTAGTTTGAGCTCCAGATGTTTTTCAGTTGTAGAAATGCTACCCTCTTCTTTCCAATCCGCGCCTCTACATCTGCATCAGACCCTCCTTCTTTATCGATGATGCTACCCACGTATGTGAAGGCTTTTACAGTTTCCAGAATTTCTCTGTGAAGTCTTGTGTATTTGGGTTAGTGTTCGTTGTTTTGTATTGAAGAATCTTGCTTTTCCATTTGTATTTGTTGAGGCCTAGTTCTGGTTGAAAATACTGCTGCAACACTGTCTGTCTTTACTTGCATTTGTTGTTGTGAGTGTGATAGAAGAGCCAGCTAGGTGATCTGCAAAGTCCAAGTCATCTAGTTGAATCCATGTTGTCCACTGTATTCCGAGCTTGCATTGAGCTGTTGCAGTTTTCATAATTTAGGCAACTGCCATAAGGAAGAGAATGGGCGAGAGTAAGCATGCATGTCTGACACCGGTCTTTACTTCGAATGAATCTGTGAGCTGACCTTCTTGCATGATTTTACAGTATAGTCAGTCATATGAATTCTGTATGACATTGATTATCTTTCTCGGCACACCATACTCTCGAAGAAGGCCCCATAGTGTTTGCCTATCCCAGCTGTCAAATGCCTTCTCATAGTCAGAGAAATTGGTGTAAAGTGGTGAGTTCCATTGAATTGACAGTCCAACAATGTACCGTAGTGTCGCGATTTGGTCGGCACATGATCGATCCTTACGGAATCCTGCTTGTTGATCTCGAAGTTGGGCGTCGACTGGATCTTTGATTGGGTTCAACAACACTCTGTTAAAGTCTTTTCTTGGTACTGAGAGTAGAATGATCCCTCTGTAGTTCTCGCACTTGCTAAGATCCCCCTGTTTTTGGTATCTTGATGAAGTATTCTTCTCTCCAGTAGGTTAGCACTTGTTCTTCCTCTGAACTCTCTTTGTAGCGAATGTGGAGCACCGTTGTAGTCACTTCTATATCTAACTTCAGTGTCTGATATGTTCAATGCATTAAATCTTTCAACTGCTGATATATTTGAAGACAAAACAAAGCTCATATCTTCGATTTTACTACCAGCCTTGTTCCAACTTTACTACGAACTCATAATTAGGTGAGAATATCTAGATAATTTACTCAGTATCCGCATACATCAATCGAGATCAATAAATTGTATTTCTGAATGTCATCAACTTAATTATTCAAACGCATTCTTACTCAACGATCTGGTATACATCACAATTAATTTTACAATATTGTTCCCATTTTCGTTTTATTACATATGTTACCTATTGCTCCATGTCTAATTGTGTATAAATAGTTTTCTCAGAATCTGGTTAGTACTACATTAGTGCTCGAAACGATACATTATAGCTTTGAGTTTAATGGAAAACGTTTAACTACTAGTATTCAGTTACATTCACTTACGAAAGTTCTTGTCGTAAGATGAAATACACATCATCTTGGATACCAGTACCAGACAAGTTTTCTCAGCTATCTTCCTTTTCCGATTTGGCTCAAATATAGTTTTTCTTCTGCTTCTTCGTCTATTTTTATATTACAAACTTCCACTAACATCTATCAAGTTGTCATCCTGATTTTCTTTAAACGTTGATTCCTTAAGTGAATTAAAATTCTATTCACTTTCCTTTTTCGGTTCAGTTCTTCCCTTACAAATTGTTTTTCGCACTTCATTTATGATTATCCAAATAAGTGATACTTTTAAATTCGAGTTCGCTTTCTTTGTGGACTTTAATGATACTGCATTACTGTTCAAAGAAAAGTAATATATAAACAGAGTTTGAATCACTGACTCCATTGATTGAAAGTCGTGCTTCAAATGATAAGTCATATATGCACCTGTGAATTGCTTAGGGAATAGTTGTTTTGTTTACAGGATTACTCCGTTTGATATACTTTGTAAAGAGAGTGTATTGAAAGTAAGGATTCACTACAAGTCGAATCGGGCATAAATTTCCATCGATCAAACATAACTATAACCTAAGACATACATTATAGTAACATTACATCTGGGTTTTGCAGTTAAATTTATTTCATCCAAACGTTTTAAATATTATTAAGCGGATGATATTGGGCTGGTAGTTTGAAGTTTTCGGATCCAATAGTTGGTCACATCGCAAAATTTTATTGTTTGTAATTGACAGTAATCCGTTTTTTGACTTTCGTGTCCAAACAATCAGAAGTAGTTAGGATAAATATAAGTATGTCATCCTGAAACTCATTTGTGTTCATTTGCTCAAAAGATCCTTATTCAACTGAAGTAAGACGTATTTATATTTAGTATTCCACTATTACGTTTCTCAGGTAATTAGGCTCGTATCCCTAATGCATAATTTACAGCTTGTCCTAGAGTTATGTTGTAAAAAGCAAACAGATAAAGCTACAGACCTAGACGAAATCTATATACCTACAAATTAAAGTCATGAAGTCATTTTGTTCAGTACGTATTTTATGTTAATATTCTTAAATTCTAGTTTGTTGGGATGGCTTATTTTTTAAATTGAATCTTAATTTAGGATATAGCGATATACGAGTGTTAGAAGTACAGAAATTAGTATACACTTAGTGCTCTCAAAATTGTGATTACTAATCGTTGAATTCGTAGATAGAGTTGGATCATAATATAGAGTTATTAAGATATTTAAACCTAATACGAAGTTGTTTTTACTGTTTACTAGGTTCCAACCCAATTATAAAATCCACTTTACTACAATGTAATTTTCATCTACAAAGTAATTAACTTAAGTATTTTGCTTTACCATTATCTAGGCATTAGAAAGTGAATATGTATCAGCACATCTACATGAATGGATTGATTTGATTTTTGGTTATAAACAACAAGGCGAACATGCAATTCAAGCCTCAAATGTTTTTCATTATCTATTCTATGAAGGTAACGTTGATATTTATTCTATTGACGATCCATTAAAACGTTCGGCTGTCATTGGTTTCATAAACAACTTTGGGCAAATTCCAAAACAATTATTTAAAAAACCACATCCATGTAGACGTGTTATTATTCCACGTCCATCTACACGATTTTTTAGTTCAGCAATTGGATTTAATTCTGGTAGTCAATTAGCATGTGAATTATTCTATCGAAATTTGGATATTTTAAGACCCAGTCTACAACCAATAAAGGGTTAGTTCTGGTAGTAAATTAATTTATTTTGTATTAGTTTGATTAAAAATCAATTAGTGGAAACCAAGTATTTTCATCATGTCATTTTATTGCATAATTTCCTTTTCGTTTTTATCGATAATTCACTCAGGCATAAGCAGTGTAGAACTTGAGGCATTTACGAATTGCTATAATTTGCAACATCACATCGGTCCTGGAAAACGAATACCAACATAGTAGTAGTGATGGTATCGGTAGTAATAAAAAAGGCTAAACGCGTGGAATATAGTCCGAGAAGAATGAGTGAGTTTGTAGGGGAAGATGTATGGAATAATTTGTTAGCTAAACATTCGAACCCCTGAGTCCGTTTGTGAGCCATGTCACACAATGCCTGCGACCAATGGTGAAGTAAATCTTAGATCAATAAACACTGACTGATGTCACCTTTTGGTTTTGGCTTCCTCTACTTTTCTCCCACTGAGTTCGTATAGAGGTAGTTAGTGTTTGAGGATACGTCCCAACAACTTCTATTGGTGATGTTCGATAACCTCACTAACTGATTTCTCATTTTTTCCGAGTATCCTGCATCTAACCTCAGCGCACCTTACATGGTGGTCCCAGTACACAAGCTATACTTCGATGACTCGCATTAGTAACTTAGATGAGTTCTCCAATTTTGAAAGTATGTGTCACAGACATTATCGTAAAACAGATTGAACTGTTACATAGTGTATTCATCCATTGATTAGTAGATAGGTATTCGTTGGCCATTAGTATAATTTTAATGATATGTAAAACAACAACGAAAGCTATCAAACTAAATTATTTAGTTCATCCAAGGCAGCATCATGAAAAAATACTTTTTATGGTAATACCAACAGTATTTTGAAGTTTCTCATCGCAAACCGGTAAATTTGACACTTCACTAGTGGACTTTAGGTTCAAGCCATGCCAATCCCATCTACTTCTGTTAGAGCAAACAGGGTTGTTAAGTCTATACATGATACACAAATTACAAATTTTTCTCAAATTTATGTCGTATTTTAACTGTCACCCATTCTTACTTCATATACCACTTTACCAATCCTAGAAACAATCTCCCCACCGATCCATTTCGGTCTACCAAACCTGTAATCACGTGCATTAACATAGTCACCAACGCTGAATTCACGATTCTTTTTATAACCATTCCCAGCATGGTTTGATGTCACATTGACTTTATCCCTGGTGTGCACAATATCAAATAACGTTCTTATTGGTCGGCCAAACACAATTTCGGCTGGAGATATCCCATCTCTGTTAAGGCTTGGTGTTGCTGTATATGGAATAGAGAATTATTGCATGGCTCTCTCACCATTGATAGTCTCTCCTCTCCTGTTTGAAATCTTGGGCTACTACTTTTTACCAAATATCTCAACAAGTTACTTTTTCGTCTTTTGCTTTGTTTTAATTGGTCAATCACGTCCCAAAATAGGATTGCGTACTTATACACTTTTATAACGAGTCTACGACCTATTGTGAGTAATCCAGTTATTTTTTCCGAGTATCCTGCATCTAACCTCAGCGCACCTTACAATGGTGGTCCCAGTACACAAGCTATACTTCGATGACTCGCATTAGTACTTAGATGAGTTCTCCAATTTTGAAAGTATGTGTCACAGACATTATCGTAAAACAGATTGAACTGTTACATAGTGTATTCATCCATTGATTAGTAGATAGGTATTCGTTGGCCATTAGTATAATTTTAATGATATGTAAAACAACAACGAAAGCTATCAAACTAAATTATTTAGTTCATCCAAGGCAGCATCATGAAAAAATACTTTTTATGGTAATACCAACAGTATTTTGAAGTTTCTCATCGCAAACCGGTAAATTTGACACTTCACTAGTGGACTTTAGGTTCAAGCCATGCCAATCCCATCTACTTCTGTTAGAGCAAACAGGGTTGTTAAGTCTATACATGATACACAAATTACAAATTTTTCTCAAATTTATGTCGTATTTTAACTGTCACCCATTCTTACTTCATATACCACTTTACCAATCCTAGAAACAATCTCCCCACCGATCCATTTCGGTCTACCAAACCTGTAATCACGTGCATTAACATAGTCACCAACGCTGAATTCACGATTCTTTTTATAACCATTCCCAGCATGGTTTGATGTCACATTGACTTTATCCCTGGTGTGCACAATATCAAATAACGTTCTTATTGGTCGGCCAAACACAATTTCGGCTGGAGATATCCCATCTCTGTTAAGGCTTGGTGTTGCTGTATATGGAATAGAGAATTATTGCATGGCTCTCTCACCATTGATAGTCTCTCCTCTCCTGTTTGAAATCTTGGGCTACTACTTTTTACCAAATATCTCAACAAGTTACTTTTTCGTCTTTTGCTTTGTTTTAATTGGTCAATCACGTCCCAAAATAGGATTGCGTACTTATACACTTTTATAACGAGTCTACGACCTATTGTGAGTAATCCAGTTATATCTAACCGAAAACATCATTGTGACTGAAAGCTGGATAATCAACTGGCTATATTCCTATTTCTCCGTAAGAGAGGAATATACTTTGTACAAAGGGAAGTGCTCCACTCATCTATTAACGGAAGTTGGTTTGCCTCAAGGTGCTGTTCTTTCCCATTCTTTTCTCATTTTTCTTGTATAAGTTACCCTCTTTTATGAAAATACCTTTGTTAAACATGGAGATAATCTTACTATTTGTATGTCAGTTTCTTCCCTAAATTGTTGTGAAATGAATTGTTTCTTAGCGAATGTTGAACGACAGTCTAGTTTGAATGGTCTTCAACTTAATCTCTCCAAATGTCAAACAGTCAGTTTAATCTTAGACATGAAAAAGACCTAAATGCTCTTGTGCATTCGCACGATATTTGTAAAATTGGCGATTCTATAATTAAGACTACGTCGCATGTTACTTATCTTGGTGTAACTTTCACTTCTGTCTTCGCATGTTTCGCTAACACCATAGAGGGCTTTTTTTCGTTTGACATATTATGTGAAGCAACTACATAATTTTGGTATTACCAAGTGCTTATATATATATATATATATATATATATATATATATATATATATATATATAATGTATCACTTTCCAAGTGTGTACATGGAAGAGTAACTCGTTGAGACACTGTATGCTGAAAATTCATATTGTGCTAAACATACTATCGAATAAAGCTATTATTATTATTATTAATAGAGCCTTTTCAAAAATATCTACAAATCTCCTGGCTTGGCCATTCGATTGTAGTTGATAAGGTAGTATTTGAGTATGTTCTATTCCAATGCATACGGTGTTGAGAGGAATATCCATCAATCCAAATTTATTAATTCAGTTTATACCCAGTAAACTGGATTTATAATTTTCCGAAACAGCATTTACCTGACTCAGACTTACCACAAAAAGTAAGATTCAACTGAACTTCACCAAGAATAATTATGTCTTTCCCAGTGGCACTTTTGGCTTTGTGCGACGTAGGATGCAACACTGGTCCCCTAATGCTTAACCTTGTGGCCTCTGAAATCATAGTAATGTCCGACCCAGTATCCACTTGTAATTAGATAGATTTACTACTGTAATAAATCTTCTTTTAGCTGAAAAATTTACTCGTGTTTGCAGAGTAACATTAGAATTACATGACGTGTCTTGACGCTTATCTTCGTTATTTAAGAAATCAACAGAACAGTCATTTATCTTCACTGTGAACTTGCAGCATTTTTATACGTAAACTTTTTCACCACATTTAAAGCAAGTACTCTTTTTAAAACGACAAACACTGGGAAAATGACACTCATCACAACACCATCAGCGTATTTTCCGTGCCGTTTGATGCTTCATTTAATCATTCGTAAGTATTCTCTTCTGCGGTGGGGGATTGTGTAAGGCATTAATCTCTATAGAGTCGCTAGACTCCACCAGCTGGGTATCATGTTTGAAACTCATTATCCACTGGCATTCTCCCGGAACAGATTGTAGACTTATATTCGGATCAGCCTCGATTTTGGCCAAAATACGAGTGTGAATATCAGCATTTACAGGTAACTTTTATCCATACACGAATACAAGACATTTTCGGTCATCTCAGAGAGTTGGAACCGTTCACACTGACAATTTACAAGGCTGGGATACGTCAAATAGTCATCATCGGAGGCAGCCGTATCTAGTATGAAAGAGTGACAACCGTTCTCCAAACATGCATGTAAGACATTCGACTGTGTCCGCGAACTTGAAATCGGCTGGCTTTTTTGGAAGGATATAACTGCAATATTTTTCTAACTCTTATACTCCAAGCTTCCACAGTAACAATCTCAGCTTTGAGCTTTCGTCCCAGTCCTTGCAATCATTAATAAATAAGTCCGCATATCTTTTAAACCATGCTTCAAAGTTACTCCATTTTCGGTATCATAGACAAACTGTGATATTGAATTTTCAGTGTCTTCTGGCGTCATGACAGAATTCTCCGAAATCGATTTCAGCGACACTGATAAACTTTTTACAAGAAGCTCGATAATTGTGTTCTGTTGTTGTAGTAATAGCTTAATATCCTCTGTTGTGAAGCATGAAATTTTTGACGATAAAGTAGGTCTTAATTCGATTTTCAGTCACCGTAATCGCTGTTATATCCGACGTAGGTTCTTCCTTCTAAATCCTTGTTGACACTGTTTTATCTGACGTAGGGACGGCCGATATTATCGATCCGGGTTATCCTCAGCACTGTCTTACTGCTAATACCCAGTCTTCTTTTAATCTATTATCCAGGCACAAAGATCCGACTGATTTATCGAGAAGCCGAACAGTAACATACACGCATGTATTATAATAATAACCAATAATGTACGAGATGTATATATAAGGTCTAGCCTCATATGTCTGTCACATGACATTAAGCACTTGCATGTTTTCTTCAGATATGTCAATTTACCGTATACTAATATTGACTCACTTATCAGGTAACACAGTGATTACAGTATTCTATGTATATCACTAAGTTTGTCTACTTGATTTAGTGTGTAGTATATTGGAGAGAATCCTGAGAATAATTAACATTAAGGTTGGATTGTAGATAATATTGATATTCCCACCGTAGGTATTAACATTAGAGTGCAGATACACTCAACATATAAATTCCAAATAAATCGAAATGTACATCTTAAATTCCATTGTCAGCCACAATCCGACTTTACTGAAACTTTCGACTAAATAGTAATATGTAGGTGATGCACATATACCACAAAAGAATTCATGTCTTTCATTTGATTCATAGCCTCATTTTTACAAAATATCTAGATATTAGACTCATGTTTTCATCATCTTAATTTCACTTTCTTTATATTTAGAATTGAGACACGCAGTTGGTCAAATTTTACAATTAGATCCACAATTTATACCAAGTGGAGCAAATATAAATAACATGAACACAGGTGCTACAGTGAATCGTCCTATACTTAGTTTAAATATAAATTCAGATAGTATGAATTGTGATAATGTCAACTTTCCTGTGAATAATAATTTAGGAGGGAGTGGAAGTAATTATGGTTACCAAACATCGACTACAACATTGATTGGTGGACCGATTGTTGCAGTTGAACAGAACAAGTGTCTTCTACCGCCAAATTATACACATTATCTTGCATGGGGTTTTACTGATGGCAGTTTACGTCTAGGCTCTTTATTTGATTATAATGAACGTGTACGATATGTCTTTGAAATGGTTGATCAGAGTGAAATACTATGTTGTGCATCACCAAATAAATACACAATTATTACAGCTGGCTTAAGTACTGTAGTACGTGTATGGTTTGTAAGTAATTATCTTACAAATATTCTATTTTATTTTGATTGTCTAAATGTATTTAGTTTTGTTGTGAGAGTAGGGGGGAATCCTTTCTATCTTATACAATTTATTAGCTTTATTGATAAACTAAAGCAGCGACTTACATGGTAATTTATGTTTTAGAGCTTTTCAATCAATCCATAATTTTGATTATTTAAGGCTACATTTAATATATTTCCAATTCATGCTGATGGTTTGTCCGAGATAAGCGAAGCCGTCAACGCATTCAATTACTTCACTCCCTATAACTAATTTAGGAGAAGAAGCAGGCCAGTCGTGGGGTAACATTTTGTATTTGGGAGGAGAGAAGCGCATCCCAAATATGCCTGCATTGTTACTCAAAGTGTTCAAGAGACCTTGAATGCTGTGAGCGTCTTCACCAAATATGACTATATCATCTGCATATTCTAAGTCGACGAGAGAGCCACCTGGAAGGGGATTAATTCCTGAGGACCTAAAAGAAGTGAAAGAGATTTCTAACAGTACATCTATGATGAAATTAAATAAAAATGGGGATAAGGGGCAACCCTGACGGACTCCACTTGAGGATGAAGTTTCTCGTGACAATTCGCCATATGCTCTGACTCGACTGGTGGTGACCGAGTAGAGAGCCTTTATAAGGTTTATGTACCTTTGAGGTACGCCTTTTAATGACAAACACTGCCACAAGACTTCACGGTCTACAGAGTCAATAAGGAGTTGTGATAATGTTTACTGTATTGCAGCCTGATACACCAAACGAAGACATAAACTAGCGTATGATAAGGTTTCAAATGATGTATTAAGTGAAGATTACACTAATATACAAAAATCATCCGTTAATTCAACCAAAATGACAGATAATGAAACCAGAGAGTATATGGTTCTAAAGAAAAGGTTTTTATGTTATCACTATCTAGGGTTCTCTACCTTCAGTACTGTTTTTCAACCTCACTTTTTAAGACGAAGTATCTTGAAGGTAATAAATTATATTTTTCTGTTTTGTCATACTGACCATACTGTTGTGTTTTCCTTTCCAAGAGGAAAAAAAGATTTCCTCTCGGTAGTTGAAATTTATTTTGGAATGTTCCTTACACTTTCATTTGTTTCTCCTATTTTTATCTTAATTCATCATTACTTTGAGCGTGGTCACTACTACTTCTTACTTCACTACACTATTTCATCATATTGACTTTTTTGCTTGTTAGTATAAATTATGACAACTTGAGTCAATACACATTCTTATAAACGTCACGGTCTCAATGTTCATGAAATGTATTTGATTCAGCAAATGACTTGAATTATTCACTACTGTTTTCTGTAAATATATCGAGTGTAACATAACCCCACTTATCGAATAATATGTATAGTGAATCGTTGATGAAATTTGACATCTAATACGCAGAACTAATTCACTAAAAGTGCTGAAAAGCCATTGAAAATGCTTAAATAACAGATTTAAACTCTTCGAAGAAATGTGTGTGAAACTATGTGAATGATTATTATTTGTTACAATAGAACAAGTTTTTGCTTATACGATAGTAAATTCTTATTAATAGTAAATGACTAAATAAATGTATTATTTGTTAATATGGATGCAGACTACTGAGTAATCCTATATTTAGACGAACTGGTTTTACAGTGCTCCATGGTCTCCGTTGGTACTCAACCAAAATCAATCTGTGACGAATACATACTATACATATTACAATTGTATGAAAGCTCCATCAAGATTATGAGTACAGTTAGAATTTTGACTTAGAATCATGTGCATGAAGTATTCTTATAAGCAATTCAAATCACTCAATCACATCGTTGATTGGCATACTAATGGAGTATGATTTATACCATTTATGCAGTCACATCCCGTATGATAAATACCTGAAAATGTAAAACAACTAACTACATTGCTTCCTGGAACTCATCATATGTTAATTTCAAGTGCTTTGCTGCATGATCACTTCCCCTCTTCTTTGATCCATAATATCTAGTCAACATTGACAATGAATATATTACTGTCGTTTCATTTAGATGACTAGCTCCTCTGACAATGATGAATAGCTTGAACAAAGTTTGGTAAGTATTTACCACCTACTGTAAGTACCAGTTTGCGAAAACAGCTTCATTAGGAAGAGCAGAAAATTAACTTCATAGGTTGTATGTGGCTGATGAAAAAAACAAAGAAATACGGGAATTTATTATATTCATCGAGAAGTTTTGCTCATATTGTATTTAAATTTATGTTGGGAACAAACTACATTAAATCGCTTGTATATGTTATATTCGTAAAGATTCATTGATTAGTATACATAATGAGCACCCAGAAATGTTTTCCTAAATTTTAAGACGGTTATATGTATTTTCTAATATGATTATAAAAATCCGTCTGTGTTACAACGTAGAAACTTTCATTCACTGAAATCGGTCTATTACTTTTTAGATTTGTGTTGTATATCGTTATAAAGCATGCATTTTGTTCTAAAATAATTATTAGCTTAATTCTAATGAGATGGGTGGTAGTAGTAATATGACAAGTTCAAGTAATACTTCTGGTGTTGGAATACTCTCGGGATGTGGTTCATCTTCATCAACTTATGGATATCAATCTTTTGGTGGTTCACGTCTTAAACTTCGTGCAACACTTTATGGACATACAGATGCTATAACTTGTCTAGCTGCATCAGATTCATTCAATCTTATTGTTAGTGGAAGTCGTGATAGAAGTTGTATATTATGGGATTTAAGTCGTTTATGTTTTTTGAGACAATTACCTGGTCATATCGCTCCGATTGCAGCAGTTTGTATTAATGAAGCTACAGGGGATATTGCAAGTTGTGCTGGTACTCAATTATATTTATGGAATTGTAATGGCGATGCAGTCGCTTCAGTTGATACTCCAGTTGGGCGTAATAAACAAATTCTTTGCGTTTGTATGAGTACGGTAAGTTGACTGTGTATATTTACATGTTTTTTTGTCTTTTTTATAAACTAAATAAGATGATCCTCGTCTATACTGGTTGATCTACGAAGTATAAAACAGTGACATACTTAAGTTGGATTGTGACTGGCAAGCAGAATCCAGGACGCGCGTTTCGTATCATTTCGGACTCGTCGGGTGGATGTACCTGCATCCCACTGAGATTCGAACTCAGTCCGTTTCGTGCCAAAGGCCACCGCCTTTACTAGACTAATGAGTTCCCACAGTCACACTTGTGCGACGGGCGTATAGGTAATTAGGATGAACTTATAGCAACGGAGACTAACCAGCTTCAGTCCATAACAAATCAACAGGAAGATACAAGTTCATCGTAATTGTGTAATATTTCTCTAAATCCTAAGTATTTTATTATTAAAAGGTATTTTGTTATCGAACTGAAATTTCATGATCGAAACTTGGAACAGGATGATGTTCGATACGATAAAGATTGAGCTGTGTCTTACGACGAAACCTAAAGTTTGAAACTTGTGTTTATGTTATGATGATATGCCGGGCACCTGAAGAAGATTAACTATCTTTGGGAATTGTGCTTTAGAAGATTATTTCAATTATTATAACTGAACAGTGTTGACATTTCATTTCTATGTCTGTTACGTTCCCTTGCCCGGTTCTCTCGTTTTGTATATTTGCTCTTAGTATATTGTTTATTACTTTGAACTACGTTTACTTAATTGTGTACAAGTTCTCCCCATTCACTGCCACTATTTCTTTTGTTCTGTATCAATGTTAGATTTATGATTGGTTTACTGTGTGGTCTGATTTTCTGTGTATATAAAGGCATGATTAAAATATAATACGTTCTCCGTTCTCGGTTCTCAGTTCTTACTCTCTCATTCTTCCTGTTCTCGGATCTGGTTGTCCTATTGTCGGTCTGGGGGGTGAGTGGGCTTAGGTCAATCGCACATCCTCAACTAGGCACGCAATTTATTGGTGTTCGCGTCCACCAACCAAGTCATCCCCTCCTCCCTTTCTTCACGTCATAACGTATGATCACCTTCGTGGAATAAGTTTATTTATCTGCTCGAGATATCCTAGTGTTGTTTATAAATAGAACATACGAATTTGTGATTGTGTCATCTTGATACTTGTCATAAGTTGTGAATTTCTGGAATACAACAATAAATCATTGTTAAACTTATTGCTTTATATCCTATGTATTAAGTAATAACACTTTCTTTAATAAAGTTAAGATGTGATTAACAGTGGAATTCTGATGGCCCGTTTTATCTCATTTCCAACTCGTTACCTGGATATATTTGCAACCCAGTGTTGATGATCAGATGGAGATTCAAGCCCAATATCTTTCCCTTCAAACGTCATTGTATTATTTAGTGAGCTACTGGGTCCAGATAATCATTAACTTGTTCAACAGGATGAAGTTTATTTGATTAGTAAGAGTTTGAATCCACTTGTTGTTAATATTAAGAACTGCGTTTGATCAATCCTTGTCGGTATAGCCATTTGCTAACACGTTATTACTTCATGATAATTTTACTTTTATAATCTTTTACCCCTTTGTATAAAAAACAGCTTTATGATTGGGATGCTGAAAATGTTATTTTAACTGGTAGTTCAGATGGTGTAGTACGAATGTGGTGCTTAAAACATGTCTGCTGTACAGACAGTGGTACTAATCACAACAGAGTCGATCAGAATGCTTTGAATATAAATCAAAATGGTAACACTGGAGGTGATTCACATGAACGCTCTATTGAAGAGTGTCGAACAATAGATATATCAGTAAGTTTAACAGTTTTTTATTGAACCATGGTAACTCTATGTTGATGTAAATTACAGTCACTCATCTTATGAACTGAGTTAGGGATAATCCGTAGGAAAGTTTCATCAGTCAAAACTCACATCTACTCTGCAATTATGGAAACAGTTACATGGCCAATGTCGTACCTTGTTATTAGTATTTAATTTATAAATGACAGGAAATAGTTATGTATCTTATTGCTGATCGTTTTGACGGTAGCGTCATCCTGATCAAGTTCTCTTCATAGAAATGTTTAGAATGTTTGACACACCATATGAGATTAATAAAAGTTGGTTATTTTTCGCAGTACTACTCTTTATTGTTTTCATGATAAGGAATTTTGTAGTGATTAGTCGTATGTTTGCTAGTAACTAACTTCGAAACATAAGTTAGGAGCCGTGATCAATGCACTTTAAACCTGTTGCTCATTAAACACTAATGGCAATTACTGATGGTCGCTTAATATTACAAATCAACTTAAATTAGAAATGTAGACCATTCGGTACTGACACATTAGTCTTAAAGTTAAGCGGTAGCTGCGAAGCCTGAAAGTTTGCAATTCGACTCCTGGTGGAGTCGTAAATACAAACTAGTGGGGCGTCTTATACTAGAAGGAATCTAGGTGTCCAGCACTTTCTTGTACTCAGTGGTTGTCTAACTAAGGTTAGTCCGGCATGTACGATCATAGCACTTAGAAATGGCTTTTATGTGATTAGATTATTTGCTCACTAGTGACTGATATCGAAATATTTTTTCCAAGGATCTAAAGGAAACTTTATTGTTAATTAAGTTCAATTATATGAGGATAAGGCAGTTGCCCTCCCGATAGTATACAATAACTATAGCGCTACATCACGATTTCGTTAAAGAGGTGTATTAACTGTCCAGTGCCCCTTAATTACCAATTGGTCTCATCTATTTTAATTTGTTTTGGGAATTCATTAAAGTACGTTGATCATTTCATACAGTAAGATCCTATTTATTAGTTGTATAGAACTTAGATTGTCGACAAATATACAACAGTTGAAGTTACTATATTTACGTAGGAATGTAATCAGATGAACAATATATACGTTGGATTTCAATTCCCATGTGTGTGTTTTGTTTTAATAATGACTAGATATTAGACTTTGAAATTATCACCAAGGAAATGTGTATGCATCTTTCTGTTGTTGATTATGTTAATGACTTCAATTGATCAGTTTTTGTTGAAATATGTGCTTCCTGAGCAAGTTGTCTGAACATAGCACTAATTCATAATTCAACAATCGGAAGATAAAAATACTTCCAAACTATATATACATACCCGTTAAACAGGTATGGCTATCTGGGCACAGTAGATCATCAGATAACATGAGAGGGGGGTCGCTTTATGCAAATAGGCCGGATCCTGGTGTGGGCATTGGCGTCGTGGTGCAAATATATTCAACTTATGTGTCGTAGATAAGACAAAATGTGTATCTTGGATTCCGCTTACCTTAGTTAGTTGCTACTTGTTTTAAGAATGATCTATGATTGTCAAATAAACGCTTATTTTCAATCTTAAATCCCTTGTTGTTGTTATTCCAATAGAGTTCATCATCACAAGATTCATCTAGTAATATTGATTCCTCTTATTTGTCTACTGACTTAACACCGAAGCGAATAAGTCAGAAAGATTCTAGTAAGTTGATCTTACTTATTATATTATTTGAATTTTAATTTCAGTAAGATGTGATATACATGTTTCTTTTCAAATAATTATCGATTTTAGTAACATGTTAAGTGGGTGACATGAATTTTCTTTTTTGTAGTCACTCACGAGTAACTATTTACTAAGATGAAATAAATTTTCACTACCGTTTAGTTTCATGGGGTACATCAACTACGTCATTTCCTTGTTTTGCCACCAATTTATATGTATCTTTGAAATAATTCTTATTTTATTAATTCTTATTCATTGCTGAAATTTATCTTAGGAACTGCTTTTGCATGTTTTTACTTCTGTTTGTTTCAAAACGTTTATTTTCTAAGAGCTTCACTAATACATTTTTACGTTCTGACAGCCTTGATGGACTCAACTATTTATTTGTCATTTAAAAGAGTGGGCATTCCGTTTAGGCGGCTTCGTTTGTTATTCTTAGCAATACGAAAAGGGTCGATTAACAACATGATCAAAGTTAACTGGACAAGACAGTCAGCAGGAACACAGCTCATTTTTACAACAGGGAAGCACTGGCGACAGTGTTCAGAACGATGATGAAAGCTCTACAATTAAACAATCCAGTTCACAGAACCCAACAAAGTCACAACAGTCTAGCGTTTTGTTAATAAGTGTTTTTAGCTATCACTCCTTTAAATAACCAAGAAATACTTAGATCTGTCAAAACGATGACATAGTAAAAACATATTATTGAGGCTCGTAGAAAATGGAAATTACGAATCAAGACGGCTTATTTCCATGCCTAAACAACCTAGCTCATAGAACTCGACGACATCAGTAACATCCATCACACTAAATTTTACTTAAAGAATCTTAGACTTCTAAATTTTATTCGACTTCATTTCGAATATTAGGGCATAGTGGGACTTTTTTGATAGTCAATTATTAGTATCCGTTTCTATTAACATTAGAAATCTTCTACAGTATTTTTAGATCAAGTTAATGACACACCGATGCAATATTATGTAGAAAATCCAGGAAACTCACGAAAAGAAGTTAGTTGTTAGTTTGGTGACTTATCTTAAATATGCATACATAATATTATATGATGTTATTTAATCAACTCTAGTTGACACATTACTGTATCATTTTAATGTATTATCAGTATTTCATCTTAGTTTATAAGTATTAGAACTAACACTTTTGTTTCATAATATCTTAGCAGGTGTAGATTACCTGGTTGTAGTCATCAGAATAACTGTTATCAGAGGTTTAAAATGTTGCTGACATAGTGTAGGTGTATTCTCCCCTCGTCTTTCTCTAGATTTTCAGTATCACTACTCCATATAATTCATTCGTTCAGTTTTCAACCATTTTCTCAGTATTTAGTCATTTTCATTGCTACCACGTTATTTCTACTCCCTCAGTATTCTTATTGTTAATTCCACTTCATTATGCTAATGGCAACTTGATATAATATATTCGTTCCAAGCTGTACGTTGATTATGACTGGCCTGTTAGTATTTATAAGCTGTTGATTAATACATCTGACTACCTTTATACGCAAAATATAGTTTCTTTAACTTCATTTTAAAATCACATATTCTATCACTATAACTTTTTGTTTACTAAAACTGTAGATGTCATGAAATGGTCCCGTATTCTGGTATTTCGTAGTAAACTTACTATGCATACAGCTTATGAACGTGCAGATAACAAATCGCCAGCTGATATCACAGCCTTAGCAATATCTCGTGATCATCGTTCTGTTCTAGTTGGCGATGCAATCGGTCGGGTATTCGTTTGGTCAGTACCATCAGATAATTCACGTGGTGGTATGACTGATCAGTGGGTTAAAGATGAAGGAGCAACAAATTGTGCAGCTGATGGTTGCGGAACACGATTCTCTTTAACTGAACGTAAACATCATTGTCGAAATTGTGGTAAAGTATTCTGTTCTAAGTAAGCTGATTTCATAATCCCTTAATTATGTGCATAATTTAACATGTATGCTTTAAGAGAAATAGCTTATTCTAGTTAACTACTGTTGATTTCATTGTTTATTAATAGTGTAGATTTGTAATATTTTCCAAATTTCATTTGAACTCAGCCTATTTGAGTAAAGATGTTGTACACGCTATATTTCTGTGGTTAATGGGTCCAGTTTTAAACAAATAGGTCACCTGTTTTAAACTTCGCATTATCTACCCTGGTTCGTGCAACATGGTTATATTTATGCCTCTTCTGTTTACACCAGAGTTGTTCAACTTAATGAGTATTGTTTAACAATCAAAGTTAATAAACACTATCATACCTGATTAGTCTTTATCAGATATACTTTCACTAGGGTGTTCACTTTTGTCCATGTGTAACGCCTATATATCTTCACACAGATTTCGGTCACTACAGGCAGTTGCGGCGAATTAACCATATTTAGTATTCTATTTGATTGAATTCGTCACAAATTAATGTTGGTAGGGTACCATTGAAAACCAGCAAGCACTAGACAGCTGTTTTGTCCTAGTATGGGATTCTTCAGCAGAGCGCACTGCAGATTCCATCCGGGGGGCTTCAGGTTAGCGAACAATATAAAATTCTTAATCTTCAATGTATTTTAGTTCTTCACATATGTTAATAAAAGTGTGCATATATAAATAAGTGATATATATATATATATATATATATATATATATATATATATAGTTGGATAAGTTTTATAGGAGAAATGAGGCTTTTTCAATAACAAATGACCCCTATATGTAGATCTCTGTCAGATCGATGGGTGCCATTTTTTTCATTACGTATTGTGTGTGCTAAAGCCTTCATACTTTTGTTGGGGTGTTGTGGAGATTTTCTAACTTAGTATCACAAGCTAATCTGCTTTAGACGACTATTGGGACGAGAAAGTTCTGATTAGGTGTTTTTACGCAACTTCATTCATTTCCATTGGTGGGTAATTACTACATGCGGGAAGTCATTGAAACTTCAGAGGTTCATTTCTTCGTATTAGTGTTCCAGAATTATTTTCTGAAGTTAGTCACTAGTCGGCTCACATATATATATATATATTTATATATTTATATATATTCTTTACATACATGTAATCTGATTTGCCTGCATCTCGTTTTACAGAAGATTTAAAATAAGAAAAATATAAAAAGGGTTTTTGGTTTGTATCTCACAAAATAGTACTTACAAGCTATTCACACGATTTAAATGCGTATTTTTAACCACATCTATATTAACGTTGAGTGTTTCACTGTGTACTGTACCAACAGCCTTCAATACTGTAATCGAAATAGCCTAGTCTATTCTTAAGATCCAGGGAAAAGTAGTAGAAAACTGTAGAATAATAAATAATACGTAGGAGTCATGTTTTTGGTCATTTTATCAATGCGTTAGTGTTTTATTTTGACAAACATCAGATTAATTTCTGGAAATTTAGTTGTTGCATGGCAGTTAGAAATCTAGTATTATTGGTACATGCATAAAGCAATTCGATTCAATAAACATTCCACTTATCACTTATATGGTTTTATGTAAGATGTTGAGTTCATGAACTTCTTAGATATAGAGTACAAGGAACAAGTTCTACATTTTTAGGATTCTAGTTGAGAGTATCAAAGCAGAGATTAGTTAGTTCTAATCTTTTATTATATAACCAGATATCTTTTATATCCTTTTATTGAATGTATGCCACATTTATTTTAATAAAAATAGATGTAGTCGATTTGAAAGTGAAATCTATCGACTAAGACTATTCAAGCCAGTTCGAGTTTGTCAGTCTTGTCATAATGTACTAAAGTTAATTCAAGCGCCGCAAATTCGTGAAACAATCGCGTCTTAATTAAAGTGTGTCGGGAAAATAAACCTATTTAATAATGTACATAATATACACATACACATACATAAACATTCCTAATTATCATCTGGTAAATTCAAAACATTCTGCTTGCTTAATTTTTATTCATTTTTATCTTATCTCAATTTCTGTTTCGTTTTCTTAATAGTACTTTCAATCTCTTTCTTTGCACAATTATTCGTGTGTAATTTCTTCTCTCAATGTTTTCTCATATCACTTTTAATTTTGTTGTCCTATATCAGTGAATTACGTATCTATCTTGTTAAAATAATACCCACCGTAAAATATTCTTTCGCCAGATCTGCGTTCTGCCTTCTCTTACTGTTATCATTGTTGTTTTTCTTGTAATGATGATGGTGATGACAGTCAGATGCTAGTTATGAAATTTCAAAAGATTCGTTATTATTTTGATTTCTTCAATACTGATTATAATCATGCCTGGAGATGCATTTTCTCTGTTGACTACCTTTTGATACTTGGACCGTGCGTTTGTTTGTATATACTATATATTTTTTCTCAAATCATTGCGCTTAATGTAATTTTTCAAGATTTCAATATCTTTTCTTTAGGATTATTGATAATCTAAGTGTGAAATTACTTCTAACTAATGTGACCAATTTAAGTGTGTTGTGCTTTTCTCATTGTCATTTTTTTTGCCTTTTCTCCCTTCAATTGTATGCTTATTGTTCGGCATGCTTTTTTATATTCTGGTATTTTTGGTTTGTTTATTTGTTTTCTCTTCTATGTAATTCAACCTTCTATCATACTGTGATATTTATGCTTGAGGAAATAACATATGTCTGCATTGCATATTACTTTCTCGGAATTACTTGTTTGTAATATATAGTTTAATCGTCGCAGGTAAATTCAATGTTTATTTCGAAAATAAATCTAAAGAAATATTTTCGCCTTTTGACTTATTTACAGAGTTGAATATTTTAGGGATGTATATTGAATTTCTTTCACTTGTTATAAGTATTCATTGGTTATTATCTATTAACTGTGCCATTTTTTGTTGTTGATTTCGTATTATATATATATATATATATATATATATATATATATCGAGCAATCGTCCTGGGTATAAAAGGGAATAGATGTCTGGGGGGTTATTTGCAACATCTTTCATGTTCACTGCATATTTTTGGTGATTTCTCCGCTCATGTACTAAATGTATAGTGCATATTAGAGTGTGTCTGGAGTTATCTGTAATTGACTTCTATGAGCTTACCGGTGCGGATCAGCCCGTCATATACTAGAAGCACGAAAATAATAAACTCTAGAACCTAAAATAAAGTATTCGGTGGAGATTTCACCATTATCTACCGTAGCGCCCTCCACAACGTAATCATGGGGATTTACATCACTTTTTAGTTCTAGTAGAGGATCAACAACGAAAGTCTCTTCACAGATTTTCTGAGAATAAATCGGCAAGCGATCTTTCATAGTCTATATCTCATTTTTTAATCTTCTGACACTCGGAAAGATCAGCATTTTGACTGATACCGAAGCTGAGCCTGATATTTACTGAAAATTCATATTGTACTAAATTTACTATTGAATAAAGCTATTATTATTTGGAAAAAGACCAATAAAAATGAGCTCTAAAGATGCTTGCAAGAAACAAGTTCAGAAAGTCGAGGTTTGCTGATTGTTCTGTGATGTTAATTCATTATGTAAATGTTTGTAACAAGATTGCCCATATAACAGTCAAGCGTTTTTCTGCAAGTGCTCGTTAGCGAACCACTCTGTAATTTGAGTTGCGATGTGCGTAGGTAGCCTAATCAAAACATTACCAGTGAATAATACCGCTATGATGAATTTACCAGGATCTATCTAGGGCCGCTATAATGTTGCGGCGGAGAATGCCGCCCTCATGCACAGTGAGACTTTACTCCGAACGATTCCGTCGCTCTCAAACGAGAGGGTAGATAATGTGATGGTCGCGAGGGACGCCATCACCCCGTCACTGAAACTGGCATAGGGAGTCTCAGTTAAGGGAAACTGCTAATAAGCTTCTGGCTGTAATCATTGAAGTGGGATTCATGGGATGGGTAGGTTGTGATACTAGATAGGGAACGGATGATAAACCCTCGGAGTTAAACCACATACTATCCAATGTTGGACTTCCACTGGAAAATAAAATTAATTCTCTGATGGGGAACAATGGTCATGCGTTAATCACTCTCGAGATGGTCACAAGTGAAACTCTGCCTTGGAGCGGGGGAACCTCATGTTTCCATTTATACGTGCACAGATTGTCGGACCCTAAATGAATATCTAACCGAGGCTACATGGCCCAGCGACTAGGAGAACTTACCCATAAACCAACATTGTCATATTGCCCGAAGTATCATCAATGAAGCAACCTTGAGATGTACTTCTATTGTGTGAAGTAAACAAGCTAAAACGGACTCGTGTTTAGGACAAAGGACTGTATGCCTTCTTAAAGCAAAAAGAGATCTAGCATAGATGGAGAAACACACGAAAGGCCTATGACCGTGATTCGCACGTATGTCTATAGAATAGGTAGTAATAACGTTTTAGACACGAAAATGAAAGCTTCATGCCCACGTCTTCGAAGACAAAAATTGGACATATCAAGATTGAACTCAGGCTAGTCTTAAGAAAAGTAAGGAAGTTATAGCCTTAAAAATCTCATGGCTTCGACAACATGAGGCCAGTTGTTTTAAAACAGTTCGCCGACTCACTGATACAAGCAATCAGTAGTCTTTTTCAAAACTCGTTGCAACCCTAAACGTTTTGATTGTATCCTTGTTCTATAAGGGAGAACAGAAGGGACCCTACTTGCTACAGGCCGGTGACAATACTTACAATATTGTCAAAGGTTTCGAAAAGTAATGTGGATGCCCCAGTCCGCGAGCTAATTGGCAACCGCGACCTGTTATACAAAGCACAATACAGCTTCTGGTGAGACAGGACCTGCAACACAAACATCTTTCTAGTCTATGATGACTAAACGACTTGGTGGGGCACCAACACTCAGGTTCGCACAATATTCCTGGACTTTGCAAAAGCGTCTGACACTGTATCCCACAGCCTGTTTATCCATATGATAGTAGTAATCGGCTTAATCGAAACTGAAGTTCTGCACAAAGGTGAACATAGTGTACTCAAGCTGAAATCCAGTTACGTCTGAAGTATCACAGGGCTCGATCCTCGAGTTACTGCTATTCTAGGCATGCTGACACGACCTGTTGCTTACAATATTTATGACATACATAAGACCTCATTTAGGAAACCACAACATCATTGCCTCCCTCTCAACCCTAAAAATGGAAGCCGACCACCTGGAGAGCGTTTGGAGACGAGCAACAAAATGCGTAACCGGACCTCGGAACAAACAATACTCCGACCGAATACGACAGCTGGAGCTATTCACCTTGAGTTACAAACGGTTGGTGGGAGACCTAATCACAGTATATATGATATTAAGCGCGCCTGGACACCGAAATAAAAGCAAACTGGACTCTTCACATGCTTATATATCTTGAATAAATCAATGAACTACTGCCCATCAGAGAGCACGAACGCAGATGAGGGCGAGTCTCTTGTTATTAAAAGTTTGTTCCACTTGGAACGATCTGCCAAAGGAAGTAACTGCAGTCTCTACCTTGGCTCGTTACAAAAGAAAACTAGGCGACTGTGTGTACCGCTATGGTGTAATTAAAGGCTCAAGGACAGAAGCTAACAGCTTGATACAAGTTCCAAATCTTGAACCTTAGCACTTTTAACCTTTATCCACTCTACGGTATTCTTTTCAACCTTACTCACGAACCTGACTACCCAGGACGGACTAAGGGACGGAGACAAGTGCATTGAGGATGTTTTCAAAATAAAGAAAAATAAAAGGAAAGAAAGTATAAATAGGAATAAAAAATGGAAGATGACAATAAGAAGTAAACGAAAAGAAGAAGGTAAGAAAAAGTAGAAAAAAAGTAGTGATATAAAACCAGCCAGAACTACCAGGCCAATAGCCGCCGTGAAGCTAGTCAACTACTAGAAAAAGACGAGGGTCAGAAGGATAAGCACTCAAGATGCGAGCACAAAGAAATTAGTTGGTAGAAAATATCGCGTCATATAGTTATTGGATATTGAAGATTAAAAAGGTCAGTGCTATTTATAAATACTTGAGATGCATGTTGTTTCATGCGGTCATGCAAAAATTAGTGGCTATAATATCATATTTATTCGTGAAGTAGACTCACTCCTTATCACAGCTATCAAAAACAGCTTGTGGCATGCTGTTGGTACGTTAACTGTAATTAATTGAAACCGTCGATAGTGGATGCCACAAAACTTCATGAGTTGTGTGATTTGGCGCGACAGTCGCGCGACCAGTATACACAAAATTTACTAGAAGCCCTTAATTCTTCTGAACCGTCCAGTTACTTTACTTTAAACGAAGATAGGTCATATCTAAATTTTATATGGTCTAAGGAAGTTAAAAAAGGAATTAAAGTAGGTATGTTTATTCTGTATAATATCCCAGGTTATCTTTGGCTCGTTTTGTCTTCTGCCTTCATATAACCCACTAGAAACGCTCTGCGATTTAGCCTGTTCTATCACATCTAGTCTATCAAAATCGATTTCATATGCTAATGATATTGAAAGAGAAAATATAGACTTAAAGTCTTTAGTGGACACTTCTATAAAGGTAAATACTAAATATCTCGAAAATTTTCAGAAATATGAAAAAGTAGTCGCTGAGGCAAGCGAAAATGAGCTTATCCTGCTGTCAAAGTTTTCAGCTGTTTTGAATGAAAAGAAGAGAAAGTTAGAAAGCTTTAAGTAGACTGGCTTCCAAATCTTTATATTCGTTGATAGATGTCTGACTTTCATGTCAAATGACAGTGACAAGGTGCCAGAAGAATCATCACAAGGAGACTTCGACGACGACTTACTGCCTTCTAAGGACAAAAGGAAATCAAGATTTCTTATTCAAGGCCATCGTAAATAATTTGTCAAGTAAAGCAGTCACGTATTTGTGTTACGTTTACAGATCTGCGATTCTTATTACTGTGTGACAATACTGAGTAACTTAAAATGTGCATCAGTGGCGCTGTTGTGATACTTGTAAATTACAAAGTACAATGAAGCCGTAGTAATATTCATTAAGGGTAGCTTAGATAAATCTAAATGGATGTTCGCTTTGTCAGCAAGTTGTACTGTTTCAGATACATTTATTTAGCTCATATGATGTCATCCTCATGTTTGTTCACTAGGTCTAACACATTGAAAGTACTATGTAGTAAAGAACGTTTCTCTTTTGATGTTAGCCTTTTAGTGGTAAGTTACCTTTTCGCTGTAAGAGAATAATATTACGAAGCTATTGGCGGTATTTTTTTTACCTTTAAATTTGATGTTAAGAAATAGGATGCTAATGACTACCGTTTGCTTCGCTCAGCCAATCTCTGGTTTTCAGGATGCTACGGGATCTTTATATTTCCTCTTTTACCCATATACAGGACTAACGAAACGATATATGAATGACCGTATTTGATGGGCAAATCCTGGTAATTTTCTGTGATTACTTCACCAAGCCACTTTCTTCTTTTACTTTCATAAACTATACGCCTGCAATTTAGTTTTCAGATTTTATTTTTGCTAATAAACGTCACTTTTTTTTTTTTACCTATAAGCTGTTATTTTGGTACATGCTGTCAATAAATTTCACTAGGTCTTCTGACATTTTCTCTAAACGACAGTCATGACAATGTCCCAAAGCTTGGTTCAAAGCTTATAGGCTAGTTACTAGCTGAAATACTCTCCGTATCTGAATACTTTGTGCTTAAGCCTTTATCACCGTATAGTTATGTAATATCATTTATATGCGTTAATGTAGTCTCGGTATTTACTAGCAATTGTGATAGGAAGCAAAAGTTATATGCTTTCATGTAATGAATATACGTGTGTATACATAAGTCAGTTTTATTCCATTCGGACAGTGAGTATATGGCCATGAAAATTAGGCTTTCAAAGTGACACAGTAGATTATAGCGCCTTTTCATATTTGGTAACCACATGAGTTACCTATCAATTGTCAGGTTACCTAACCCTTAATACCCGTATTACTAAAGTATAATGGGTAGATTGTACAGACTTGTGCCTTTCTGGATAGCAGTTCGGTTACTTCACTAATTTCTCACGATTTGGTCGATAAACTGGAATTGGATAGATAGCCTAAAACAGTTTTCTTTAAAACATTAGATAGTCAGTTCTTCACAGCAAATAAGTTAGTATTGAGGTTCGTGCATTGGATTAATTGTCTTCTATTAAAATCCCAAATGTATGGGTGGTAGAACTGCCGTCTCTGCGTAGAATAGTCTCAACGGCACTACAGATGTCCTCTTGGTCCCACTTGCAGGTTGTAAGGTTTCCGAAGGTTAGGGACAAAGACGTTAAGTTTGTAGTGTACTTGTATATAACCAAATTACGTTTGTAGTATAGCCAGAGAAACTTCTAACGATTGAACCCACTCTTACGAATGAGAATAAATCCGAAGTCAATAAAAGAGAAGTTATATTTGGTCTTAAGTGTAGGAGCGCTCATGGGATAACAACGTCTAGACTGGCTAACTAGTGAGCGAGTTGTTACCTACTCTGTACTGTGTCATGATCTGGTGGTGATGTGTGACTGAGAGCCTTCAATTAGTCGTGTCCGCCAAAACAAAGATGGTCAGCATGAATGTCGGGAGCCTATGCAACTATTTATTTTGGGGATTATTTACCACTACAAGTTGTTAATCGGATGTAACGTACCAGAAGTGTACGAAGCTAGAGAGAGGAGAGTCGGTATGATCAACGAACCGCACGCCATAAGAACGCTGCCTGAATGGACGCTGTTCGGTCCTTATACTAAAAATTCTAGATGCAATAGCGTGATAAACTGTCTCATCTCAAAACGAATTAGAGACTAGATTAAAACAGTTACGCGTAAATGAAGAATTAAATCATTATATACCGACATCAGTTGAAAACCATACTGCACTTCATATAATGTCGAAATTGATTAAGCTGGTGAATGGGCATTACCAATTAGCATTGGCATGACGTCATGAACGGAATTTACCTGGTAGTAAGACAGTCGTCTGTAGACATGATTGTTCAAGAAAGCGGATTACTAGAGATCCAAAATTGCACAACCATTATGTTTGTGTTATAACAGTACATTTGATATTCCGGGCACCTAATGAAGATTGACTATCTTTGGGAACTGTGCTTTAGAAGATTATTTCAATTATTATAACTGAACAGTGTTGACATTTCATTTCTATGTCTGTTACGTTCCCCTTGCCCGGTTCTCTCGTTTTGTATATTTGCTCTTAGTATATTGTTTATTACTTTGAACTACGTTTACTTAATTGTGTACAAGTTCTCCCCATTCACTGCCACTATTTCTTTTGTTCTGTATCAGTGTTAGACTTATGATTGGTTTACTGTGTGGTCTGATTTTCTGTGTATATAAAGGCATGATTAAAATATAATACGTTCTCAGTTCTCGGTTCTCAGTTCTTACTCTCTCATTCTTCCTGTTCTCGGATCTGGTTGTCCTATTGTCGGTCTGGGGGGTGAGTGGGCTAGGGTCAATCGCACGTCCTCAACTAGGCACACATCTTATTGGTGTTCGCATCCACCAACCAAACCATTCCTCTCCTTCTCTCTCATCACGTCATAAGAACATTGAAGTGGGTTACTCTGAAAGGTTTAAGTATGATCATATAAAATTTCGATTTTGGTATCTCCTTTCAGTACCCGGTCTTTTACTCTACAAAACCAGGTAAATCGATGTTAGTTTCCGACTTTGCAGTGCAGTATGCATGTGCGTCTCTGAACAAACATCTTTACACTGGACTCGATTTAGTTAACAACCTAGCAGACGTTTTCAGTAGATTTCGGCGAACGACAATTGGTCTCACAGCAGATATCGAAGCAACATCCCATCAAGTGTTTATTCCGCCACAAGTTCGCAATGCCCTTCGTTATTTATGGTGGCTGGAAGGAAATATGGAAACTGATTCTAAAACGTACCGACTGAAAGTGCATTTGTTTGGAGCAACTTCACCATGTTGCACCTCAGCCTTGCAAAGAACTTTTTCAGATAATGGAGAAAGTTTTCCTAAGCGTATTACGCATGCATCTAAAGAACAATTCTACGTTGACGATTTATTAACAAGCGTTTATACTATAGAAGCCAGATATACATATCTTCAATTAATGAAACTTATAAGTCTTTGGGGATTTAATCTAACTAAGTGGACTAGCAATCATGTCGAATTAGTGGACTTCATCCCAGAAGAGGATCGCTCTGAAAGAAGTAATGACATTTATTCTTCTACTGAAGCAAACAGGAGTACCTTGGGGAGTGAATGGGATGTTCACACCGACTATCTGTATTTTAGTATACGCGAGTTCGAGGCAAATTCTACCAGGTGAAACGTCTTGTCACATGTTGCGTCGAGCTTTGACGCAGTTGGGTTTGTAGCCCCCATTGTCTTGCCGGCCAAACTGATATTACAATATACTTGTCGAAGAAGATTAGAATGGGATACGGGATTACTTATGAAGTGTTTTATAAAGTGGAATCACTAGGACAAAGTGTTAGGAATTTAAATAAATTGCGAATACCAAGATGCCTTACGCCAAGAATGCTTAAACCGTTGATTATCCAGATTCATCGTTTTGTGGATGCTGCCGAGTTGGTGTATGGTGTTGTAGCTTATATTCACTATAAGGATACTTCCAATTATGCCTACTCCTCTTTACTGCTTGCTAAGTCCAGAGTAGCTCCCTTGAAGCCTGTGTAGCGGTAAATAATCCCTAAAATTAATAGTCATATAGGTTTCGACATTGATGCTGACCATGTTTGTTTTAGCGGACACTACTAGTTGAAGGCGCTCGGTCACGCATCACCACCAGATCACGTCACGCCGCATCGTGGAAAGCAGCTCTCTAGTTTGCCAGTCTACACGTTGCTATTCCATTACCGCTCTATTCACGATCAAATATAACTTCTTTTTCATCCTTTATTGCCTTCTGATTTATTCTCATTCGTAAGAGTGTGTTTGAACGTTAGAAGTTGCCCTGATAATATCGCAAGCGTAAGTTGGTCATATATCGGGTGCACTTCATTGGTGAGCACGACGTGTTCTGAACACGTTCATAACTGTAATTTTGTTCCTGTTTATAGTTTTTAACAGTATTTTTGGTATGATTATCATATTTTTGCACATTTTGATTGCATTTATTTTTGTATTTTCATATTTTGCATATATATAATGACATATCAGACTCCTAAGTTCATTAAGATTAAAACTCCCACACCCCCGAACTTTCAGCTCATTCCTTTCTGGACAGAAAACATAGAAGCTCGGTTCTGCTACTCAGAAGCCGAGTTTCGAGACCACGGCGTGACTGACCCACGTGTTCAAATCCTTGCCGTCGTAAGGTCACTTCCGCGTGAATTAAACAGGTACGTCACTCCTTTCTTTTCCAGCCCTGACTGCCTAGAACCTAGAGACCCCTGTTGTTTTCCTAGACAAAAACCCACTGTCAGGAAACTATTCCGCTGGCACGCGTTAGCGGCAACCGTAGCCGGTGGAAACAGCCGCCTGTTATTTATCACTGATGCGATAACGAAGGTTCGCTACCTTGTCGATACTGGCGCAGAAGTTAGCGTTCTTCCTGCAGCTCCATCTGATCGCCACCATGAAGCTGCGTTCGATTTACAGGCAGCCGATGGAAAACACAGCTACGTATGGTAAACGATATGTCTACTTAAACGTGGGTTTACGAAAACCCATACACTGGATTTTCACTATCACCGATGTGAAAATACCTATCATAGGCATGGATTCACTTAGCCACCACAACTTGCTTGTGGATCCTAGTAAAAAGAGACTAGTGGATAGTAACGCAAATCTCTACATTCGTGGAACCGTTGCTACAGGTTGTAGTTTATGTCCTCTTCGTTTTAAACATTTAATTAACCCTTATTTTCAGCCGATACTCGACATGTATCCCGATCTGAATAAGGCGTCATCGAAATTATCATGTGTAACCAGCAATGTTACACATCACATCACGACTACAGGTCAACCCGTATTCTCCAAAGCATGCCGACTCGCGCCTGAGAAACTAAGGATAGCAAAAAGTGAATTTGATCATATGATTGACTTTGGAATAATTCGACCTTCCAGTAGTCCATGGTCATCTTCATTACATATAGTCCCGAAGAAAGATAGCAATGACTGGCGTCCCACCGGTGATTCCCGACATCCTAACGCCCAAACTATGCCTGATCGTTACCCGTTACCGCACATCCACGATTTAACGGCCACTCTGAAGGGAATGACAATATTTTTGAAAATCGACTCGGTAAAGGCGTACAACCAAATGCCGATGTCTGAAAATGATATCCCGAAAACTGCTATTGTAACTCCATTTGGCCTTTACGAATTCCTCCGAATGCCTTTCGGTTTGAGGAACGCAGCACAAACATTCCAACGTTTCATTGATGATGTGTTCCGCGGGCTTGACTATGTCCATGCATACGACGACTGCCTGATAGCAAGCCCAGACGAGGTATCACATATGAAACATTTGGACACAGTCTTTAGTAGACTACAACAATATAGAGTTACCATAAACATACAGAAATGTCAAATTGGAACAGCCTCGGGCTTCCTGGGGCATACTATTAATGCGAATGGTATACAACCCCAAAAACACAAGGTGGCGGTTATTCTGGAGTACCCGGAACCAACCACCATCGAGCATTTGCGAGCTTTCAATGGTTTGGTAAGTTTCTACAGACGGTTTAAACCGAACTGTGCATCTATCATGAAACCACTAACGGATCAGCTTCGTGGGAATAAAAAAGTGGTCACAATGGATGCAGACTCAAATAAAGCCTTTACTGCGACTAAAGAGGCAATAGCCAATGTGACTATGCTGGCACATTACAATGCCGAAGCCCCTATCAGCATCGTGGTTGATGCATCTGACTCAGCGATTGGCGCAGTTCTGCAACAATGGACTGACCAAACTTGGCAACCTTTAGCATTCTTCTCAAGACGACTAAACGATACCGAATCAAGATACAGCACTTTTGGTCGTAAACTGCTAGCCATGTACTGTGCTGTACGATATTTTCAACATTCCATCGAAGGCCTGGAGTATACAATATTCACTGACCATAAACCTCTGATGTCTTCAACGAAATCATCAATAGACAATAATAATTGGCAGTGAGTATGAAGCTTGCGTTACGCTTTCACCCGTGCTAACACATTTTCACACAAATAGCAGTTGTCCAATTTATGGACTAACCACTACCTACTAAAAGAGTACTTCACATTAAAGTTTGATTTTGGTCTATAGAACATGACTACAGCAATCACAGTATCTGCACACCATTCAATTGTTTAGTAGAATCATATTCGAACATGACGAATTAAGGCTAAAAGGTCCAAATTTCATAGTCGTTCTCTTAAAAGCCCTTAATCTTCTGATGACCTATTTATCACTGAACCGAATAACAGAGACAATCGTACACCACTTGTCAAGACTGTCAATCTGACTAATCTAAATAGTGCCGCCTCTGACTGTAAAAGTAAAGCTAAAAATGTACAATTAACACTCACAAAAATACAAACCATCTTACATAACCTAACCCTGTTAACCTGCTTGTTTCGAGAATTCGACATAAAAATAGATAAGTCAAGACAAGGTGAAGCATTCCTTGACCTTATTACAGCAGAATCTCTAATGCGATTCACCTCGCTTCAAAAAGCCGTCGTTTACAATGTGCCTGAGAATTTCCCACTTAGAAAATTCAGAGCAACCCTGTTGAACGTTAGTAGCATGTCTCGTATTTTACGCAAATGCAATAGACTACGAAAAAAAGACTAGCAGACTAGATGTCCAATTTTATTCCACTTTACATCCACCCTAGATTGCAGCGCTTTATGAAATCAATAAAGCATACTAGATATGGTGGTGAATTAAAAACACATCAATTGTCGCTGATAAAACGCTTTTACAACGTAGACCCCTCAACCATTACAATGCCATCGCTCCTGACATGAGAGATTCCAAATTTGAATTAACCATTTTAAATAAATTTTCCGAAAACAAATCCGACAACACGTCCCAGTGCTAGTACAACACCGGCAAGACTGTCCATGCCACCCACCAAACTGAAAACTGGAGAGCCACCTACTTCATCCACACCCACAACCCCATCCAGTATCGACACTACAATATCCTTTACAACCAACGAAAATGGCAGCGACCTAATAGACTCAGATACCACTCTCTAGAAAAGCACAATTATCTCCCAAAATAAAGAGATGAACAGGGTACAATCATACAGTTTAATCCACTATCCTACTGTTAAAATGGTAACGAAATTCATACCCTGTTCTTACAACACGTACATTGTTTTTCCTATCAATAAGGCCCAGTGTAGTCCCATCCCTAACATTCCGAGAAATAAAATAAATGACAAAACCTGAAACACTAGGCACATTTCTTCTGAATACCTAGATCCGGAAGTCAAACCTAAGAAGAACAACAAATGATCTCTCTGCTCTCACCCTAAGTCTGTTCCCTCTGATAAGTACTTAAAACAAATAGGATGGCACATGCAACTGTGTCAGAGCACCATGTGCCACTGACTCCGAAGGCCGATTACATGCGAAAAATCCTCCTCCCTCTACCCATACCGTTTCTATCCCAATCAGATACTGGGAAGAATAATCCTTATTAAGGAAATTACGCGTTCTATCAGTATAGGAGTCCTCATAGACATGAAAACTTACGACCTAAGTACTTCCCTATAGTAAATGCTTTAACTACAACTACTTGGCTGCACCCCAAAACTTATTATTAATTTATCATAATCTTTATTTCACATATGGACACTGGCGGTAAATAGTCCCCAAAATAAATAGTTGCATAGGCTCCCGACATTCATGCTGACCATCTTTGTTTTGGCGGACACGACTAATTGAAGGCTCTCAGTCACACATCACCACCAGATCATGACACAGTACAGAGTAGGTAACAACTCGCTCACTAGTTAGCCAGTCTAGACGTTGTTATCCCATGAGCGCTCCTACACTTAAGGCCAAATATATCTTCTCTTTTATTGACTTCGGATTTATTCTCATTCGTAAGAGTGGGTTCAATCGTTAGAAGTTTCTCTGGCTATACTACAAACGTAACTTGGTCATATACGGGTGCACTTCACATATTTAGAGTGTCCTCATTCGGCAGTTCATAACCATTTTCCACTTCTGCTCACTGCCCCCCACAGTCATTGCTAATTCAACAACTGATGACAGGTTCAAATACCACCAACCTCCAGCTCTGCCACTACTAAGTAACCAATCTAATAGAGCCTTGTCTTCACTTGTCACGAACGCTGTGAGTGAAAATTACAATGGCGGTGACGACCGAAACACTGGCCTTGTAGGGCAGTCACCCCTCACCAACACACTAGTATCTGGACAATGTGAAACCAAACGAATAACCCCAGGTCGAAATCTAACCCAAAATTCTGGGCGTGAACCATCTATCCATGACACTCTAAGTTGCTTTAAACTCATGGGCCAAAGATGGCAACTACCACTCAACTACAGTAAGTGTGGGACCATGCACATAGGCAACTATATATCCCCCAGTTCACGTTTTATCTAAATGGGTCCAAGGTCCAAATACTCCGACCAACAAGCGACTTGGGCACTAAATATTCTGGTAGCTTAGGATTTACGGAACGCGACTCCTTTGTAATCTTTAAAACTAGAAGACAAACAGACTTCCTTTTTAAAACTTCCATATAACGGAGGCTAAACGTACTTTGTTTAAGACATGTGCAAGATCTACACTCGAGTATTGCTGATTCATCCTTTAGAGCATGAATGGCATAAGTAGGATGCGTGTATAAAGTGCACAAAGAATTTTTGCACGTTGGCTACGAAATAACTTAATACTCCTCTATAAAACAATTTACGGAATATCATTCTCACCTTTCGCTCTTCCGTAAAACCAAACACTTAGATACGATCACCGTAACTACGATGCAACATCACTTATCATTAAGTACCGAAGATAGTATCGCTGTAAGTTGTTTACCGTATTCTACAGCAAACTCCGGAATAAATTGCAACAAATTATTAGCACTGCTAATCCTACCTAAGATTCAGACGACTGATCACTCCATATCTAGAATCTGAAAATTTGTATCTAATCTTAGATGACTCGCTACTTAACCTATTATCAATCAGCAGAAGCTCATTAGGGTTCTAAAACTGTGAGCACTACAATCATGTACGTAGCAGTAGGAAAAAAGAAGATTCTGGTTTAAAACTGATTATTTTACTACCACAGATTGAATTTTTTCTTTTTATCTCATTTATCCCCCTATGTCACTTCTTCCCCGGGCTTATGAGCTGCTCACGTTAGGAATCGGTCTCCTTTAAGCAACCTACTCCTAACGCTGGTTAACAACGTAATTACTGCATCAATAACTCACTGCTCATAATCAACCCACATAGATTGACTCTCTTATCCAAATTTCAAGCTATCGGTCTTATCCCATATTTGGATAGTCTCTATGGTTCATTCCGTTTACTTGCAGCGGCAAAACTATAATATAAAGACGGACCGACGAAATTGCGACTTTTCCTCTCAAGGTCACTGCTCACGGTTCGGTTGAAAATTTTGACGATCTCTCACATGCTCGCTGATTTACAGGAGGATGTTATCGTTAGCTGTCTATAGGAGAAAGGTTTACTTCGAAGAACATGTTTATGTGACTAACACTTAAATTTCTAGGATTTTTTTAATAATAATAATATTATATATTGGTCATTGGTGGCCTAGCAAATGTCAAGGTCGTCTCTACATTATAATCCTGCCCTTACAGTCTTTCTCTGGAATCATAGCGCCGTAAGCAAAAAACACGCGGCTGTTTATCGGAAGAGCACTATAATACAAAATATACCTCTGGTACCATATTACTGTAAACTTTGTTATTGTTGGCTCTGTATTTAATTAATATCTTCCTATAGTATGAATTCCATAACAGTGAGGCTCTACCAAAACCCTTTTAAAAAATGTCATTCTGATCATACCTGTAAGCTGGTATGCCGTCATATACAAAATGCTACTTGAGAATACAACTATTATTATTAATATTATTATAAGTACTCTACACGTAAGCCGCGTCATCAAGACTACATTTCTCAGTTCTTTACTGGTGTACGACGTACATCTGGAGTTGACAATGCAGTTGCCAGCGCCTCATCATGAATACATTCTTTAAATCGTATCCAAGAAATCAACGTTGTTGAACTACTTCAATTTCAAAATGAAGACAACGATCTCAATGACGAGTTTTCCACAAAAACGCTCAAACTTCAAACAAAAACGATTGGAAAAATATGAGGACACTTGTCTTTGTTACTTCCTATTCAATTGTTCCCAAGAGTTGCCGATGCATCATCTTTGACACATTGTACAAGCTCTCTCATCCTGGAGTTCGAGTCACGACTAAGCTGATTATCCAGAGATTTTGCTTGCTGAAGGTGAATAAGGACATCAAAAAAGGGGTACGCTCCTGTTTGGCCTGCCAAGAGAACAGCGCGATTCAGCATAATAAATGCCCTCTTGGCACTTTCCGAATCCCCGACACTCGATTCGACCACGTCCACCTTGATCTGGTAGGGTCTTTGCCAGAATCAAACAGATTCTCCTATCTTCTAAAATGCATGAACCGTTTCACATACTGGCCAAAAGAGATTTTACTGTGAGACATCACTAGTAAAATGTTTGCTCGCGTTTTCATCTAACGACCGGTAGCCAATCTGGGTTGTTCATCTAAAATAATGACAGACCGTGAGCGTCGCTTTGAATCTATATTGTTTCACTCTCTGGTCAGACTCCTTGGAACTATGCGATTTAGAACGACAGCCTCGCATGCACAATCTAACAGTTTGGTGAAAAGGTTTTGTCGATAAGTGATAACATCACTTTCAGCTATGAACACCTCGTAGTAGACTGACGCTTTACCATTAGTCTTACCTGGAATTCGCAGCACTGAAGGGCAGATGTTGGATGCAGTGTTGCCTAATTACTCTACTGAACGACAATTCGACTCCCTGGTAAATTCGTGGAAACCAGTCTCACCTTGACAAACTTGGATCTCAGTTCTTACGTCGACCGTCTTACAAATGCGATGCGCTTAATCAAGCCAGTTCAAACCCGACGGTAATTGACACCTTTTCGTTCAACCTACCTTAAAATATATTACAAAAGTTATCGTACGTTGTGATGCTCTGCGCTGACCCCTAGGCAAAGCTTAAAAAGAGCCATACAAGGTCTTGAAATGAGAATCAACGAACTTTGCTATCGACAAGAATGGCCACGGAGAGCACATCAGCAATGACTACCCCAAAGCAGCTTATCTAGAAGGTAATGTCAAGTAGGCTACAATACCCCCAAAAAATTGATATCGATAAAATCGCCAGGCCCCGATCAACGACTAGTAAGCAAGAAAACAGCTCCATAACGTCAAGAGCTACACTCTCTGGTTTTAAGTGTATGATTTCCAAAATACTTGAACGAATGGTTTTCTCATAATTTCCACTCTTGACGTACTGGAAAGATTTTTAAAAAAGAGATCAAATAAAATTCGACTTTTAGTATAAGGTATGTAAATTTACATAGTTTAACACGTTCAAAAAATATTAAAAAGCATATTCATATGGGTGTTGTTATTTTTTTGCACGTTTTTGTAGCAAAATTGAGCTGCCGAATTCAGTTCTTTTTATAAAATATGCACATATTTAAATTTTTTTTCTTTGGTATCTTGGGCCGTCTGGAAAGAAAAGGATAAACGCTGGGGAAGAAGAATATACTCTGTACATACATTTTTATGCAACGACACCACACCGTAAGCACAGACGTCTAGGAGCTGCACAACATTCCAACTTGTCAACGAAGCTCCTAGCAATGTCTAATACGTTGGACTTTATCTTTTAGCTGGTACGTCTTGGGGCCCTCATGAACCCATTAGAGGGGAGTGAGCTGTATGGGTGAATGATTCCTTAAATAAATAGTCGCGCACTCTACCGTCATTGATGCTGACCTTGTTTGTTTTAGTGAACACGACCAGTTGAATGCACTCGGTCACGCATCACCACCAGGTCACAATATAAAACGACATGGGAAGCAACTCTCTTTACATTTGGCGAACCTAGACGTTGCTGTCCCATCGACATTCTACTCACAATCAAATATAACCTATCATCTATCCCCCCCACTGCCTTTTGCTCCATTCTTGTTCGTACGTATGCGTGTAATCGTTAGACGTTGCTCTGGTTATACGAAAAATATTACTTGGCCATATACCGGATGCCTGTCATATTTTATGTGGTTAGAGGTAGGGGGCGAAACTTTGAACATTGGCCTTTTGTTAGCATGCATTCACTTGTCTAACCTATGGGATGGGTTCATTGACACTTTTAGTGCTAGAGAGTATTCCACAGTTTTCTGCAAAACGTTGATGTTCCACCAGATCCTTTATAATGTCGGTCCATCTTCCTGGTTGCAGACCACCCGTCAGAAAATAATAATTCAGATGACTTAGTCTCTGACATAGGTCATTTTCATATCCGCTTCTGTAATATTTTACTAAAATTTAAACTCAATAAATTTATCCCTCGTTATCGATGGAACCCAGCAACTCTTTCCTAACCTATTTAAAAATCCAGACATGATAAGTCACGGACCTCCTCACATCTAGCGTACGAGTTCACGGCTCACATTACAACCCTGTATGCTATTAACAACCTACGCTCTTTTATTTCCTTCATCAGTCCACACGACCGACCACCCTTATACCTGTACACTATATATTATGTAGATATACTCTCTGGATCCAGTGAGTACGGCACAAACTAAATTACCCCATGATGGACTTCCGCAGAACGTACTATCTTACTACTAAGGTGCATCAGTGACCAGAACCTAGAACACTTAAAGGTAACTCCATACTACACAAAACGTTGAATGTCTACATATTAATGCAATCCCTTGAGATGGCCACTTGAACCTACCCTGGGATTTTCCTGTGTCAAAAAGTTGTTCCGAGGTCTAGTTCGTAGTAACCAATTTAAAACAACATTTATTATTCAATTGTCTCTATATATCACATTATAAACAGTCTGTGTGACAACTAAACACTATTGTCATCATATATTTTTGTTGGTCTTGCCTGTAAAATGGCTTGCTCCTAATATGAGAAAATAAATTATCATTATTATTATGTTTACTATCTGCTAGAGAAATATATGATCTTTTCAGACGGCAGGAAGTTTTTAGTCTATTAACAGGTGATATGTCCAATTCTGCGACCAGATGTTTGGCTCGAGACCATATTTCTTCTAAACAACCCCCATGGTCACTATAGGTTACCGTGGATAGCGTGTGTCAGTCCGAGCAAGTATTACTGAGAGCCTATAATATATTGAATCAGAAATACTCCAGTATCTGGGTTACACCAAAGAAACCATGGTCTCTGAGGTATCCGTTCTGTAAGCAAAGAAGAATACAAACTGAAGAATTGAGATGGTTAATTACTAATCGTAGTAATCCTAAACTAAGGATGACAAGCTAACCAACTGCATGTGACAGTGGAGCCATATCTTAAACAGTCTCAGTTCTATGAACGTACGAAAGAAAAACTAATGAGATTGCTCGGACCTCCCAATTTGACAATTTGGTACAATATATTCAAACACTATAAAGAGGATGAAGGCCACCAGAAGGAGGCCCAGATACGTGAGATAGACGGACAGAATTCTAGGGTGTTTTCATTCCTTTTTTATAATTGCTCAAGGCACTTTTTAACAGCCGAGGCCCAGAAGTGGATTCTTACTCCCCAAGGGAATTTAACCAAAGCTGACACAGCGGATCGTTCAAATAAGAGAAGACATCCCCGATTAACTTAGTTACAAAAATTTCAAGGTGGCTGGCCTCGGAGCTGGTTCATTTTCGAAGGAAACTTGTACCGCACTTTTCCTTTAAGATAACTACTCCCGCTTCATTCGTTTACTCAGTATTTCTAGGAAGCTATGACCAAAAATACCCAAAACCATAAAAATGTTAAACCGTCCATCAAACCTGAACCAACAATCAAATCGCCGATGTTGAGTTACGTCTCAGTGACCACCTATCACTAAAGGCAGCTCTCATTTATTATTAAGAGGTAACTTCAATGTCCTCACTTTGCCTTAAAAAACAACTCCGAAGTAAGTACCGACTTCCGGTGTTTGCAGGAGAAGCATAACTTTTGCAACTAATTGCACACACCGAGGAGTCCACTGGAACTGCTTTTAGATTATATTACATTAGACCACTGAAGTCTGGAAACTGGGTATCTCAATCCTACTGATTAGTAGTGATTGCGTCCTTCTACAATTCAGGCCTCTTCCCATCTCCCTTTAAGGCATACAGTGATCAGAAATGACCGCAGAATTAGTTATGATGGGATGTGGGTTGACTCTTAAAATACATCTTGTCCAAGTGAACAAGGCTCTTCAGACGTGGAGAAAAACATGATGTCTAACTAAGAACACCCTGCCAGTTTGCTAGTCGGCGCATTGCACCTGACTAATCTCTTAATAAACTCTCTAGAACCACCTTCTGACTAATGTATGGCCACGGAAGATCATTAATAGGAATAATGCTAACCGAAACAAAATGCATGCTCTATTATGTGGGGGGGGATTGGTTTACTTACAAACACTGCTCAATAGATGCTACATGAAAATCAAACAGAGGATAAATTATTACACTACTCAAACCAGATCTGTGGAATGCAATAATCAGCTATTATATAGCTACTTGTTGAGAGAGGTATCGAAACCCTCGATTGATTGGATCGAGATTAAGTGGCGTTAGGTTGTACCTGTTCAGAAGATGTGAAACTGCTAACTGATGAATCCCGACCCAACCTTTTTCTATCTAGCATCCCCACATTAACAGTTTGCTACCCTAACCTACTCTACATACTGTGAAGCTTGAGCATTTCATGATCAGAGGGATACTGGAGCTCTTGAATTCACATAAATCTGGTGGTACCAAGGACGATGGGCTGCTGGTACTATTGAATATTGTTTAATTAGAGCGAGCTCGATTGTTAGCACTCACTGGTTCTAGAATTGATAGAGTCAGGTGTTTTTGTTCTTTCTGGGAGTTAATATTGTCTAGAAGTATGACTCTCTTATGTATATAATTTATTGTACTACATAAAACACCATGATCCTGTTGTCAATGTTGAAGCTATAAATGATTTCGTAACAGTGAGTCTTCTATTTTGTCGTGCTGATTGGGAACAATATATTTACTATCAACCGTACGTTTAGGTTCACTCTGAGTCTGCAACAGGACTTACCTCGTATTTGGAAGCTCTATTATTGGCTCAGTGATAACAAAGTAGCTTTGCTAATTTGTCAGACGATCTACATGAAATCCACCTCAAGGTCCTATGGTAGTGTATGAATAAACTCCGTTTCCTTGAGAAGACTGCCGTCTGGACCGATAAATCATGTTGCCAACAAAGGCCCACCCATAAAGGTGGCAACAAAGTAAAAGCTTCCAATTACTTACCGACTCCGTGTTCTTCGCTAAAATAAAGGCCATGGAAAGAGTTTCCAATAGATTTCTTCGTATTCGTGATATTATTAAATTATACCTTCTGTGTCTTATCACAGGGTTGCACCAAATAGATATTATGAGGCTAATTTGTTGAATCGAGGCATATAGATTCCTTCAATAGAACACAACCACCCTTTGCCCATAGTACTCTTAAGTTTTCCAAAAGCATTAGACAAAGTGGATGTCAAGTAGGCTATCCTGATAGGCCTGACTGGTCGCAATAGTAAGCTTTAAAAATACTGGTTATACCTATCCCAGGAGTTGGATCAACAGTAGAAACGCAAACTTCCTAGAGCATATTATCTAGATCGACTGAAATACAGCAACTATGGTTCACTGACTTTGATAAGGTATAGACAAGTCTGAAACAATCAGTAAGCAAACAACATTTTCTGTTTCTAAACGTATATTGGATATCTCTTGGTCACACAAGATTCACAGCTAATCAAGGCTGAAACTATGGGTGTCTAACAATGGATGAAAACTCGAACAAAATGTATTCAATGTTGTCAGTGGGTTAGTTCCATTGAAAATGGATAACCGGATTGCTTGCTGAAAATTGGAATTTGTGGGTTAGCCAAGCGATTGATTAAGTTAGAGAACTCTGGCAGTCATAGACCACTTCGTTCTACATTATTGGTTTACATTGACCGCTGGGGTTCTTAAAGGCTCCTTTCTTTGACCACTCCATTTTTCACTGTGTGAAAATAGCTTGCTTTCTACACCAGAGTCGAGAACACTTCCTCTGATTACCCATCACTCTAAGATGCATCACCAGTAATTCGATGCCACCTATTACCAACTAAATCAAAGTTTTATTGGTGGACAATGCTATTTACACGTACAGTCTTGGATGGAATACTGTGTCACCATTTCTACCGTAGGAGCAACCCTATGGAATACTTTATTTTCCGAAGAATGCCGATGAAAGTGACATCTAAGAACTACTCCGTTTTCCTTACTTATGACAACAATTGTAAACCAATAAACTCATCACACTGTTAATTGCAATGTTTGATCTCTCCATTACTATAATTCTCTATATATTTTACATGGTTATTAGTGCATATTTTCACTCTGTTCCAATCTGCTTTACTATTACTATTATTATTATTATCTGTCTTCTGTCATTACTTATAAACCAACTCAAAATTTTGATTACAACTTGACCTTTTAATTACATTGGGTTTATTAGTTGGCTAACAAACCTATTTATGCAAAGTCTAATCCACGACTACGCATTGAACTCTTTAGAATTTTTTCTTTCCTTTTTTACTTTCTTTTTTCTTTTTTTATTTACACGTCCTACATCACATTATCGTTTATACTCTTAATACTACTTAGCTAATTTGGTTTATTGAATTATTATATTCAACTGATGAAGCCCAAAATGGTTTCTTCACAACGCTTATTGTAAGTGAGTAGTGTGTGATTAAAATAAATAAATAATAACCTTGAGTAGTTGCAGAGTAGATTGCGTCGCATCCATTTATTCCAAACCCAGTGGACCTAATATCCCATTACTCCTACTAAAACTGTCTGACCATTTTAGCGAAAGTCACTAACCTTAAGAGATAGAAAATCTCATTCATATGCCTTTTATTTAAATCAGGTGACAAGACCAACTAGTATGACTACAGACCAATAAATATCACCCCAGTTATCACTGGAATAATGGAAAACGTAGCGTGCGACGAGTCGTCTGAATATTTAGCCTCCGAAAAACTTGTCTATATTTCCCAATGTGGTTTTCTCAAGACTTGGTCTTACTTGACTTGTTACTTTGAATTTTTTAATTTAGTCCTTACAAAATGAAGCCTTGGACCTTTGGTATAAGCGTTGTGCTTAGATATATCTAGTGCTTTAAACATGTTTAACCATAGGCATTTTTAGAGAAAAACCCCCCTTTTGTGGGATTAGGAATCCACTACTTGCATGACGAAACACTTTTCTTAGTCATCGATGTCAAACTGCTAAAATGAACTCCTCGCTGTCGACGGCCGAACCGGTTGCAAGCAGCGTTATACAAGGAGGTGTTTTAGACCCACTGCTTACATATATGAGATATGCAAGTTTTTCAGTTTGGGTAGACCTTTTCTATACGCTGATGATCTTGAAATTGTTTTCCGATTCCCCCTCACGGATTTGTCGACACACTCAGTGGCGTCATTTCTGAACTAAACAAAGTCACCGCATGGCGCTCAAAATGGAAGTTACATATTAATGATACTAAGTATGGTTCGATATGTTTTGGAGATAAGCGCCTCAATTGTGACCTCTGCATCAACGGTAGTAAGTTGTCTCGGCTTCAGTCAGTGGTGGATTTAGGAGTAAGGTACACTTACTACCTGTCTTTTACAGAACACGTCACTATACTGACATCTAAGTCACATCAACTTCTGGATTGCATACTACGTAGCTCTAATAACAATGATTCGCTTGTTCTGCTATATGAAATTTGTGTTCGGCCACTACTAAAATATTACACCTTAATTCTCAGTGATATTTCCATTAAGGATAAACTCAGAGTAGATTCTGTCCAACGTCGCTTAACTTTTCGTATACATGAGGTTAACCGTACTCCGGACTATACAACTAGATGCTCTAAGCTAGGATTAAATACTTTATGGAGGCAATGACTCAGGTGGAATCCAATTTTATTTCACAAGATATTGAGTAACTCAGCTTTTTAACCATCTAATAGAATTCAGCTCGAGGAACCTACTCACCATATCCTACGTAACTCAAAAATAAAAACGTTATATTTTAAATCTACTCCTTATATTAATTATTTTACAAAAGAATTTTCAAAATTCCGGAATTATTTGTTCCAAGCTATTGGGAATGTAAATTTACTTTTTCAGGACATGTTGATAGCTTCATCTCCTTTGATGTCACATTAAAAATGTTCACATCAACTACTGTTTCTTACTCCATAAGGGAAATAATAGGGGCTCTGAACGTTTGAGCAACATTTGGCCATCTTAGTCATATGTCAGTGTTATTCCCTTTTAATCCATTCATAAGCATCAGCGGTATGTCATGTATTTCAGTGCCCGTATAAAACTAATGTTTGCTCATTTTCTCCAGGATATTAGTGCTCTTGTATTGTTTTTTCCTGCTTTTGTCTCCCCTCTAGTAGTAGATTATAATGTACAAAGCAAGTGTGCAACCTGATGATACAATACTATTTATTTCTTTTCTATGCATCTTGACATGTTAGCCACTTTGAAGTTGGCTTAAACTGCGTCTCACGCGTTGCCGTTTACGGTAATACTCTCGGGATGATATATCGCTGCAACCCTAATAAATACAGCCATGCACTCACATGATATTATTAGCTAATGTCATAAAGATATGTTCTCGTTTAAGCAACTTCATTTTAATGCTGATTAGTGACGTATTAAGTGCATCACTACTTCATCAGTCAAAATAAACACACTTAGATTTCATCATTATGGCAGAACATCCCTATATACACGATTAGATAGTTCCCCTGTCTATGTTTAAAATACTCTTGATTATATCCCATATTTGGACACGCACTATGATCATCCGGCTCACTCTTGGCGGTTTTCTGGAAATGTAACCCCCAGGTCAAGAAGCTCGAGGTCGTTGGTCATTAATACACCATGACACAATATATATGTTTGGTATCCTAGTGCTGCGAACCATGATGTCGTTGATTTTGTTTTTAATTCATATCTTCATATGTTGTAGACATTCTGGCAGTGACTGTCTATCGAAATCCTCGTAGCAAGTAAACCCATATCATTCTGATCATGCCCTGGAAACTAGTATGCACTGATGCACAAATTAATGCTTGAGGATAATAACTATTTAACTGGAGTTTCACTCTAGAGTGTTAGGAGGTTTGACTCTTGAACTACTCATTGTTGTTCTTAGTACATACCTAAGACTACACTCTGTAAAGAACTCTGTTATAATGTCTACCTTTCATATGGAAAACCCTACTGTCCATGAACGTGTAGGATAGATTAAAATGTCTAACCTATTGTCATCCATATTGAGTGCCGTATAAGCATCACATTTAAAGATAACGGGAAATGGGAAATGAATATAGTGAAGCAATTACTAATCTATATAATCGGACTTGTAGCGACCTGATGTGTTTCATTTTTTTATAACTTTGCTGTTTCCGTTATATTAAGTACGACTTTACTAACCAGTTTGTACTGCGTGAATAACTTGGCCGCCTTGACTAGGGTAGTCTTGCCTACCCTGGTGATCACATTCGTTAGGGAGTTACACCACTCTTATTATCCAATAGTACTTGTATGATAATACGGCTAATCCAGTCAAGTACATAGTAGTAAAATCTAGGTATATTTCTGTAAACGTGTTCAGTGACGCGAAACCAAAAAGCTAACTGAACTAAGAATAAGCCTTAATTGATGCAACCGAATGCATTAGACTTGAATCCAGCTCAATATAGAAGAGCTTGGGGAGAATATGATCTACATTTATAACGATAACAGTAATTTGTTCCTGAAAACAGGTACATGCTAATTTTACAAGCGTCATCTTTATGATACAGTAAATATAGTATTCTAGTATGTCTTTGCGTGTTTTATTACTACGTAACAGTAACAAATATTAAACTGACTATTTTCCGTGTATCAGCATTAAACTTTTGTTGAAACATTAGACATTGTTCGGCTATTGTATTTACATATACATTGGGCACATTGATATAAATTGTAACGTTTTATGACTTCCGACCTCCCGTTCGATTATTGTTACACTAACAAATATTCCATCCACTCTTCGTATTAACTTTTGATATACATCTATTGTTGTCTGTGCTTTGTCGATGTTAGTTAATCGAACAACGAAGTATGTAGTTCTTGGAATATAGTACTCGAATCACAGTCTCCTCATAGCGGCAACGACCCCATAAAAGCTTCCCCATTCGTTTCGACTAACACAATAGTATGATGGCATCTAAGGAACTTTATCTAACAAATTTTGGGGAATTCAACGAATACATGCTGAATTTGGCTAGAGATTAAACGTAAAGTTCATGGTTACATTACATAACAGAACGGTCACATACAGCAATGTTATACTAAATAATTAGGTCATACGAAGGTAACATTACAACAAGCAGGAGAAATAATTAAACTTTTAGTTAGACATTTGGACTACACGCACCAATGTTAATACCGTATCCTTGAATAAACTGGTGAACTCAGGATTTTCATGCACGAAAGACAACTGCTAGTTCAAGTGCTTACCTAATTTAAGGCCACAGCCTGATGATTCCACTAACTTGGCCCACCCTAGACACGGCCGTCAGGCTTTCTACCAATACAAAAATGATGGTGAAAATCATAGATAATGTTACAAACATAAGGACGAATGCCCAGTTGTGATACAGGGGAATTAGCACGATTCTTTTTCGTCCTCCTTAAACAGCACAACGTTCACTAGGCATTTAATATGGACAACGATACATGCAGTAGGGTTAAGTATTCCACTAACCCTATAATGGTTTTAAAGATGCCAATTGTGATGCTAAATACACGATTACGTAGATTATAAGGGGGATGATTCACTTAAATTAGATTTCTCTACTAGCAGCACAGATAAACTTGTTAAGTAACCTGTAATTGAAAATGAAGTTAATTTTAGGACGCCAAAGTCAATGGGAAGGTGGCTTAGTTACTTGACATCATATTAGATACTCCTGATTTTGGTGTTTCCTAATATATGGAAGGTGAAGTACTTGTGGACATATTCCCGTTTCCATTTGTCTCTTACGCGTAGACAGCTACATATAAAAGAGTGGTATTATAAAGAGAGCCGTAGGATAAAGCCCGCACAACATTATTCGGGCTCCGTGGTTGCAGGAATTGCAAGGAATGCAACGTAAAATTCTCCTCGACCTGCGAGTTCGTGCCGCCACGTGTTCGGAAAAAAAGGGATCGTCAGTATATACCAAACTCAGGTCAGTAACTCTATGTAGCTTCAGTAAAGCCGTGGTGCGGAGGGTCAGCAGTATGTTTGTACGTGGTGTGGCGAAGTATATCCAGCCGCTCCTAAGTAGTGCACTGGTCAGCTACAAGCAACAGGTCATTTTGAATTAAGTATACAAATCGCATAAGTTTATTGGGAGGTGGGGAGAAAGATAGGAATATGATGCTTTGAGATCATCGACAAATATAAGTGACTTCCCATTAGAGAATAGATCACACGTATCACCAATATAGGGAGTAAAGAGGATTCGACTAGGGACTCTACCTTTAATTACTCCCAAGGTAATGGGTTTCAGAAGGGAGTGTATGAAGTCAAACCTAACTATTTATATGTGACCACCAAGGAAGAGCCTGATTTAGTCTTATAGTAGGCCGGCGATAATGAATGTTCTAAGTTTCCTTAGTAATAGCAAGTAGTCAACGTGGTTATAAGTCTGTGAAATATGGAAATATAAAGCGAAAACTGTGTGGCTTTTATTGTGGCTACCAGCTATCAAGTATTGTACTAATGTCCTTTTATTGTGTCCTGGAACCGACTACAGAGTCCACACCAGTTTACAAGTATGGTCATGGTGATATATGGCCGCTGTAGCAACTTAGATTGACTAGTCAAGGGTTGGTTTTAGACTTTAAGTATACGCCAAAACAATGAAGCCCAAATACTCATTTACTTTCTTATTCTGTATAGGGATTATATTTCCTATTATCTTAAATTGAATGTTGAAAAGTTTTGTTTGTTTGAATGATTAGTGTCGCGCACCACTGTCTCCTGTCCCACGATAAAGAAAATACAGACTTATTCCCTAGTAATCTGATTTCTTCTGTCAGTAGAGAAGGACATACCAAGGCCTTAAACCGTTACTTACACGATTACACATAACGTAGGGAACAAAAGTACATAGACAAAAGCAAAATACACAATAAATATGATGTAGGCATAGTTGTTTTGCATGAAATAATAAACTTTATTTGAAATCGATATTTATGCGATGTCCACTGCGAATAAGACATTGGAACGACCATGCGATGCAGGTGAAGAAAAACTGTTCCAAGTCCCTATATCGAGAGATCATAGTACGACAGGAGATGTAGATGGTCAATGTTTCGCGTAGTATGAAATAACATCTGAGAGCTGAGAACAGCAGAGGGGAGGATCAGTAGTGCAACAGCTATACTGTTCGAATTGTTTAAGTGATCAGAGGCGCATAACTTGATATTTTTAAATACCGAGATATTACAATTCATTTTGGTAGGACTGATTTATTATCTGTGACAGGTTGACTGCCACTGACAATTTCTTACATGTCAATATACTATACTTTGTATCAGACTGATCACGTTTGGGGAGACTAGTGTGTACCTGTTTTGTGAAATAAATTGCTGTTATTGCAAAAACATTGTTCAGACAGGAATTCTAAGTAAGGCACGGTCTAATAAGAAGTAGATTTTGTGAGGTTGCCATTGCTACAAGGAGGGTGTGATGGTTGATAAGTTAGCTCACAATATGGCACTAATTGTTTAAGTACGCGGATATTTTTCGTTAATCATAAGTTATTAGGTATCAGAATCATGATGTGCAGCGTGGAGTCCGGTTTTCCTTGCAGTAGGATGTTCTGATAGATAGGTAGAGCCAACTAGACTTTATTGTGTGAGTCCGAGTAGTATATATTGGAACATTTCAAAAATCAATACTGAATGCCCACTCAAATCAGAATAGTATTATGTAGCTGTAAACATTGGGCAGGTTCAGTCTTCTAGGCAGAGGGGGGAGTTTGGGGTTATCTCACACCCCAACACATCTACTGGCTGAAAGCTCCGCCCTCCTTCCTTTTATAATATAATGTATAATATAATATTAAGCTCATATATTTATTGGTTCGGCGGAAATTATATTGTTGTACTCGATACTCAATCTCACGAGTTCTGTTTTTGCCGACCTTGTCTAAATAGGCATCTTGGTACAGGCTCCGAAACTGACATGTGATATGATGCTGACGGATAATAAAGCGTAACAAATCAGCACATGAAACGAACGGAACTGAAAATCACCTTACTGACAGTTCACTTTCATCCGTTCGGTGTCTGCTTGACTTTACGAGCAAAATCGAAGTTGAAACGAGTTCATATATAAAGCCAAACTACGGAAATAAAATAGTGTTTTGTGAAAACAATTGTGTTCAAGCGCAAAAGTTACAATACTTTTAGTTTTGTAGCTCAAATGTGCTCTGCAGTTAATAAATAAATGATATGGAAAACTACTCTGACATTAACCATACACAAAGTGGCCATCTTTGGAAAATAAGGAAAAAATTGACTTGATGAGTGATAGCTCATTTTGTGTCTGTACAGACACACACTTTAATGATTGGGGTAGAATCTGCACTTTCATGTTATAGCAACCATATCGAGTCCAATTTCTTCTAGGATTCTTAACTCTGACATCTTTTTTCTACGGTCCAAAAACGCTGTTGTAAAACTTGCAGCTATGTTAAAAGGAGAAAAAATAAGAATGCATCGTTCGTGAAAAATATAGGTAACAAATACACTTAGAAGACGTAGGATCCCGGCTGTGACTTAGGTTGGCTGTTGTCACAAGGCTTGTTGATTCCAGGACACCTTGATTTTCGTAAACGACTCTCCTGCCTGCGAGAGAGCACTGGGAGGCAAGTAAAGGCGGAGGACTGGCTGTGTGAGATGTTCATTGATTTCAGAAGTTTAACAAAATGTCATATACAGGTCGAGACAACAGAAGGGATTTATTGTGTGAACAAAAACAACGAGTTGAGGGAACATCATCTGGACAGAAGCCTGTATTAATTAGCATTCCTCTAGGTACCATCTTTCTCAAATTAATGATTTGTCATGACAATCAAAATCACTGGCACTCTCACTTGATCATTACGTAGAGGTTTAGAGAACAGTAAGTAGTTATGCCGATCGGTCAGGCCACCTGGATGATTCAAGTAAATTAGTTCGGTGGTCCTAAATTTAAGTGGGGTGGAAATTCAATTAAGTAAAGTTGTATTAATGTACATCGGTCAAGGTGCATCACTGCTATAGGCGGAAGTATATAAAGACTTAAGGGCGACTGTAAGTTATGACTGAAAAACCCCTTCTAACCGTAGTTCTGTGTCAATCAAAGGATTTTAAATAGGATGGTAACTTCATATAGCATAAAGTTGAACGAATGTAACAGCGCCAAAACCTGCCAGTGTTAGTTGTATCACCAAATGTTTTCTTCAATTACGACTAGCCGAAGGCAGAAATGAGCCATTGAGACTTAGCAGGGAGTCTCGATAAGTGACTCCTGTGATATACCATGGAGGATAAGCTGATTGTTTACAGGTAGTCACTATTTATCACTGATCAAGAAACTCGCTGCTTGGTGTAGCACTCGAGTTAACTACAGCAACTTCTACGGTTCAAAAATGACGGCATGGAAGACAGAGAGTACCATAAATTTTTATAATGACAACCCGCTTCTATGATTCGTTCTATTAGACAACCCATTAAACGACTCTTATGCTCCATCAAGGCGAGCCCACCCACGACTTACCTAGATGAGTACGAAACTAAGAAAGCGGCAAAAAAACGAACGGCAAGTACCAAAAGCTATAAACAACTATCCAAGTACGACAATTATCAGTGTAGTGACAACTGGGACTGCAAGCGTCGATAGAAATCTGACATCCCCCATACTTTTAAATATGCCGGTATCTATTAGCACTTTATTAGAAGTCGGGGATTGTCCAAATGAAAGCCAATGACAATAACACTGAAAAACCCTAGAGGTAGAAACTATATCAGTTAAAATGTGCAGACTATTCCTAGAAAAAGGTCACATAAACGCGAAACCACTATCCCAATTAAAGTTTCTGAAGTGCGCCCGATATATGACCAACTTACGCTTGCGGTATTATCAGGGCAACTTCTAACGTTCAAACACACTCTTTCGAATAAGAATAAATCAGAAGGCAATAAAGGATGAAAAGGAAGTTATATTTGATCGTGAATAGAGCGGCAATGAAATAGCAACGTCTAGGCTGGCAAACTAGAGAGAGAGTTGCTTTCCACGGAACGGCGTGACGTGATCTGGTGGTGATGCGTGACCGAGCGCCTTCAACTAGTAGTGTCCGCTAAAACAAACATGGTCAGCATCAATGTCGAGGACCTATGTAACTATTTATTTTGAGGATTATATACCTCTGTAGCCCACTCACCCCCCCTAATGGGTTCGTGAGGACCCTATGGCGTACCAGCCAAAGGATAAAACCCAAGTGCGTTAGAAATTGGGAAACGTTCCTTTGATAGATTGGATGTTGTGCAGCTTTTTGGCGTCAGTGTCTATGCTATGGTGTAGTTACATAAAATATTCGTACAAAATGTAATCGTTCTCTTCCGTTTTCTTCTGGTCGTTTCCAGGCGTCCTGGAAATCCAAAAAAATTTAAATATGTGCATTTCCTATATATATAAACAATTGGTAGTCAAATGCGGCTACGAAGACGCATAAAAAGTCGACAACATTAATATCAATACAAAAAAGTTTTTTTTAATATTTTTAAACATATGAAAATGTGTAAAATGCATACCCTAAAGTTAAAAAAAGGTATTTTTATTCAATTTTTTTATTATATATATAAACTTCACAATACACACAGTGGAAAATTAGAAAAAAATTAATAGACGTAATATTCGTTTAAGTGTTCTGGAAATCGTACATTTCTACTAGAACGTGTAGCTCTCGGCGTTATGGAGCTCCTCTGAATTTTCACTTGCTTGTTGGTTGTTGCTTGAGGCATGGCGACTTCGCTCATGTCGAGTTTCGAAGGTGTTGTGACGAGTTGGACATCGGACGCTTTACCTTCTAGGTAAGCTGCTTTGAGGCGGTCAATGCTGACGTTCTCCTCGTGTCCATTCTTATCGATCGTTTAGTACTTTGTTTCACGTTTCAAGACTTTGTATGGTCCTTCGTTAGTCGCGTCGAGAGGTCGTCATAGAGCGTCACGACGTACAAAAACGTGTGTACTATATTTTAAAGTGGGTTGTATGAAAGTGTCTGTCGATTGTTGTCGAGTTTGAACTGGCTTAACTGAACGCATAGCATTTGTAAGCCGGTTCACGTAAGAATTGAGATCCAGGTTTGTCGAGGTGGGAGCGGTCTCCACAAACTCACTTGGTAGTCGAACAGCCGTTCCGTAAACTAATTCAGCAACACTGCACCCGACATCTTCTTTTACAGTGCTTCGAATTCCGAGTAAGACCAGTGGCAAAGCCTCTGTCCACTACGGGATGTTTGTAGCTGAAACTGATGCTTTCAGCCGTCGATGAAATCTTTCTACCAACCCGTTAGATTGTGGGTGGTAGGCAGTCGTTCGGAAGCGCGTTCCTCCAAGAAGTTTTGTCAGAGAGTGGAACAATCCAGATTCAAACTGACGTCCACTGTCTGTCGTTATTGTAGATGGACAACCAAAATTCGCTATCCATCGTTCGACGAAAGCGCGAGCAATCGTTTCACTAGTGATGTCTCTCAGTTGAATCGCTTCTAGCCAGTGTGTAAAACTGTCCGCGCATGTAAAAAGATAAGAAAATCCATCTGATTCTGGTAAGGGTCCTACCAAATCAATGTGGACGTGACCGAATCGAGTGTCGGGAGTTGGGAAAGTACCAAGAGGACATTTGTTGTGCTGAATTACTTTGTTCTTTTGGCAGGCCACACAGGAGCGGGCCCATTCTTTGATGTCTTTATTCATCATTGGCCAGCAGAATCTCTGAGCAATCAGTTTAGGCGTAGCACGAACTCCAGGATGAGGGAGATTGTGCAATGTGTCGAAGATGATTCGTCGATAACACTTGGGAACGATTGGACGGGGTGTACCTGTAGAAGAATCACAAATTAAAGTGTTCTTACCCTTTCCAATCGTCTTTGTTTGAAGTTTGAGCATTGTTGTGGATAACTCATGATGAATACCAATGTCTTCATTTTGAAGTCGGGCTAGTTCAACAAGGTCGATACCTTGGATACGATTCAAGACATGCATTCGTGATAAGGCGTCGGCAACTACATTGTTAGCTCCAGATATATGTCGTATATCAGTAGAGAACTGGGAAATGTAGTCTAGATGACTCGACTCTCGCGGAGAGTACTTATCTGAAGATGGATTCATAGAAAACGTCAGTGTTTTATGGTCGGTGAATATTGTAAATTTCTGGCCTTCGATGGAATGTTGAAAGTGTCATACAGCACAGTACATGGCTAACAGTTCACATCCAAAAGTGCTGTATCTCGATTCGGTGTCGTTTAGTCGTCTGGCGAAAAATGCTATTGGTTGCCAAGTTTGGTCAGTCCATTGTTGCAGAAATGCGCCAAGAGCGGCAATGGAAAAGCAACGTCTAGGCTGGCAAACTAGAGAGAGAGTTGCTTTCCACGGTACGGCGTGACGTGATCTGGTGGTGATGCGTGACCGAGCGCCTTCAACTAGTAGTGTCCGCTAAAACAAACATGGTCAGCATCAATGTCGAGGACCTATGTAACTATTTATTTTGAGGATTATTTACCACTACATATCCTTAGATTCTAATAAAGAGGCTGAGAGGCCTCTCATATTATCACGAGGAATTCACCAGCCAAACAATCCTCGAATATCAGGGTTACAACTGATAAATGATAGTAATGTAGAGGTAAATAATCCTCAAAATAAATAGTTACATAGGTCCTCGACATTGATGCTGACCATGTTTGTTTTAGCGGACACTACTAGTTGAAGGCGCTCGGTCACGCATCACCACCAGATCACGTCACGCCGTTCCGTGGAAAGCAACTCTCTCTCTAGTTTGCCAGCCTAGACGTTGCTATTTCATTGCCGCTCTATTCACGATCAAATATAACTTCCTTTTCATCCTTTATTGCCTTCTGATTTATTCTTATTCGAAAGAGTGTGTTTGAACGTTAGAAGTTGCCCTGATAATACCGCAAGCGTAAGTTGGTCATATATCGGGCGCAGGGTCAGTACACAAAGTAACCAGGATGTAGAAACGAAGTGTTTCCGACCTGGGAAGTATGCTTATTCTTGATATTGTAGGAGGGCTTATTACTGTAGATGGTGAAGTAACGTGTTGCTTCACAAATTAAGGCTGTTGCTTTCGAGGACTTCGTAGCCTGGTCTTTTCTAACTATGGTGAACAGGCTTTGCTCTTTCTTCATCACTTGCAATATAATGGTTGATTTGACTGAACGAGGATGTATTTAAGGAGAGGACAGGGACACCGACCAACCTCTGTGTCCATTTCGAGTTTTGATTGTATGTGAGCGAGATTGGACTTGACGTGTTTGAACGAAGAATCCAACCTGCGGGGACCAATACTTACAGTGTAAATTTGTTATGGTTTACCGTATTTCCACTAGCCTTTTATATATATATTATCTTCCCCTAGCTAGGAACACATTGCTTGACTGCTGCTAGCCACAGCAGCACTGAAGGTTTCAACACAAAAAACGACTAAAAATATATATAGTGACATAAATGAACAATAACACAATTGAAACTACAACAACCCATATAACCCTACAGTTTCCCTCCGATTCTCTTAAAGACCGCTACTGAAACATTTAGAAGCAAGCTTCAATAAATCAATTGGTTTATACACAATTATTGGATTTGCCTATCTAAAACTCTTCTAACGGCGGAATGTTCAAAATAATACGGTGCCGTTACCATTTTCGAGGTCGTGTTGTATTTGTGATCTTTATATGCCGGAACGTTCTCAACGCATTAAAGTGAACAACAAAAAATCTGGAAAAGTGAATTTTAATCAAAAATATGACAGATTTAAGTTGCTTGGATCCGACATTTCCGGTAATTAATCCACTGTCGGTCATTTAACATTTAGTTCTGGCAAATTTTGTGGAGTCTGTAACTAGTGAGAATGTTGATGAAATCGTCACAGCTTTTATTACAGCGGGGAATGTTATGCAGATATTCGGGTTCTTAGATAATGGTCAGGATCGGAAGCCCAGAGAAGTAAGGCTGACTCCTCAGTGAATAATTTTTTAGCTCCTAGCAGTTTTTAAAGCGCTTTACATAATTATCATGAAAACTTCCCGTGATTTAAGCAGTCATTTTCCAAATTTGGCTAGGGAGCTTGCAGAGGGTTTTCTTGAGGACTCTCGCCTTTCTTTGTGCCTGAAGACTATGTGGAAATCTCAAAATGCCGAAGTTTTGAAGACATCACTCCAACTTTTGGGATCTGTTGTGACAGTCAGTGAAGATTTGGCTAGAGCAGTCTTGCGACATATTGACTTTGATGGTGAGACAATGAAGAAATGTTCTTGGCGGAGAAATCTCGTTGACAAATGTGACGTCCGAACTTGCTTTATAAATTTTCTGGCTTCTTTCGTGTATCTAGATAGCAATCTCGTTTTGAGAGAATTAGTGGACAAGAAAGGTAGTAATTGCATATTCTTAACTTTTTGCAAGGTGCATTGAATTTACTGATTAATGAGTCGTTCATTGATAAGTTCTCAAACGTTATGTTAATCTTAAATGTTCTCATGAAAGTAAGTTCATTTTCTAAAATTAATTCCACAACAGATAGCCGAAAACAGTTCGGTCAGTAAAACTCAAAGAGTTCGTGTATTCAACCGGCTTTGTCTTCAAAAACTAGCATCTCTTTATTTGTGGCGTGGAGAAGGTAAGACTATTGACGAAGTACTGAGAAGAGATAATAGTGAGGTTAATGAACATGAATTAGCGTCTATCAGAGACTCGGTACATAAGCTCTTAATCCATCTTTTCACACCTGGTCGATTTGGTCTAGTGTTTTCAAATAAGTTTGATAGCAATATGTAAGTTCATCATGTTTCTTTCGTTTCTTAACTTTTTCAGCCTTGTTTTGTGTTTGTGGGTTTCCATATAATAAATATCCGTTTTCACTGGAATTTCGCCTACATTGATGGTATTAAAGAAATATCTTGGTTTAACATTAAAGGCATCTGACTTCTGGTGGGTTAGATTTTCAAATTTGGCTCGATCTGCTCAGGTTTGAGCGACCGGGTTAGTTCAAATAGATCCCATTCATATTGTGTGGCTCGAAGCCGAGTACATGAATTTGTATTTAGTTAATAAATTAAATCAACTAATAAGCTTGGAAGTTTATGCGATTCATGTTGTAAAGTACTTGTGTTTCAATAAATGTTTGCATCTTAGTTACTGCTCATTTTCTTGTCTTTGTGGTTTCATTTCAGGCAGTACAACAGTTTGGTACTACAATGTTTGACATCTGCTCATATGGATAATGCGTATACAGATCCTTTGCGTGCCGAGTTAGTTACTGTAGCCCTCTGTAAATGTCCAGAGTTATTTCCACATTATCTTGATCATTTGGCTCCAACTCTGTATCCACGCGATTCACCTCGTTGGTTCTGTTTAGTAGAATTTATTTTTCATGTAAGTCCATCAGGTTATCACCCTAGTTAATTTTCATATCATCTCGTGTTACGTACACATAATTCTATAACACAGTTTCTTAGATTGACATCGTAGTCAATGGTTCTCCGACCTACATAGTACAACCGACCGTTACAGCCATTTCATAGTTGTGTGCATGAAAACGTTTGGCATTGTCTTCACACTCCATATACATTATTTCTCTTCATGATACGTCTATTTTAATGCTAAGAACAGAGAGTGGAGTGTTGAAAGACGTTGACGGCTTTACTTAACTGTAACTGTGTCAGCTGCATTGGTGTTACTTGATTGTTTCTGCTTTTACGTGAAGCTACTCTGGTTTCCATCGACTTAAACTATCTGTGAAATCCCCAAATCTTTAATAATTAATTTATTTCATAGCAAATCTCACATTAAACTCATTTCTTAGAACGATAGAAGTTCAAAGTAATACGATTTCTAAACTACCTTGCGTTATTACCCATACGTAGGTCAGAATTTAAATTGCATTTGTCTTCATTAGTGTATTTTCTGAGTATTAACTTCTCATCATTACCTGATGAATATCAGTCACCTGCACAACTTTGAATAGGTGACTCTGAGGGTGTTTTTAAGATGCTTACTTGTTTTCTTTTAGTTTTCATTCTTCTAATTTGTGTTCATCTTGTGATGGCTTACAAATTTTATTTCGTTTAGTATATAAACTTCTGGAACCATATATAGTTAGTACTGGACTAATAAGTAATGCTATAGCTTCTCAACTGTTAAGTCACAGATTTTATTGCCACTCCACGTACTTCAGTTTCAGCGTCTTAGTATTACCACTAACTTCCAAACAATGGTATGATTCACAATCGAGTACATAAAGTTTGTTTTGAATTTCATTTACCAGGTACAAATCACTGTGTCTGGCTTCAAGCGAATCAGTAATGTTACTCAGTTGTCTAAACCGGTATCGGTACAGGAGAATTCGAATTTAAAACTTAGTGGTTGAAAGTCAAACACCTTAACCACTGAGCCATCACTCCATAAAATCTGTCAATGAGTCACTTTACTTAATCATATAAATATTCTTAGCAAAAATCGATAACTTAAATTGTAAATAATAGTTGCTCAATGTACGAGGATAAATAAACGTAAGAATTACAATCAAAAAGACTTCATGCTCTGATAACAGATGATTAACAAGGAAATAATTTGCGAATATCGTAAATTATAGGCATATCTAGTTTGCTGTGAAGACGTAATTAAGGGTTTCAGTTATCTGGCATACCAAAAAGCTTCAGTATTCATTTATTCCTATCAAATTTTACTGGATTTTAAACAAGCAAAAGCTTCGTAGACGCCATTTGACTCACAAAGCAACAATAGATCATTATGAAATTCATGTTCTTCATATGTTTGGGCTTAGTATTAATTTGGGTATCTGTAAATGTGGGTTGTTAACTATTGAGCATTATTTTAGGTGGGTTTGAGAAAGCCTATTGATGTAGTGTTACTAGATTCAATCTGTTTAATGTGGTAATAAATTAAGTACTTCCTTATAACTACAGGATTTGAGTGTTGCAAGGCCTCAATATTAGATCTTTGGTGAAAATGGGTGTTGCTTAATAACTAATGTTTTTCCTTATCCCAGAAAAAACAGTTCCATTAATTGATTAGTCTGCTTTGTGTAAGTTACCAAAATCCACTAACAATTACTGTTTATTATTGAAAGCAAGAATGAAGTATGTATAGCGTGTTTAACGTCAATCTGAGACCGTATACAATAACCATGTGAATGTAAAGGTATTTATTAATATTTATAATATGTTTTTATTTAATTATTCGAACACAAAATTTAATACAAACGGGCACCAAAGATATGTACACCACACAATTAAGAGCATAGTATTGTGATGAAACAAAGACAGAAAGGTAATCATAAAAAGGGAAAGAAAAAGGTAAAATCCAATAAGATTGAAGGAAAATTACAAGGTGGGAGATACAACTCTGATAGGAATACAAATAAGAAGACTTCATTCCGTTGAGAAAGGTCATCACACTTACATGAAGGCTTTGGTAGGGAACTAAAACAATATCCTCACTACCTTCTATTCTGCGCTATATCTGGTAGTATGTCAAGTCACTGATTTGTACCATCTTTAGGGCCCCAACCAGGAAGTCATGATGGTTCGATAGAAGTCTGTCCTACACAATTCTGTTTTATTCTATGGTACCATATGACAAAGTGACCACAGCCTCGATTTTTCCAGCCATCCCCAGCTTCAGCAAATAATGCACGATATGATGGCATCTGGGATGAGATTCGTGAATCATAATCAAGATGTTGAAACCAGTGTTTCAAGATGGTGACACCAACTTGGTTGTCATCACTGCACCGAAACACGATGACGAACCTCCTTACTACTAATATAGTATTGCCACTGAATGTCAACAACTGTTCAGCGATAACTATGATCAAACATAGAGGTGTGGAACATCCTCAGCTCGAAGACCAGATTTCACAATCATAGAGTAGGAGCGCTGTGACTGAAGCGTTGTAAACGCGACCTCTTACAATTAGAAGTATATCAGGAGGGCTCGAGAGATGATCCAGTTCGGGATGATCTAAAATAATTTTCATTCTGCGTCGATTGATTTTATGTGACACCTCCACCAGCACACCTCCACACAACTACTCAGATGCACGAACTTTTCGACTATTTCTAACGGTTGGATTACATGTTGAGAGCAGACATAGACTTTGAATTTGTAAGTACATTTGCCAAGTACATCTCATCAAGTACTAACGGGCACTAATTTCTAACTGACTAAGTGTGATTTGAATGGCGTATTTATTGTTGCCGAGTATGAATGTTATCTGTATAATGTAGGTTAAGGAGTCTTTCTCCAGGTACTAGACCAATATCACCAGATACTACTTCTTTCAGAGGTATATCCAGAATGTGGTTGATGACAAATTTATAGAGAGATGGTGGGTATAGACAACCCTGCCTAACTCTACTAGTGGATTGGAATAATCCAGTGAGGTGGTAGTGTGCCCTCACTCAGTCTGAGTTTGTGTACATAGCCGTTAAATCCCGAATAAGCGTTTCTAAACAACTTTGCCAATTCCTTGTTTAGGAATTCACCTTGGCCCTTTAGATAAGCTAGGGGTAAGTGGTTTGTGCCTGATTATTTGTAGGGATTCAGAAGTTGGGGTTCCTTGTAAAATTCTTCTGCGTTGAGTAGATCAGTCTACACTGGTCACAGATGGAAAAGCAATCTAATTGGGGTTGTTAGGGGACAACAAACTAGCTTCACTAACAAATGAAGAACTCAGCCTCTCGTTTATGACAATCCTGGATGTTGGTGGTTGGTGTACCACCAGATTCACAGATTGTTTTACTGACAGCAGACCTTTTACTGCCATTGGGTTGGGCGAGTTGGAATGGCTTCTGGCAATTACTAGATGCAGCTTCTGTTTCCAACTCCAGCACGTTTAGTCTACCATGTTTTCAGGTCCTCACATAAGCCTTCCACGATCTCCTGACGTAAGAATTTGCTCTTATTATCAAACTTATGAGTTATTGGGGTGGAGCGATTTGCTCTAAGAAGTTGTAAGGCAGCTTGCTGCCTATAAGCGGAATTTTTATCAAAAAAGACAGATGACTTGATCCACCATTTTAATGGCGTCATCCAAAACCATTAGTGTTCATCTAAGGTTTTCAGTCATCTAGCACCTTGCCGAGAACCTAACTTGAATTACTAGTTGGTTACACCAGAATTCGCAGTCAGTTTACTATTGTCAATCCATTTGTGACAAGATGTTCTCTAACCACTGTGATGAATGTTAAGTGTGACGAAAACAATACTATAGCATTAGTCCAGATAGACATTCCAGGAGGGACGTAATTGTCGAACACAACCACGCCAGCGGTAACTGACGATGATGTGGTTAGTCCTTGTCCATACTTAGTTTTCAAAGAGAGGATACCAGGCAACACGTCGGCTATGATTGTGTCAGTAGTCAGTTCTGACCAGAAATAGGTTGGAATTCTCACGAAGCTGCAGATGACAGTTACTTTCATGTGGCCTGTGATCAGTCAGTACTACAATATCTGTCGAATGTGCCTTTTTGAGAATATCATCCAGTTGGTCATAGAACTCAATTGCATCTGGGTTGCATTTTGTCTGTTCGTAGTTGGGAAATTACGAAAAAACATCGTTTCCTACGCCAGTTTTTTCTTGCTTTGATGGGACAGCACATAAGCTACTGATAATCAAAACAAAGTCGATTGGTGATGCCTGTGGTACACACTTCGAGTTGTGAGATGGAGGGTGAGTTTGTAGTGCATAACTAGAGTCCTGAACACAGGTGACAGTAGCTATCTCTTGTATTAAAGAGGGAATATAGTGAGTAGATCATATTCTTCATTGTTACTTGTCGTAATTACTTTGGCTAGGATACTTCCCGGACTCCCAGAACAGAGCTGGTGGTATTTCTTGAGGACCACTCCTCAGCCTTTTTACCTTAAAATCAATCTCCAAAGCAGTGGAACGTCGGCCAAACATGCAGTCACATGGTAGGCAGTGATCATGGTAGGCTCATGCACCTTTCAGTCCCTTAAAATCCTGGAGACCATGCACACCATTAGTTTTGAATCAGGCTTCTTTAACTCCTCTGGAGGGACGCTCCATTTATACCAGCACGGTTTACCACTGATCGTTTTCCTTTGTCCTCCCAATCCCTTTCACTCCGTTTGTTAGAAGGCAGTCGGTAGGACTTCTCCGGGGAGAGACTAGATGCATGGTTGTACGGAAGCATTCGAAGGTGGGAAGTAGATTCCTATCTGGATTGTCACTATTTTTAAGCGTCAATACTATTGTAAAATTAGTAATTATCTCACGATTTTAACTAGTTTTACTGTTTTCACAATTTTTTCATTTGTATTTTAAGTCAGAAATTAATGTAGAAAATTTTATAATATTGGATAAATGCTTAATCTATGGGTTGTTGTCTGTAAACGAAATCATACAGAAAATTCCATCTTTGGGTAAATTTGTAATTCAGGTACTTTTTCAAATGGTAATGTTGTAGCTGGTAGAAGTAGCTGTTCTATCCCACTGGTTTTAATTAGCTTTTTAATCATTTTCCCATTCTGTGGAAGTTATTTTTATCAATGTTGTTCCTTGCAATGATTTATTTTCAGATTTACAAGTCGATTAGCAAGCACATAATTCAGTTCACCATAGCTGCATTAAATCAGTCACTTACAGTTGAAGCAGTGGCGAGTGCTATCGCAAATTTATGTACGTTGTCACCAAAGATGGTTGATCCTATAAGGAAAGCTCTACAGGTTGGATTTTTTAAATTTGCTTCTGTATTGATTTACCCCCTAGCTTCAAAGTTAGATTTAGGCATCTGCAAAATGGAAGATTTGGGATGTTTATCATTGTTCCAGCGAGTAACAAATTTATGCAAGCTATATGCTCCTATTTTTCTGTATTTTGTACTAAACTAAACATGGAGTCGCATCTTTAGGAACTTACATTCACTTAATGGAAGTCAGCTAGTTAGCAAAATCCTGTTCCTAACCCTGGTTATCATAGAATCAGTCATTAGCAACCTAGAACCAAGCATATATGTGCATCCGTACAAGGTGTCAGACCACCTTAGGACATAATGGTAACATAGGATCAACCTAAGGATATTGGAAAACTCTAATTCAAGACTAATGTCGTACGAACCTATTCCGGTCACTGACTACCACGAATTTGCACCTGATATTGCTTTGCTGCTTTTTGGATTAGAGCTTTAGGCTAAGTTGTCGGGGAGTGATTCCCTAGATAAACTTCTTTTCTCGGCCTGGAACCCCGCGCAGCTCCCCTGACTACGGACGAGTGTGATAATAAAATATTTATAAAAAAATGATTTATTCGCTTAATGCAAACAGCATTCACACTTCAATTGATGAATCGAGTGAATTTAATTTAATTTCATCTTTCTGTTCCATTTTGCTTATATCTTATATCTACACCTCTTTATCTCAAATCTAGCAGTTCGTCCTTATGGAATATTCTGTCCTGTTTATGGTCTCAGGTATCTAAAAGACGGTTGCATGAATGCTGCCAACGTTTGTGAAACTTGATACAACTTTTATGAACCCTTGTATTCCATTCAACCTAGCTTTCTTAAACAGTCTCATATTGGTGCAGATCGAACAAAGATAGGTTTGCCTGTCTTTGGAAAGTCTTAACATTGTTGTTTGTTGTATCTCGTAGACCGGTATTCAGGACTACAGTGATGTGCTGCAGATTAGTTCCCTATTTGGCGATTCGAAGAATGTATTTTGCGTTCACTTATTGGGGGGGGGGAGATCCTGTAGCATTGATGTCTGTGTTGCACTGTACTCTAAATCATAGAGCACCAATCAATTCCCGCCAACAGACACTTAGGTGCTGTTAGATTAGAACGTTTCATTAAGGTGAGGAGAAGCAGTTGGGAGTTATTTCTTTCCCCAATCTACGCTGATTTATCAACAGGTTGCAGTCCATATGCAATCGAGTATAAATTTTACCATCAATTTGATGTTCTTGGCGATAAGGCTCGTTTACTATGTAATACAGTTTCAGTCGACCATCATGACATTACACTCGTAGAAGTAAGGACGGGAAATCAAGTCTTTGTTATTGTTCATCAAATGTCCACCCTTATTTGTTACTTTGGATACGGATAACTATCGTTTTTGTGTGTATCTATTTCATCCCCCTGTAATTATTTGTCATTACATTGTGCTTATATCTAAACAGACTAGCTTTTAAATCATGATAATACTTATAGATGTGGAGTACTTATTCTGTTGTAAGTCATGAAGTAAGCTGTTAGCCTTTCACCAGACTCTGATTGATCAATATCATGCTATCTTGTCTTTTAATTGTGGTTACTGATTTCATTCTCTTGTATAATTCTTAATGTGACCATTAATCTTAGCGGCTTTGCATTTCATTGCATTGTTTAATATTTGGTGATTGGAAACAGTGTACAGGACACTTTAACATATAACTGGGTCTATAATTACCTACTTTTTGTCTCCAACCCCCTAACAAAATAACGTTAAATTATCTTTGTTTTGTATAAATGTTTCATTGAGCTACCATCAGTGGTACATTGAAATATAAAATCTGTAATTAATTATTTTCTTATTACAAGTGTGATAGCTCATCTAATGTTAGAAATAAAGCTATTGAACTTATGGGGTGCCTGAAGCAATCATTGAAAATTCCTTTAACCTGGCTATCTATAAACCATCTACCGAGTACATTAAATTTTACATCGGATCAGTTAAAAGCCAACATTGAACTATGTATTCGTGAGGTAAGTGCGCAAAAAATTATAAACTAACAAATGTTGTGATTGCGACTATCTGTATAAATCTTTAAATTGACATCTGTTGCCTATATATATATATATATATATATATATATATATATATATATATATATATATATATATATGTTCAGTTGCATCGTATCTCATAGTTTCTTTGGCTCAAGTTTGCCATTGCATAGGTAATGATTAATTGCGTACATGAAAATCCAATTTTTCAAACCTGCATCTTTACGTCAACTTAACAACCTAAGGTGATGCTCAACGTAGTTTTGCAGTTCTGTTTTAGAGAGAGAGAATCATAAAAGTGTTTATGAATAAAATCCATGTTATATACAGAATTTGTCTTGTCGGTGCTCCTTTGAAAGCATGTAATAGAACATGCACAGGTGTGCATTAGTTCAAATTGCTACATCCCATTAACACCAAGATGAATACCAAAGTAGTAGAAGTCGTAGTAACACCAGTGGTAGTAAAAATAACTGGAAATGGGGAATAGGATTCGACAAGGAAAAACTAATTGACGGAAAAAAGCGCATATAAAGATTCCAAAGCTCAAGATTTAAGCGAAGACAAAGAGAGTGCGGATCTATTCTGTTGTGACCGATTGTATGCCATGCCATTGTCTCCAACCATTAGCTACGACAACCAGGTGAACCGACACTATGTGGTCTTCATCTTCCAACACGTCTCAGATAAACAGTCAACGGCTCAATGGTCTGATGCCAAGTTCTGGTTTTTGCTGTCTGCAGTTTTCTTTTATCCTACTCCTTCATCAATCATCATCACGCGTAGACGTTAACGATCTTTGAGCGCACAGAATACATGTCTCAGTCGCCATATTATTTTAACGTAAGTTAGTTACTAATTATGCGTTATTGAATTACAAAATAACGGCTCCACACATATAAATTTACGCATATCCAATAATACTTTCATAATTGTAATGGGTATTGTGGCTCTTTATTTTATCCAATTTTATAGTTTATTACTACCCTGTTGCCATAACCAATGAATTTTGTAAACCTAATACTGTTGAATTTCATAGTAATTTTTTAATAATGGATCTTATAAGTAGCCGTTGTTTTTTTCTGTTCTTCATGTTGACTAACATAACTCTGATGATATCAAATATCGTCTTTCTGTTTCTTGTAGCGTCTACCTGACTCTAAATGGTTAGTTCGCTTTCAAAAGTTATCCAAAAAGAGTTTAAACAACCCTGTCATACTGATGGACCAAATTGTATCTTCTGTCAACCAAAATGAACCAGGTGATTTTACTATATGAAGTTTTGAATATCATTTCACACAGACTTGAAAAGGCTTTTACGTCCGTTGCATATCTCACAGCATTATTGTATTGTATTAGGACATACTTCAGTGTTTCAGGGTTATGTTATTTTGATTTTGACCTAATCATATTTCAATACATTTGATGAAATCGGTGTCGTTTACAAGCTACTTTATTATTTTATTTCGAAAATTTCATCTAGAAATCGTAGTTGTGCAAAGCTTTATTAAATTTTTATCGAATGAAGTTGATGTATCTTTTATTTATTATAATTGCTCAATCGTATGGAGAAAGCGATTTATATCATTTTATAATTTCCAGTCACTGTACTTTTGTGATAGGCACATTAAGAAACACCAGGTTCTTTCATCGTCTTCATTTAGAATTGATTTTAGCTAACAATTGTCAGTTGAAGATGTGACTTCGTTCAGCTAACCGCATAGTTAACTACCAACTAAACAAAACCAACAGGAATAGAAGGATATATAATGATAGTATGTCATGGGAAGAAAGCTAGTAAGAGATAAGGTATTCAGACCAAAGTGACATGACACTTGTGCAAAAATCAAAATGTGGCTAAGGTGTAACCATTTTCAAGTCTATAAATACTTAATTTAGATACCTTTCCATACCATTGATAAATTATACACTTTGAACATTTTCACATCAATAAGTGGATATGACACTAAACTTGTGAAATATGTTTTTATATCACTTGTCCTTTCACATGTGCTTCCAGAAATTGTTGTTGAAAATACTTTTGTTTTTTATAGAGGAAACTTTTGAACAACCAATGAAAATAGAAGACATAATGAACTCAACTGAACAATCTTTAAATAATCTGCCTGAAGGTTAAATCTTTTTTAAAAACTGAACATTATCGTTTTAGAAGTAAAGAAGATATTCAGACATTTCGAAACACCTATTCCTGATGACTGTAATGTTCTGTCTACAGATTTCATAGATGCTATCAACGAATTACCTCAAGTAACGGAGATGTGTTTCAAGTGAGTATATTTTAACTGTATTCTAATTTACGACTAGTTAATAAGTGATCATTCTACTTAAAATTGAATGCTAGTAGTTGTGGAAAAGCAGTTAAAGCTGTAAATTCGTATTTCACTTTTTGTTAGCATTCATTGAAAACAATTAACTTCAATTTCAAAGAAGTATATGCTATGTCCATCTACCAGTCTATCGTATTTTCTGAATCTTCAATAAAGTGATCAGTTTCACGAAGTTAGGACTAGTTCAGTTATGTAGTCCAATAGACTCATGGTAGGTCTTTATTGCATTCTATAGTTGGTTGTTTGGATTCCAGAAACTACAGCACACGATTTTTCGAGAGATATTTCAATGAAATAATTACGTCTGCTAGATTCATGAGAGTCACAATTAAGGATATTCATGTTTACTGTGATAAGTTGATGATACTTTTAACGTCAGCTCTTATTTAGTTTTCTCGCACCTACACAGTATCTCTCCCCCTCATTCTTTTGTATTCAACAATATATTTGAAATTCACAGGTATGATTTAAAAGCTTCAAGAACACCAATTGAATCATCGATATATTTAATAATTCAGAGACTGAAAACTCTAGTTTTAATGTTTAGAGGACCGAAATTAATATCCTCATTGTGGAAAATATGTTTGTCGCTGTTGAATAAGGTGGCATTTAAATGTCTCATTAATCCGCCGACATGATTATATAGATCCATTATATCAGTCGATGTGAAAAACGGTATAAACTATGAACGTCAGGGTCAGGGAAAGACGTAATCTACGTAAATATGGTAACATTCGCATCATAATTATCGTTAAAACTCTATCACATAATATATCAATGGAATTAGTTGTTTGTCACTGGTAGATAAACTCCATTACCTAAGCTTATATTTTCTGATCAATCCAACTTCAATAACACAACGCCTCCAAAGATTTTCTTGGGAACTATACATCTTCATGATGTGTTATATTTTCATATTCTTATATTTTTAAAGCTTGTAATTGAATGCTGTGCTTTTTTGTCTCATTTATGTATTTCGTTTAAAATGTATTTTCAATTAATAAGGACTCGTAACTTGCCGTTCATGATACTCAAGACTGATTGATCAGTCTCTGCTTTTATATATCTATGTCTTGAGAGGGTTTTAGAATATTTAATGTGTGGCCAATAGCGAGACGAAGGTTTGAAACTCATCAGCTGGATGTATCTTCACCCCAGCGTTAGTATTCACGTTTCATGTCCCTGCATTGAAAATTGTATTCTATTAATATCTGCAGTATTACACTTATTGTATCATGTTTGATTAGAAATTCATAAGGTTAGTTTGAACTGCCCAAATATTGTATGAAATGCCTTAAACTTGAGGCGGTTAATGCGTAATGCGACATATGATCAATATATTTGATTTTGAGAACCATCAGCATAGATAATTCCATTTCTCCTCTTTGACATCAGCTAATTCAATAGACAATTCTTGCTAGGCATATTTGAGAACCACTGAATGTCTGAACTATAAGAAACAGCTATTGCATATAAGTAACAAGTAACGTTCTCAATGTCATTAACATAAAGTTAGAAAATTATCATTTTAAATGAGCTGTCAGTCGGTAGGTATAAATATCCTTGACAGTAGCTAAAATATAAGGTTCCTTACGCTTCGGAAAACTGGTGCACGATGCTGGGATTTCAAATTTATAAGGGAAGGAAGGTAGCCATCCCCAGTAAACTCACTCTTTTAATTGAAGTGATATTTGTGCAAATCGCTTTAATTTTCTAGTTGCATCCATCACAGTTTGACTCTGTTGGGGGGGGGGATACTATTGAAAACCATTAAGCACCAGCCATCGCTTTTGTCCTAGTATAGGACTCATCATCAGTGGGCTCCACAAATCCTTCTGGCTAAACTATAGTATTCTGTTCACTCATGATTTCAAGATGACAATAGTTTTCTAGTGAGGTGTAATTGGTAAATTTCAGAGATATCAAGTATAAAACAGTTGTCACTAGTGGCATTGAATAGTCGTTATGCTATGCCTCATATCGATTGAAGATGGAATTGTATCATTACGTATCAGCCAGGTGATTCCCAAAGTTGATTATTCCCCCTGAAACTTGTAGGTTTTGGGTGATCACTATTAGGGAGTCTCGTACTAGAACAAAGCATCTACCCAGTGCTTCCTGGTTTTGAACGGTAAAAACCCACAATTATTTCATGTTTTTACTATGCATATATATTTTTGTAAATAGGATAAGTTTGTATTTTCCCGTTGATTTGTAATGGACTGAAACTGATCAGCCGCTGGACACAGTAGCCTAGTGGTGAACGCGGTGGCGTTTGACACGAAGCAGACTGAGTTCGAATCCAAGTGTGAGCATCAACATTGGGATGCAGATACATCCAGCCGATGAGTCCCAAATAGGACGAAACGCGCGTCCTGGATTCCGCTTGCCAGTCACAATCCAACTTAAACATATAACTTGTGTAATAACGCTATATCGAGGCAATCTGCTCAGGATGCACATATGGCAACAGAGACTGACCAGTTTCAGTCCATTACAAATCAACGGGAAAATACAAACTTATCCTAATTACATATTTATGCCCGTTGCACAAGTGTGACTGTCTGGACACAGTAGCCTAGTGGTGAACGCGGTGGCATTTGGCACGAAGCGGTCTGAGTTCGAATCCCAGTGTAAACACCAACATTGGGATGCAGGTACATCCAGCTGATGAGTCCAAAATAGGACGAAACGCGCGTCCTGGATTCCGCTTGCGAGTCACAATCCAACTTAAATATATATTTTTATAATAATGAATATTACAATTAACCAACCGTACTAAATCCTCATATTCTTCTTTCTTTCTATTTATTGTTAGATATTACTCAAATTATCCAGTGGTTTATCGCTATTTAGCGAAATTTATTCATTTTCTATACAATAATACATCACTAACTGTACTGTACAAACCGAAGTTATTTTTTAAGTTACTTTTACGACATGTGAATTTACCAGCAATTCTATTCACGAACACTACAGTGCAACATCAGACATTGGGTGCAAAAGTATCAAGTATTTCAGACGACTATTTATTAAAAGGTGATTATGGACATTCTTTTTCTGTGCTCACTTTTTTGTCATATAATTTTTTTTAGAAAGAAAGAGGACATTCTATTATGTAATTTCTGAATTTTATTTCCTCTTTCAATTTCAGAATATCTATTTAAGTTTCTTTTGGAGATAGCTTATGTTTCACCTAAAACTATTTGTAAACATATTCCGGTTGTGTGGCTGTTAAGTACGTACAATGCTACATTGAGTTCATTTGGTGAGTGCTTTTTAAATTATTATCGATAAGCGCATCAACCACTTTCTTTGTCACGGTAGTTTAGTCGATTTTTTGAATTTTATCATTTGGTTTTACCTGTAACTCAGGCGCGATATGCATCTGCCAGCAAAATGATTAGTGTACTGCACCACAGTTGACTATCTTTTACTTTATGGAAAATTGACCCTTATAAGCAGAAGACATACGTTTATTACTAGTATTCGATTACAGGTGTCTTAATTATTAGAATGACTTAGTGAGTAATATTGAAGTTATGCGCTCTGTTCTTCACAAAATGGTTAGTGAGATAGTGAATATTCGTCGACTGAGGTATCCGAGATATGTATTGCATATTTTCAACTACCGCATTCCTCAAGCAATGTTAACTGGTGTTGAAGTAGGTTAGAAGAAAGTTTGAAGTGGCCAAACCAGGACGTGGTATCAGTCTACAGAGATTTTAGTTCTTGGTATGAGTCAGTTTGGTCACTCCAGGCTACCTGATTGGAGTTAGCGTTAGAACTGTAGTCAGTGTTGAGAGATGTTGTGTGACATGACTGGTCGGTCGCAATTGAGCAGGTGCATTCATATTGTTTTCTTTTTTTAACTAGCTCTTAAACCACTTCCAAGATTTCTTACCGACTTAACATTAATGCAGCATACTTGATGTTGTCAAGTTATTTAGACTAGTGATTACATTATAACCTGATTGATCAACACTATAAATGACTAGACAAATATAGTACAGGTCACTACTCAATAATCGTTTACTGCAAAGTAAAACACTGTTCAATATAAATTTCGGTTTGTATTTAAAAAAAATAGTACATTTTTTTACTGAGAATTCCTATTTCCTTATGCGTATTGGTACTTTTTGCCCATATCGATGTTGATAGATCGAACTATTCTCAAATTGCTCTATCATATGGAAAAATATTCGCCAGAATTACTAATTCAGTGCAGGTAATTTGTGAAACATTTTTTTGAAATCGTTTTTGTCAAATTCATTTGTAAATTTTCATTCGGTCATATTATGTCATACAGAGTAAATATCCAGTAGTATATCATGTTGTCTTATACATAAATTGGTCTTAATGATTAGCATTTTTTGTGCATCCTAATTAAAAGTATTTTCGAGATAACTATTCAATCAGTTAGCCATGCTCACTGCAGAGCTTGACACAAACGTGTGTTAACTTGCGTTGTATACGAGGATGGTAGGATGAAGTGACCAAGATGAATAGTAAAAGGATTAGAAAACATTTAGTAGCAATTATAATGTGATGAGTATGGTTTGATAAGACAGATAGAAAACACATGTGTGAATACTGGGACTCAAAATCTCTATGAATTTAGTATGAATGCACTGAACCATTGTGACTGATTCTGAACTACTTCATTCATCCTCTGCAACCACTAATCGTGGTTATCACGGAAACGCGAATCATATAGTTTGACTATAAGTCACTGACTTTGTTGACTAGTGCTTTGCCTTGATTTAACCACCAACACGTTTCTTCTAACATGCTTTTACTCCAGTGAGCATTGCACTTCGACGTGGGCGGCTCGCTCTTTTGCAAGTTTTGTTGTACCAGATGTTGGTAGTAGTATATGGTTTTTAGTTAGCTGGAGATTTTCTGTTTGTTGGGCCAAATATTATTTGAATAACACTTAACATTGGTGTTAATCTAACTCAGTAAATAAGGTATCATCTTGTTTACACTAAGATACAGTAGTTGCATTATGATGGCTGAAATATACAGCTACGCATACTGAAGCTAGTGCAGGTGAAGTTTCAAACGTGCTCACTATTGGTTAAAAGCTGAAAGCTTAAATCGTTAAACTTCATAAAATACACGTAAACTGAATTTAAAAATGTGTTTGTACCAACTGTAGTTTGCGAAAGTAATACATAGTTTCTTTTTAGGCTGATTATGCGACACCATGAGGAAACAAATTTTGAAAGTTATTCATACTACTTATTTGAAGCTAAAGGAATGTTTAGTAGTCATTAGTAATTGATAAAGCCCACATCTCCATTTGGATATGCTAAAGAAAAACTCATTTGTAGTTCTATCTTCTAATAAGTGGTATAAAATTACATTCAAAATTTGTTAATTTTTTATGGTCATATAATGTCGGCGTTTATATGCTAATTATAGTTTCACTATTAACTACAATTTTTATTTTTTATTTTATGGAGGTGGAATATAGTTTAAACTTTAAAATTTTTCTTTTTATTATTAAGATTTATTGTTTGGGGTGATATTGTTTGCAAACATTACCAATTGGATTCACAAAGCAACACTTTCAATTATCCAACTTTGTTACATCAACCGACTATAAATGCGTTGTTCATAGCACTAGATGATACTCAAATGTTGGATTCAGCGTATAACTTTCCTTTATACAGAAAATGGTCTGTAAGTTGAATGACGAATTTAATTTATTACAGCAATTTATATATGTATTCCAATGAAGAAAATTTTTTTTTTAAGAAATTCATTTACGGTAGCTGTATATTCGTGTTTATAGTGAATTAACAAATGTGTTAGTTTATTGGAAAATAGAGAAAGAACATACAATGAAAAAATTATGCAATAAACATTTAGTTATTCATGAGTTACATGATCATCATGCTTAAATCCAACCGCTTCTGCATTATGTAGGTTTTAGATTTGTGCTATCTTTTACTCCAATCGTCTGTAGTTTTGGTTTTAGGTTTCTATCAACGAACCTGTTTGAATGTTTATTTCTAATGAATTATTACACAGCTCATTACTTACTTATTTACGCTCGTTACCCGTCACAGAGGAGCATAGGCCACTCACCGGTATTCTCCACTGAACTCTGTCCTGAGCAATCCTTTCCAATTGTTTCCAGTTGCTGTTCATCCTTTTAATGTCTGCTTCCAATTCTCGACGCAGCGTATTCTTTGGCCTTCATCTTTTCCGTTTACCAACAGGATTCGATGTTAATGCTTGTCTCGTGATGCAGTCCTATGATTTCCGCAATGTATGTCCTATCCATTTCCAACGTCTTTTCCTAATTTCCTCTTCGGCTGGAAGTTGGTTTGTCCTCTCCCATAGTAAGCTGTTGCTGATGATTTCCGGTCAACGGACATTCAGTATCTTTCGTAGGCAGTTGTTTATAAATACTTGTACCCTTCTGAGGATGTTTGAAGTAGTTCTTCACGTTTCATCTTGATACAGTAGAACTGTCTTGATGTTCGAATTAAAGAGTCTAACTTTGAGGTTAGTTGATATTTGTTTTGAGTCCCATATGTTCTTCAACTGTAGGAATGCTGCCCTGGCTTTGCCAATCCTTGCCTTTACATCTACATCGGATCCTCCTTGTTCAGCGATGTTACTTCCCAGGTACGTGAATGTATCTACTTCTTCCAGAGTTTCTCCATCAAGTTGAATTGGGTTGGTGCTCCCCGTGTTATATTTGAGGATCTTGCTCTTTCCCTTATGTATATTCAGGCCTCTTGATGCTGAGGTTGCTGCTACGTTGGTTGTCTTTACTTGCATTTGTTGGTATGTATGTGCTAAAAGAGCTAGATCATCTGCGAAGTCCAAATCATCGAGTTGCATCCTACTTGTCCATTGAATTCCGTGCATCCCCTCAGATGTGGAGGTTTTCATGATCCAGTCAACCACTAGAAGGAAAAGAAAAGACGAGAGTAGGCAGCCTTGTCTGACTCCGGTCCTAACTGGGAATGCATTTGTCAATTGTCCTCCATACACAATTTTGCATTGTGTTCCGTCGTAAGAATTCCGGATGATGTTGACGAGTTTCTCTGGTACACCGTAGTGTCAAAGAAGTTTCCATAGTGTTCTCCTATCTACATTGTCAAACTCCTTCTCATAATCAATGAAGTTGGTGTACAGTGGCGAGTTCCATTCAATTGATTGCTCAACGATGATCCGTAATGTTGCGATTTGGTCTGTGCACGACCGATCCTTACGAAAACCAGCTTGTTGATCTCGAAGTTGAGCCTCCACTGAATCTTTCATTCTGTTTAGCAATACTCTGTTGAAGCCTTTCCCTGGTATCGACAGTAGCGTGATCCCCCTGTAGTTCTCACATTTACTCAAATCTCCTTTCTTTGGTATCTTGATAAGGTGTCTTTCTTTCCAGTCAGCCGGCACTTGTTCTTCCTCCCAGATCCTACTGGATAAAACGTGGAGCATCTTTGCCGCTACATCTATATCTGACTTGAGTGCTTCAGCTGGTATATTGTCAGGTCCCGCTGCTTTCCCACTTCTGATTTATCTGATGGCCATCTTGATTTCTTTCATTGTTGGTAGAGTGACATCAATCGGAAGATCTGTATGTGCTGCTTCGATGTCTGGTTGGTTCAGTGGAGCTGGCCTATTTAGGAGTTCTTCAAAGTGTTCTACCCACCTATTCTTTTGTTCTTGAATCTCAGTGAGTGTCTTGCCTTCTTTGTTCTTGAGCGGTCGCTCTGGTTTACCATATTTATCTGCCAGTTTCTTCGTTGTGTCGTATAGCTGTTTCATATTTCCTTCTCTTGCAGCCTTCTCCGCTGTCGTTGCAAGGCTTTCGATGTATTTTCGTTTGTCGGCTCTAATGCTCTTCTTTATCTGCTTATTTGTTTCTGAGTATTTAGCTTGAGCCTTTATTTTCCCTGCTCTTGTTCGGCTGTTGCTGATTTCTATCTTCTTGTTCCTCCTTTGTTGAATTTTCATCAGGGTCTCAATGGAGATCCATTCCTTATAATGGTGCTTCTTGTGGCCTAGAACCTCCTGACACGTTGAAGTTAGTGCTTCTTTGATTCCTTTCCAGTTGTCCTCCATAGTGGTTTCTTCTTCTTTCGGCAGATCTTGTAAGGCTTTGAACCTGTTGTTGAGAGATATTTTGAATTCGTTGAGTTTGTCAGTGTCTCGGAGAAAGCCTGTATTGAACCTTTGTACTGCTGCCACTCCAGTTGTCCACTGCTTCTTTAGCTTCAGTTTCATTTTAGCAACCACCAGGTGGTGGTATGAAGCTATGTCAGCTTCTCTCCTTAGTCTCATATCTTCCATTGATCTTCTTAATTTTTTATTGGTGCATATATGATCGATTTTATTCTCTGTAGTATGATCCAGTGCGACCCATTTAGCCTTGTGTATGCGTTTGTTGGGTGGGTGGGGGGGGGAGAGAATTTTGTACCACCTATAACCATTTTGTTGAAAGCACATACGTTTGTAAATCTTTCACCATTCTCATTTATTTCTCCCAGTCCCGGTCATCCCGTGATGTCTTCATATCCGGTGTTGTCCATTCCGACTTTGGCGTTTAGGTCCCCCATCAGGATTATCAGGTCTTTTCCTATACACTTCACTATAATTGATTGCAGCCTATCATAAAAGTGATCTTTGTCCTCGTCGTTGCCGTCGTTGGTGGGTGCATAACATTGAATAATATTCATTGTAATCCCCTTGTTTATTGTTTTGAAAGTTGATTTGATGATCCTGGGTCCATGTGGTTTCCGTCCTACAAGTGTATTACTTGCTTTTTTGGACAGCATCAGAGCAACTCCTTGGATGTGAGGAGCATTTTCCTCTTCGTGGCCGGAGTATAGTAGCATCTCTTCTGTAGCCAATGTTTTCTGTCCAGCTTGAGTCCAATGAGTTTCGCTGGTTCCGAGCACTGTCAAGTTGTATCTCTTCATTTCTGCAGCTATTTGATTGGTCTTCCCGCTCTCCCACATTGTCCGCACATTTCATGTACATATATTAATTTTTGCTCTGAGGCATCAGCCTCACGACTTCCGAAGAATCTTTGCTTTCACCATGAGGCGTCATAATCATTCCTTCCACTCCCAGGGCAGAGTTTAAATGGTTCAGTTTCTTTAATCTGGTTATCGTATTTTTAGCAAGCTTATGTTTTCTGGGATGGGAATGCTAGTCTCATGCCCAACCCTCCTCCTTTACCTGGGCTTGGGACCGGCAGTAACTCTAGAAGAGCTACAGGAGAAGTTACACACTTCCTAAACATTTCATAATGTAATTTATTTTTTTATTGTTCAATAGACTAGTATTTTTGTTAAAACATTGTAAATATGAATGTACAAATACAGAAAATGATTTTATCGAAAAGAAAATTTTTCTAACAAAACGTTTTTTCCTTCTGAAGTGACATAATGAGTTTCTTTCGTTACATACACATACCTCGAGAGCAGTTCCTGTGAGACTTTTTAACATTTATTTTTTTTGTTTTCTAATTGGGGTTTTAGTGCATACGGATATTATATGCTACCTTGAATGATGTTGTTAGATGCAGCCACATGGTTAGGGTCTGTAAAGTTATCTTGAATCATTTTCGATTCATTAAGAGGCCTTACAATTGAATTCTAATCAACCAAATTACTGAATATTATTTATTTGTATAAATATTTTAAGTTGAACAGTTCTGTCTACTTTTAACAAAATTACACTTTATTTACAGAGGAACTTTGTTTGGTTTTAATGCGAAATATTATTTATGGCAATTTTGTATTATTTGTATAGGCTATTTCAAATTCATGCGTCAGTAATTCAGAGGTTGTGGAGATTAATCGTACATATGATCCATGCTTCATTTTACATGTATTATATTACTATTTGAAATGGTGTAAGTTGTTAACATATACATTTGCGTTTTCTGCTACTTATTCTTGAGTTTGAACTTAACTGTACATGCTAGTGTTATGTATTGAAAAATAAATACTCTGTGCCCTTGATAACTGCCAATCACAATACGGACACGTCAGCCCCACGACTACCAACCCCCAAAACCGGAATAGAGAAGACAGCAGCTATGAGCCAACCATACACAATCAATCCAGTCCAATTGCCGGTCGTATTGTATTTTAATCATGCGTTTATATATACAAAATTCAGACCGCACAGCAAACCAATTACGGATTTTACATTAATACAAAACAGAAGAGATTGTGGCAGTGAATAGGGGTAACTTGTACACAACTAATTAACTGTAGTCCATAATAAGAGACAATACAATAATAGCATATATACTAAACGGGAGGACATAACAATAATAAAAATGTAATGTTTACGTTACACACGACCAGAATAAATGAATTAGTCCTCTAAAATACAGTCCTAGAAGTTCTTTCACTTTTCTTTAGTGGTCCGACATAACAGCTAGAACAAAGTAAGTGGTATTAAAACTATATTTTCGTATGAATCATTGACTGTTTGACTCTAGACTGTTTAGACTAGTTTCTTGGCTGCTGCCATATAAAAATGTATACAAATAGTATCTATTAAACAATACAATCCTGTTGAAAACTTTGAGTTAAAGGAGCTTATTTCACTTTTCGAGGAGTTTGATAGAATCTACAGCGTGATTACCACAAGCTACTATTTTGAGCCATACCTAACATCGTTGAAAATTTATCATAGTAGCACTGATGCTTCCAGTCTTTATCTTCTGATTGCTTTTACCCTAACATATTTTTCCTTTTTCTCGCGTAGATATACTTCCTTTTCAGAATGATAACTTCTAATCGATAAATACAAAATGATATGATACCAAAAAGTATTATCAATCTACTCAGCCTTTTTACGAAATTTATTCACTTTATAGTTTCTAAGTCAGTTATAGGTAAATATTCACCATTAAACTTTTACGAACCACCTCGAAAATAGAGATACTCACTCAGAGATCTTTTCAGTTATTTAACAGTAGTTATATATTTACAAATCTTGTTGAATTATCAATTTATCCACTCTCTAAACTATACTCTCTAAGCTACACTCTTCATATAAATACGCCTTCCATTGTGTGGGCAGCCATGAAATGAAAACCGCCCTCATACCTGTAACAGCACACGAGATCATCTTGCTCGAGGTTAAATCCCACCCTCAACTCTTAATAACTCTCTTATTTCTACGATTAACCCTTGCATAACTTTATCACCTCACGACTCTGATACTAATGGTTCGAGTTCACTAAATGTTATTCCTGGCTTCCTGAGTCAGTTTGGGATGATATGCGAAAAACTGTTGAAACAACATTGATATCTACTAGTAGACTAAACCAAAAAGTTAAGAAAACTCAGTAGATTTCAGCTGCATCTACTAAACTGATAGATGCTCGAAAATACATCCCGTTTGGCTCTGAACACGATGATGAGCGATGGCAACTTAAACACAAGCTGGTTAAACGCTTACGTAATGATTGCGAGCAATGGTGGGTGGCGAAAGCTAAAGAGATGGAAAAGGCAACGGTAATAGGTAACAGTGGGCAACTGTCCAAACTTATCAAGGAAACGGGCATCAGAAATCCGACTGTAAGTGAAACTATCTCAGAAAAAGATGAGACCATTATTCACTATCAATCCAGAAGATTAAACCAATGGGCAGAACACTTCAGGGAACAGTTCAACCAGTTCCCCAAGTCTTAGAGAAGTTGAGAAGGCTAAAGGGAATCCAAAGTGAGGGAGAGCAGCATGACCTGACGGACTAGCTCCTGAGATGTTTAAGGATGGTGGTCCAGTTTTAGCGGCGAGATTAACTGAGATCTTGGCTAGAATCTGGGAACTGGACATAATCCCATCCGATTGGTCTCGAACATTAACCGTCCCGGTCTATAAGAAAGGACAGAAGTCCACTTGTAACAGTTACCGAGGAATCACTTTAACGGATGTAGCATCAAAAATATTGGCTTCAATAATACTTCGACGCCTAACCAGAGCTCATGAAAAGCGAACTCGAGAAAGTCAAGGTGATTTCAAACATGGATGTGGTTGTGTAGACCAAATATTCACACTTCAGCAGGTTTTAGAACATAAACACACTTCTAGACTCCCGACAATATCTGTATTCCTTGACCTTAAGGCGGAGTTTAAGTTTGTCGATCGTGAGGTTATTTGGCGATGTCTGTTATTGGAAGGCCTATTAGAGAAGTACATTAACCCTATAGAGGCTCTCTATTGGGACACCACATGTTGAGTCATAGCTTATGGCGGACTGTCGTCTGAATTGATTACTTCAAGTAGTGTTCGCCAAGATTGTTCGCTTTCCTCATTTTTTAATTTTATCGTCGACTTACTTTTAGAGTTAACATTTTCATCGTCTGACTTCTCTAGGGTTAACCTCCTTCCAGGAGATAGGCTTGTTGACTTAGAATATGCAGATAATATAGTTCTATTGGGTGAAGATGCTGATAAAATGCAGAATCTTTTGACTACCTTAAACAAGAATGTAAGGATGTTTGGGATGCGATTCTCCCCATCCAAATGCAAATGTTATTTAGGGTTGGCTTAATTCGGCACCAAAGTTAGTGATAGGGAGTGAGGTAGTTGAATTTGTTGACCTGTTCACTGATCTTGGGAATCCCATCAGTCCTAATGGTCTGTTGTCTGCTGAAATCCTGGCTCATATACAGAAGGCTCGATTGGCTTTTGCCTATTTGCGTCACTTGTAGAGTGGACGAGACATTCGTCTACTGACCAAGGGATGCGTTTACTGCGCAGCTGTCCTATCCTTTCTATTTTATGGATGTGAAACATGGCCATTAAGGATAGAGGATATTCGTAGGCCCCTAGTATTCGATCACAGATGTCTTCGAAGCATTGCTTGTGTTTTCCGGGACCACCGAGTAAGCAATACGTGGGTTAGGAATAAAGTACTAGGTAAGTATAGTAAATCTATTGATAAAGTAAATAAATCTTCATCAGCTGAGGTGGTCAGGACATGTGTTACATTTGCCTAACCGCCGCCTACCTCGACGAGTAATGCTGTCTGGTGTAGGTGTAGGCTGGAAGAAAGCTAGGGGCAGCGAAACCAAAACATGGCACCAGTTCATGAAGTCATTGACAGTTGGGCTGGGGCATGGTAATAGGTGCAAACTACCTGGTTGGAGTCCGTGTGATGATCGTAACAAATGGTTAGTGACTTTAGGTGACATGGCTCAAAACCGTTCGCACAGGCGCACTGTCTTCTTCGAAGTTCTAAGTTTCAGAATTCATCATAATTTTCTTCTTACTGAAGTAGATTTCCTTATATTTCATTTTCAATTTTTTTATCTTTTCTATTAATACTAACTCTGTTCTGCCTACACTATTCTGGGATTTGATCCGACACTTTAATCTCTATCTGCTGTTTGAGGCTTGGCAACCTGAACTGATGTACGCACGTTCGAAGTTCTACGTTGTTACTGACTGACTGATTGATATGTAACACTCTGACTTAATAATGCATCTTAATAACACATCATAAGCGTGAAGTTATAATGTAACTGAATAATATTCTGTTTTAATTAAGTTTCAGAAGAATATGAACAAAACAACAGTTCTGATATTATCAAACCTATTCAATTTCTAAAGGCCTTTTATGTAAAAAATTGCTTATGTTATTCTATGGCTGGATTATCGAGTTATTCAAAGCATCTCCGAAATATGGCTAGAACAATTATTGCTATGTATCGAAAATTGTTAGGTTCCTATATTTCTGACCGATCAACAACTTTTAGTGATCATAATCACTCACAGGGACGAAGTAATTTATCGTTCAAACACTTTCCTGAAGGACAACAAGTATGTCATCATTCTTATGTATTGAATTTCGGATACCCGAATCGTTATGTTTTGTGATTGCGTAGATAAAATTTAACTTTAAGTATCCCTGATAAATACTATCCTTCCTGCAACAAGATAAGAAGAAAACTAAAAGTTTTCAATTGGTGGCATGTAAACGTAACAGAGTTTATGGATAGTTAGAATGGCGATAATGTGACTGAGCCTATATTCTAACAAAAGGGTATGAAGACTTGATTTTTGCGAGCAATCTTCCATAAAGGAAATCGAGGATTACAGTACTAAAAGGTGAATGCGTCTGTAATATATAACCAGCTTTAGACTATATGATATACGTTTATTACAATTTATTGATGATTACTCCTTTACCAAGTACGTTCTATATATTCATCTTAGAGCCACACTCTGTGTGGGCTAGTAATAGCCAAAACGGAATTATGTGGACCGTTTCGAACCTAAGACTAACTGGTCGGTAGCCAGGTGTTTTTACTTTTAGTTTGTCACTCTTGCATAGGGTTATGAAGCTTCATAAGTGAGTAGGCGTTTGCTGAGGCGTGGAATAGGGAAATTATGACCTCCCAATGTGATGGATTCTGCTTGCATGATTTCACACAAGTAATATATAGCTGAACGTCCTTCGAAAAGTTACAAGAGTTGACAGAGGATGACAGAAGTAGCAACGGATGGCATAGAAGGATAAGAAGATGAGCGAGAGGAGTCAATGTAAGACCTAATTTGATTGAAGAACATAAACTAGGTGCAAAGGGATAATGGAATGTATTGTATACGTTGATTATGACTATCTGTAATTTCACTAAACAAATGATCCTTGTCTGGTCAGTTATTCCTCACTCTGAGATATTATGCATGCCATTTTCTCGAAATAATTCAAATTCATATCCAGAGTTATAAAGCAGACGTAAATTTGTCTGTATCCGTAGCATATTGATCCTGGTTTGGTGCCACTGAAAACTAGGGAGCGTCGAAGAGATGTTTCTTCCTAGTATAGGATTCCTTAAAAGTATGCACTAATCTTCGGGTGTCTAACCCGGTGGATCTTGAGATTCCATAGCACTTTAACTTAAACATGAATTTCCCTACTGTTGAAAAATCATCTAGGTTAATACTGGGCACAAATTTATTTATTTATTTTAACACATAAAATTTTGTCAAAACTGTCCAAAATATATGCACTACACAAGTACAAATGTAGTATGGTGAAGAAAATAGAGACAAAAATTGAACAAAAAAAAAGACAAACTTCAATAAGATTGCAGGAAAATTACAAGGTGGGAGATACAACTCGGATAGAAATGTAAAAAAAAGAGTTCATTCCGTTGAGAAAGGTCACCACACTTATATGGAGGCTTAAAACTAGTGTTTCAAGATGGTGACACAAATTTGGTTGTCATCACTGCACCGAAACACACAATGACAAACCTCCTCACTACTAATATAGTATTGCCACTGAATGTCAACAACTGTTCAGCGATAACGATGATCAAACATAGAGGTGTGGAACATCCTCACCTCGAAGACCAGATTTCACAATCATAGAGTAGGAGCGCTGTGACTGAAGCGTTGTAAACGCGACCTCTTACAATTAGAAGTATATCAGGAGGGCTCGAGAGATGATCCAGTTCGGGATGATCTAAAATAATTTTCATTCTGCGTCGATTGATTTTATGTGACACCTCCACCAGCACACCTCCACACAACTACTCAGATGCACGAACTTTTCGACTATTTCTAACGGTTGGATTACATGTTGAGAGCAGACGTAGACTTTGAATTTGTAAGTACATTTGCCAAGTACATCTCATCAAGTACTAACGGGCACTAATTTCTAACTGACTAAATGTGATTTGAATGGCGTATTTATTGTTGCCGAGTATGAATGTTATCTGTATAATGTAGGTTAAGGAGTCTTTCTCCAGGTACTAGACCAATATCACCAGATACTACTTCTTTCAGAGGTATATCCAGAATGTGGTTGATGACAAATTTATAGAGAGATGGTGGGTATAGACAACCCTGCCTAACTCTACTAGTGGATTGGAATAATCCAGTGAGGTGGTAGTATGCCCTCACTCAGTCTGAGTTTGTGTACATAGCCGTTAAAACCCGAATAAACTTCTTTCGCGCATTGTTCTTCAGTAGACACTTTCATTACACAATTCTGTCCAACTAGTCTAAGATTGTCCAGTTATCTGAAAACATGTTGATTGTTGGCTTGTGGTATGATTGATGGATGAATGCACGACCATATCAAAAACCAGACTGTTTTTCGCGACCCAGTCTTTTATGCGTATTGCACAATCTATGGTGTATGACGAAAGTAGATGTATCTCCACTATTCCTTCGCATATAATTTCCCATTTTCTTTTTATCGTACGTTTAAACTTCTCATTATTAATGTTACTGCATTATTTCGATTTCTTTTCCACCCACCCTGTTAATTTCAACCCGTCGTGTTTATTTTTTTCACCAACTAGGGTTATCCTATTTCTTTACTAGGCTCCACGTTGTTTATGATAGACTGGTTGGTAGCTTTTTTAAGAACGTCTGCTATTTACATATAGTATCGAAATGAATTATTTCGTAATTAGCTTTCTTGTTGTTTTATTTTAGATTGCCTTTCTCCTCGATACATTACGCAATAGTCTATCACGTGGTGGTGGGTCTGTACTTGGTGGTGGAAGTCGTAAAGCCAAATCATTTCATATATTCATGGATTCAGGTGGACGTTTAACAAAACTCCATGCAAATTTTTTTATCAGAGTTTTGAAACTATTTAGTCAACCAGGTATTGTTATTATTGTTGTATTTATCATTACCAAGGTTAGACTTTATTGTCTCAAATTAATTGAGGTTTGGATAGGTCATTTCTAAAAATGAGCGATATGTATCTGTGATATCCCAATAAGTAGAAATTAAAATTTCCGACGTTTCACGGCTTAGTGCAAGTCGCTTCTTCAGAGATCAAATAAGTAAATAACCGAATTGAATCAATACAAGGTTAAATAATACACAATGGAACAAATCGAAATCAAAATAAGTTAGTGCTATCAAAATACAAGTATGATCTTATAATGTCATTTTGGTCAAGGTGATTTAAAATGAGACAGTAGTGTAACTTAGTGAATGGGTATGAAAACAAAGTTCGTGAAATGGAGATTAAATTGTTTGTTCACATGAATGACGTTTGTATGCATGCATGTATGATCAACATAGAACTTGAACACGTGTGCACCAGTACAAGTTGCCATACGTCTAGAGCACAACTGCAATACATTGGCTGGGATTCTAATACTCCTCAACCTAAATGCGTTTAGATTATATTGTTAGATTTTTGTAGAGCTGTTGACAGCTTACGGATTCCACGTTTTGATATTCGTTCTCAAATATCAGACAGTCATATTTGTGTCCAGTCTCCCTCGTAGAAATCTCAGTGTATAATTGGATATTTCATCCAAGGAAATGTCTATTTTTGCTTCGATTTGACATTTTTATAATCATTACTGTTCAATAGTGGATACTTCATTCTAAAATTCTGATACTTTCGTTTATATCAATCTTCGACAGTATCTTGCTTACTTCTATCATCCGTAAGAATGTATTTCACATAGTTTGAACTCTGATGTGTAACACATATGATGTATTGCCTTGTGAATTGCAACCTGATGTTACTAACTAGATTGACAACCATTATAGTTAGATTATAAGTACTGGACGTAATCCCATTCGCCTAATCTTGGCCGTTGATCGTACCAGTTTACTCTATGTATTGAGCAATTACTTTTCATTTTTAGTAGTTATTTAATATTATTCTAGAAAACATAAATCGCTTATCCATTTTAGGATGAACTTGTATATTCCCGTTGATTTGTTATAGTTTAGTCTGGACTCAGTAGTCTAGTGGTGTACGCGTTGGCGTTCTACACGAGACGGACTGAGTTCGAATCCCACTGTGAACATTAACATTGGGATGCAGGTACATCCAGCCGATGAGCCCCAAATAGGACGAAACGCGCGTCCTAGATTCCACTTGCCAGTCGCAATCCAACTTATATAATGCTTGTCCATTTGTTTTCTTTTACTGTCATAGTGTTATTTCTGTAATTTTTTTGTTTTTTATAGAAAACCACATGTTCCAGCTTGTGTGGAATTGTTTGTTGGCGAAACCTGCCATTGACCTAAGATATGTACCCGAATTTTTGAGATTATTTTTTTCGACAAATAACAAGGTAAAATATTTTTCTAGAGTTTTTATTTTTTATACTTAAATACTATTTTGATACAATTGGTCACCGAGAATGTGTACTCAATACACTTAGATAATATAATATTGTTACAAAATAAAAAGAGGCATGGAGTTACAACCAAAAAATTAAAATATGAAAATTGATGGTAAAATTGTATCGTAGAAGATTCAGTTTGTTTTGAAAAATAACCGGGGAAATCTTTTTTCGGTTGTAAAATCTTATCATATAGAGTTTGATGGAAATTTGTAGAACAGTCACCACTTACTTCTATTCTAGACCATAACTGATCATGTCTCAAGCCACTGAGTTACAAACCTAACGCTCTCTGAATTTCCTTGGTAGTCGCGATTTGAATATACTAAACCTTATAACTAAGCTGGACAATACACTCACGATGCATGCATATGTGTCACTCCAGATTATTACGAACGTAAAATTGCAAGCCATTGCTACTTCTGTTTGTGTGATTTTAAGAATACGGAAGTAAAGTGTATAATTAAAAGTACTAGTTGAATATAAAGTCATGAAATGAGGCCACTTATAGTTCTGCGTCTAAAATCTACGATAAGAGGGCTAGGTGGTGTCTTTCAATAATGGCTTATTGTGTTTGTTAAAAGTATCCTCAACAATCCTCTAAATAGAGTAACAGTAACCAAGAGTGTCATGTAAAAACAAAAGATAGGACCTAGTTACTGTACTCGGAAGACACGGAGCGATTCCTGAACCTAAACTACATAGGTTTATGGTTATCGATTAATTCAATCTAAGAGCAGCAAATTTACAAGAAATCTAATCCACAATAATAATGATGACTTTTAAGACTGGTTAGGTAATCAGTTGTTTTTAAAAGAAGTAACATTTAACTATTACTTAAGGTAGGCATTTAGCTAACTGATTGTATTTATAAATATTACTACCAAGGATTAACTTGAGAATTTCAAGTAAATTAAGCATTGCGGTAGTCGTACATATTAATATGTTTGCAATTTCTCAACTAGTCTAAATAGAATTCCCGACATTTCATAACCAATATTATCAGTAAAAACCTAAAAAGTGTATTTGTGTATTACACATTAATTCAAAATGAAATCGATGAAAAACTACTCTTCTGTAACTCATTTAAGAACAGTTAACTTCACAGGTCATCTCTCGAATTTATTATGTGTACTTAGTGGTTATGCAATCCTTTATTCCTGAAAATAATGTTGGTGGATTATGGACACCATTTGTTTCCATTGTATATTATAATTTTTTCTAAAAATTATACCGTGTCAAATAACTTATTTAGCAGGTATAAATTTACGTACCTGGCTTAAAAGATTAGTGATACTATACTAACCAAAACCGAAGTTGACAGGTGGTTGGGGTGGGGCTGGGGGAGTGGCGAAACTCTTGGCTTATTGATGAAAATTTGAAAGGTCAAGTCACTTCGTTATTTCTCCAGATAATCTGTGTAAAAAGACGATTCATCCTAGTTTTTTTTCGATTACTTAAATATATTTCAATGGATATTATTGCCGATCATGTTATTCATGAATATTTCAATATTGTTTCTCTTATATAAAGCCTCTAAGTGTATTTACCACTAAAAGACATATTTTAAATGTTATTTTATACTACTTATTAGTAAGTAGAATTATAGGTAAATATTTTATTAATGCTTCTAAAATATGTAAAATAGTAATGATCAATTTTTTCACACTTTACATATCCATTTTTAGTTACTAGTGACTATTTGTAGTGAAAATTTTTTTATTTCCTCCCTTTTTTTTCTTACTAATAGTTCACTCTTGAACGTCAGTGGATCTGTCGATTATGTGTTGATAGTTTGGATGATCCAGCAGACTATTTGGTCATGGAAAATTCTTTAGTCTTTAAGCATATACTATGTGCTTATTCACTTCCTTCAGCTGAAACAAGCTTCAAGGTATGCTGTATTTATTAGTCTAATTATTTTACGAATTAAGAAATATACACATCAGCGTGTTGGATAAAACCGAGGTCATTTACACAAATATAGTCAACATAGTCTGTAACAAATGTTTGTTAGCTGAATTTTTTCATAAAATTGGCAAGATGGATAGAATTGGATTTGATATAAACTGATTGGAATAAGAGTGAGAATGATTTAATATTGGGGTTGTGGTTCTAAAATATTAAATGAAAACGTATATATGAAATGAATACTTGAACTCAGTATCTAGAAAATAAGGAGTGAATGCATTTACATCACTGTGATTAGTTCTAAATTATGCCGTTAAAAATGTCAACCGCTGTACTTGGTTATCGCCTAAACTTACTGATATTATTGAAACTAAAGGTTAATGGATTCACGAGTTAATGCAACTTTTTTGTTTGGCCGCTTCTAGTTTTCCCTTAAATTACTGTTACTTCAGAAAAAAAAAGAATGTTGATGTTGGTGGTGATTGTGTATATACAGTATATGCACTAGATAACTGAGTGAATGAACATATATACCATCGACGAATTATATGTAGCTCCTCCAGTACCCTGTGTGTAACCGCAGCATCGACTTATGTTTCCAACCACGAGAAGTGGCTTATTTTACTTATCCACTAAAGTCGATGGGTTAACAGATAATCCTAGCCTTACTTCAATAGTTTCACTTAAATGCACTATAGTCCGATCGAAAAATGAATCAGACGCGAAACTTAAATACAACGTCGAAATTATCGTAAACAATTCAGAGTGGAAAATCACACATACAAAGGGAAAATACATAATTCGTAATGCTATGTTCACTCAGATGTCGTAGTCATCTATCTGTTTTCTCTTTCATTAAACTGATCATGACTTCTCATGCCGATTTTATATGCATATGTCCCAGTAATAAATTTTAGGTCATTTTTATCAATTAAGAATAATGTAAAAACTAGAAGTTTGTATTTTATATTACTAGTTTATAACAAGTTTTAAATTCTTATGGTTAGATCAGTATCATCAAAAAAATCCGGCTAAAATGAAGCTACTGATATATGTAAGTATTTAAGTATTTGAAGTACACAGGGGGCCAATCAACTGAAGCTGTTTTCTGATTTCCTTGAAATCCCACTGATCATTTTCACCTCACATACAGACTAACGTTCCATCATTTAATTCAAATTGCTATGGTATTTTTAAAATCAACTATGCACATTGTAAGAAATATTCACCAATTAGGTAATCTCTTAAATTTACTGTATTCCAACCATATCAACTTTACTTCCAATTGTTTACAGTTATTAGTACTGCGATTACTTGTAAATGCTACAAAACACAGTCGAATTGTACATGCGCTAATTAGATTTCATTCTATACCCCTCTGGCTTTCACGTCATGCAGCTTCAACCAGGTAAAACGTCCTTAATTAACTTTTATACTCGACTTTTGTTCTATTTATAGTGGGCATGTTTTATTAGCTTTAGACATCTGCTACGCTGCTAGGAAGTTCAATCAAGTATCTGATTTCTACCTCAAGTTAATTTAATTTATATTTAAATTACTTATTAACATACTGAATATCTAAATGCCTGTTTCTATTTTTAAAAGGAAACGTTTGTTACTATAAGGTTGAAATGTTTTTAATCGTGCGAGAAAGGTGAGCATGGCTGTTCTAGTAGAAATCGGTGTGGTTTTGTCAATATTGCTGGAGTCTGCGAGCTGTTACTGAATTTCATGAACGCTAACTGACTGTCACGGTAAACGTCTGATCATAAGCCCCGACCGTGCTGCTACCTTGACGTGGTGATCGGGCTTGCCTTTCGTGATGACTTAATCGGGCTATACTGGCTGGAACAATCGTTCCTCATGGTCCTACCATGCCAGGCAGGTCGGGTGAAGAGCTCTGAGACCAAAAGCAACAAATAAATATAAGGTCCGACGATGAAGTCGTACTACTGACTGTATAGGGGTCTGATGGCAGTAAGTTGTTTTCCTCCGACAACTATCATAACAGCGATGCTGCCTTCCCGCAAAGGAGGGGCTGGGTTAGAAAAGATCGACCCTAAAAATGCACACCTCACCTTACTCCACGGATTTCCATTTCCAGCACTAAGGCTCCAACAAGTACGGAGCTGCAACAACGAAAACCTTTCTCAAAAAAGTCCGTGTGTGACCGGCCTCAAACAATTATTCATTGAACACCGCGGCCACACTCCCAGGTCTTTCAGACCAACCCTAACCCAATTTGCTTTTCAGGTACATCAAGAAGAACCCTTCCACAGTGTGGGCAACTGAGAAGAGATAACCGCCCTCTTACTTCCAACAACACACAAGATCACCGCCATTTTAATCAAGCTCTTTCTATTCTTAATATTTGTCCTGCCCCTACTTTCAAGCCTAAATCCCTATCTTTAAGCTTCTCCTCTGTCATCAGTGCTAACGATTGAGGCCCATGAAAAAATGTCCCGAGTATACTATGACCAAGCTCCAAATTTTACATTGGTGCATTCAATGTACGAACCCTGTGTTAAATAGGGCAGCAAGCCTCTATATCTAAGACATTATAATCCCACGCCATTGATGTATGTTGTGTGTTCATTCATTTGACCTCATCTAGTCAGAATGTAATACCTTCGCGATACGCTCTTCGTTTATCTGGCGACTCAACAGCAACTTCTCGTTGGCTAGCCGGTATAGGTATCGAGTTAAGTATGAGAGCAGGACAGATACTTCTCGAATGGATTCTTGTCAACAGTCGCCTGTGTGCCGTCAGACTAAATGGTTCAGTAAGAACTCTTAAAGATAGGGACACACGCCGTTGTCTTTTCGTTGTTTCTGCCTACGCTCCCACCGACTGCAGCCTGGATGAAGTGAAAGATGAATTTTACAGAAAACTTTCTGAACTTCTTTATAGGGCCAAACACTCAGATTTGGTAATCTTGGCTGGTGATTTTAACGCCCAAATAGGTAGCTTGAACCAATCTGAAAGACATTTAGGTGGATGCTTCAGTATTCCAGCTCAGAGAACAAATAACGGCAACCATCTGCTGCAGCTTTGCTCAGACAATCGGTTATTTCTAGCCAACACGAACTTTAAGCATAAGGAGCGACATCGTGTAACATGGAGACCTCCTGGCCCTACTCAACGGTGAACTCAAATAGACCATATTGCGATTAGTCACCGTTGGAGAGGCTCGATAGAAGATTTCCGATCTTTCTGGAGTACATGTTTGGTATCCGACCACGCTCTAGTGCGAGCACGCGTTTGCTTGCGTCTTGCCGGGCGAAGGAAAACTACCACAGGGAAACCTTTTGGAATTCAGTTTAGTAATGAAACAGCCAAGATTAAATTCCAGGAACAACTGAGGAATCACTTAGGCAACTATAAAGATGCGTCCCGACTAGATACTGCTTGGCAAGATGTTCAAGCAGCTGTGGCATCTGCAATGATATCTATCAAGGACTTAAATCAACATGTCAAGAAATATCAATGGATCTCAATGGCTTCTGTTGATTTAATAGACTCCCGAAGACTTATCCCATTGGGCTCCGAACACGATGATGAGCGACATGTAATCAGGCATAAACTGACGAAGAGTCTGCGAAACCACCGTGAGAAGTGGTGGGTAAGGAAAGTAAAGGAAATGGAAAAGTCAGCGGCGTTAGGTAACACTAGACAACTTTTCAAGTTAGTAAAAAAAGCCGGGGTATAAAACCAAGCGTTAGTGAGACGATTTCCGAAAGAGATGGGACGCTTATTAGCTCTCCGTCTAGGCATTTAGAACGATGTGCTGAACACTTCAAGGAGCAGTCCAACTAGCCTTCAGCTGCTCTAGAACTTCCCACTATTTTGAGATAGCCTGAATGGAAAGTCGACTTATTTGCCCCGACTCTTGTCGAAGTCGATAAAGGTATAGCTAATCTAAGTCGAGGCAAAGCAGAATGTACGAATGGATTATCTGCAGAGGTCTTTAAAGATGGTGGTCCCACTCTGACGATTAGGCTGGTTGATATTTTGATTAAGATTTGGGAACTTGACATAATTCCACCTGACTGGTGTTGATCATTAATCGTCCCAGTATATAAGGAAGGGTCAAAGTCGTTTTGTGTTAACCACAGAGTAATTAATTTGTCTAATATAGTGTCTAAAATACTAGCTTCTATAATTATCAGACGTTTAACTACAACTCGTGGACTGCAATTAAGAGAAAACGAGGCAGGCTTGAGACCTGGTGGCGGTTGTATAGACCAGATATTCACCATTCGTCAGGTTTTAGAACAAAGATATATTTTTCAGCGCCCGACAGTGGTAGTTTTTCTTAACTTGAAAGCAGCATTTTATTCTGTAGACTGAGTAGTTCTATGGCAGTGCCCTTCATTGAAAGGCACACCCCAGATGTACATAGATCTTGATTAAGCTCTTCACTCACACACTTTTAGTCGTGTCAGAACTTATGGCGAAACCGTCATCCAGACTTGTAACCTCAAATGGTGTCCGTCAAGGCTGCCCACTGTCTCCAGTTTCATTTTATTTCATAGTCTATTTACCGTTAGAAATCACACTCATCGTCTGATTTTCCAGGAATTAATTTTCTACTAGGAGATTCACTTATTGAACCATATTCTATATGTTCACTCTTGTTTATTATTATTACTATTATTATCGTTCGGTAAGTCCTACTAATGTTAATCTTGGTGTGCTTTAGACGTATGGCAACTTGGACCGATGCACACATGTGCTAGGTTCTATGTTCATCATACATACATACATAGATTGATCGTAACCTGTCGTGTGAGAGGAAGAAAGTTCATATCTTGCAAATAGGGTGTTTTTGCATATACACTACAACTCTAAGTCATTTAAGTGTATTGGGTAGAGAATGTCTATATTTGAGTTCGAGCAAATTCTGATTATATTTTAATTAATTGAATTGCTCAGAAACGGAAAACGATGTGATAGCGTTAATGAATTTATGGTAAGCTTACAATTTAAAAATAATATGAATATCCTATTTTTTAAATGTTTAGTAAATACAGTTTGACAATACAAGTCCTGATAACCTCATAAAATACACTTATCATGTTGCGATTTCCGATTATTTATCCCGTTTTAACGAAGTTATTGTAGAGATATGTGAGTTTTAGGTTCCATATCACTATCTTAAGTTTAATATTCATTTAAAACCAGGAGGCACCCAGCAACTGTTTGGTGCTCATGCTTGATATTTCCACAGGGCTCGTCCACAACTCTACTAGGGATCAAAGTTATTTTCTTCAAACAGAGGGTGTACTCATACGTCTATGCATCGTTTTAAACCAGCGGTCGGGATAGGTTGAGTGGCTTGATTTCGCCATTCATCTTTACCTTTTCTTCTGATGTCATGCTAAAAAGTGTGGTGGTGTAGTTCTTCTCTGCATAGTAGAATGTGTTACGTTGTGCGTTTAATGTTGGGCTCCAATTTATTTGTTATGAGAACCATTGTTCAGTCAGGGATGCTGTCATGATTTTTGGGTTTCTTTAGTTTGGCTAGGTTCTAAGCATGATAGCTTAGCAAACTTGCTACCGAGCACTGTTGTTGTCATTAATATCGTGTTTATGAAGCGTAGTAGTGATTAATTTATGACATGATGCGACATCTGTCATCGGCTGGCTTATCATAACCCTTTGAATGTATTATTAGTATTTATACGACCCAGTTTTAACACAGGACTTCAGCAGTCGTTAAACTAGGGTATAGGGGTCTAATTATCAAGTGTTCATCCCAAATGGTTGTTTATGAAAATCTTTACTTGTTTGTGTTCATAGTAAATCATATCTATTCTTTCGTGTTTTAACTTGCCATTTTTCTACTTCACTGCATTATTTTTACAGTTCCACAGAGCATATGAAGTTGTTCTTATGTATACTTGAAAATATTTATAATGCATTGGAAGAAAAATCCTCTAATCAACCTACTTTGGATATAATACATTTGTTAAGGGAAGAATGCTCGTAAGTTTGGCTATCCTATTATTAGACTATTCGATATCAATTATGTAATACTAATAACATGTTATTAGCGCCTAAAATAATGGAATTATTGGTATTTTAGTACTTAAATATTGAATTTGTTCCTAGGTGAAAACACGCGATATACAGAATAATCGAATTATATTGAATTAAACAACAATAATTATCCAGACACTGACGAACACTCTAGAAGTATATTGTATTGAATTAGAATTACTAAGAATCACTATTCGGACCCGGAACAACCAGAAATTCTAATAGGAGTATATTATTCGGAATTGTAGTAATAACTCTGGATTGTACTAAATCATAATGACAGAGACAGACAGACAATTGCAACGTAGAACTTGGTACATGCGTACGTCAGTTCAAGTTGCCATGCCTCAATTAGCAGATAGAGATTAAATTGTCGAATCAAATCCCAGAGTGGGGAAGGTAGTAACAGAGTTAGTATTCATGGAAGGGAATAGAGACCGAGAAGATTTAAGAAAATATGATCCAGTAAAGAGAAAATTATGATAGGTTCAGAAACTTAGGATTTGGAGGAAGACAAGGAATGGATGCACCTGCGCCATTGCCAACGATTTTTAGCCATATCACCCAAAGTCTCTAACCATTTATTACGAGCGTCACGCGGACCCCAACCAGGTAGTCTGCACCTATTAACATGGCTCAGCCCAATTGTCAATGACTTCATGGACTGGTGCCATGTTTTAATTTGGCCGCCCCTAGCTTTCTTCCAGCCTACTGCTACACCAGACTGGAAGAAAGCTAGGGGCGGCCAAACCAAAACATGGCACCAGTCCATGAAGTCATTGACTAAATCATAATAACTGAAATGAATAATTTCAGTAGTGTCATGAGTGTCCTAAGGTGCATCAATCTTTTATTCTATATAATTTTATGATTTGGTATGATGACTAGTCAGGGATGCAAATATATATAAATAGTGGTACGTAATTAATTAAAGAAATAGAAACACAATAATCAATCGGATAGTGCCTTAAATTATCAAATATTTTACCTGACCTTTAAAGCAGTTAACATAATTAAATTCATAAATGAAAGTAATTTTACTAATAAAATAATCATAGAATATTTTTAGCTGTTTATAAATTTTTCGAGCCACGTACACATTTTGCTCAGATGCATAGAACCTATACAAGATCTATACTAATGAAATCATTTCTATATTTATATGATCCAATTAATTGCTGCTATTCAATCAATATGTTGTTGTACATCTAACTGTACTTTGTACTAAATGACACAGCTACTTTACAAAAGAATAATAGAAAGGGATAAAAGAATGCATGGTACTGTAAACCTGTTAAGAAAACGCAATTATGTAAGATGCATTCCAAGACATTTATCGTTACTTATGCAGAAAACTTTCTTCACTGCTTTTATTTGTGAACGATGTCAGACAACCTCTGAATATGGTACGTTGTATTAACTTCAAATGCTACGTCGAGGGGGGTCGGGAGACGAGTATAATTTTAATGACGCTATGCCATAATTTAAAATTAATGCTTTTATAACATAAACCCAATCAATTTACAGTATAAAGGGACTTATATGACGTAGAAATTTAATGCTTTAAAATGACATAATTGATTGAACAACACCAAGGATATTATTTAGTTGCACCAATGTAAACTGGTGAAATGAGATTCGGACTCTCAAGCTAATACCTGAACGTTGTAAGTGTACATCACCAAGTTCGAAATCCTAATTTTAGTAATATTAGATGACTAACTATTGTGATTTCTATTTCAGTGCGAAATTAAACACCATGAACTTGGACGCAATCACAACAATCCCGTTTGAAAGTTGAAACCGCATGCATTTGTAATCATATTTTTTAAGAATACATCTTTAAGTTTTGTTCATAAAAGAATAGTTAATTTTGAATTTTACTCATAGCTTTTCCTCATTTACAGAACATGCCATTTTACAGTTAGTAAGTTTACTGTAGGTGTGTAGCATTTAAATCAGTTATTTAAAGAAATATCGATGTCATAAATGCGATTGTCTGGAAAAATGCATGTTTTGGAAAGATTATTTTGCTATACCTTCTATGTATGTAACCAAATTGACAAACGGCAGTAGGCTGATACTTAATGTATCCCTATAGAATTATACTCAACCTATAACTTACTCTAAGCTTTGAGTACCCTATTAGTGTACTATAATTTACGCATCATCACTAACCAATTACTCTGCCAGTTTGTGTTATATGCATAGGTATATCAAAACAAAATGATGGATTGAGCTCCAACGACATACATTGTTCCAACTAATCGGGATACATTATACGTCAACTTTGTCCTACATCTAGTTGCCAAGTCAAATATATCTATATAAGCTGCCCAGACAAACCACTCCTGACTTCGTAGATTGGTAGGTAACACAAGACAACTTTTCAAGTTAGCAACACAGGTTCTATGTTGATCATACAAACATACACCTTAGATTGGTATCATGTTTCAGTCTCATCATTTCCATTTTTAGCTGTTCATGACAACTTCTAATTATTTAAATTAGTGTTAGCTTAAAACAGTATTTGCTCTCTTCCATTCTGGTCCAAATACTGGTATTTTTCCAGTTGTACTAGACCAAGAATATTTTTTTAGGAAGACCAATCAAATACCTTCCTTTTGGTGCTCAAATTAAGTTAATTGGTTAGAAGGATCGCCATTAGGAGCTTAAAAACTTTAATTCGAGATTTTATAGAGTGTGGGTAGCATTCTGTTGAGTTTCTGTGCAGAAAACGACTCAGAGAAATCCTTAAGATACGTCGAGTTGCACTAAAAAAATAGTTTCAGTCAGCTGCATCCTATTTGGAGAGGTAGCGATGAGTTGTAGGTACTCTGATAGGTAAAGCAATGGACAGTAGTCCGCCACGTTGCAGAAATGATGGTTCTTATCAGATGATAGCTTATTAATGTCCGTAGAATACTACAACACTCCTGCAAAGATTCTGACAACATACCAACCAGCTTTTCGCCAATTGTTCGCAGCGAAGCCTCCTCGTTCATTATCCAACCCTTTGGGGGGTGGGTACCTACAGTTATCCTCTGTCCCACTGATACAAACCCGCCTATTCCTTGTGGTGGGAGCATTTTTAAGAACGGCTGGTCACTTACTTGACTTCTGACAACTCTTCTATGTAGTCTCTAGTGAATAGGATTGTTTTGTATGCTGGCTAAACTACTTAACTGAGATAAATAACTAGTCGACCCTGATTCCCAAGTTCAAGGAACTCTTTGTCAAGGTCTTTTACAAGTTACACATCCGGATAGATACTCTACATAGCCTACTGAATCATGAAAACGAAGGTTAAATTAGTCACCTTTATAAAAAAAAACGTGAGCATATTCCAGGGATCAAGTAGCTTGATATACAAGGACGCATATTTTATGACGTTTAATGCCATTGTACATAAGTGTCATTCAGCAGAGGTGAAGCTTAGTCTTAAGTACTGCCTACTAGTCTTCACCGCCAACACAAATGCTCTTCGAGATCCCAGACCACAAGTATCAGCACGCGAAACATATTTACTGCTGCAACTAAACACCACAAATGATGGGGGACTTCACTACGTTTCCCTAAGGCTTCCGAACCCGCATACCGCCTCAGGTATCCAAAGTCAGCCCACCTTTAAGAACACTACGAGGGGATTATGTCCCCTGCTGCATAACCGACTGCACGATTGGCAGTATCTTAAGATTTAATTACTTCTGGTGGCATAGATAGCCCAACTACAAGCCACTTGATCCTAAACTAAATGGGCCTCAGCCACAATACTTTTGAAGACATTCTATTTATCTGTAGCCACCTCCATACTGCATGAGACACTTGTTTGTCCAAGCAAATTGCAGAAAGTTGTAATCCCCATGAGGGCGGTTTTACATTACTCATACCCAGAACCTTGCTTTGTAGATAAGAAGACCTATTACTCCTTGAGATCTGTGTGAGTGGTAGGAGCTATGAAGGGTAAGAGTACTAAGAATGAGCGACGAGTAGCCCTTAGAACGCAAGAATTTGAGCAGACCCCTCACCCCACTCCTAAAGATCTAAAGGTTGGTACTACCTTTTCACACTGTAGATTTATATTCCACTGTAAAAGAATACCACTAGATCCATCTTAACGCCAAACTATGTATGTTGTTCTAGTTGTAAGCTTAATGCAGTAGGGAACCAAGTGAAGATTTTGAACCCTACTATGGCTTTATCCGCCCTTCAGCATGTGCAAAAATCACTTTTTGCGAGTTATGCCCAAGATCAATAAGCCCACACCGAGATTTACAATGAGTAAAACACATGACATTCATGCAAAACGGCCCGGACTCCTGATTCAATTTACTTTTATTTGTTAATGACGTACTAACAACACTAGCCACGCAACTAAGAAAATAAAACGATGCAAGTACATGTACTAGTGGCAGAGTTTTGCAACCCACCAAGTAGAAAAGATAAGGGAATAAAATATATTTACAATATGTACAATACATAGGGCGGGTTTACTGATTTTTGCCATTGTTACTCAACATGGTGAACTTCGTCATTGGTTTCCCACCAATGCCACAAGTACCAACACCGACACGACCATCTAAAGCTTCAGGAGAGGCAAAAATACTTTTCTTGGTCTTGCCAGTTTTGATCATCTTCTTGCTAAAATTAAGCCATCGATTTTTTTCTTTCTCACAAAATGACTCGATTTCAACTTCCCTTTGTAGAAGCCGTTGTTTCTTAATTTTCTTCTTTTCGATGGCGCGGTTTTTGCTATCATGTCTACGAATACAACATATGAAAGTATAAACTTACTTTTGCTTTTTAACAATAGGAGTGACTGTAGTGACCGGCTTTAAGTGGCAGAGCTGAAAAAGAAATACGCTCTCATTGAACGCCGTGTATTAAATTTAGGTTAACTACATTAATACAGACATCTCAGGCTTGTATAAACCAAATTAATTACTCACGGTAAATTTTTCCGGAATCTGTTGGTTACGGCCATCCCAATTATCAAGCGACCTGATTCAAAGTACCATACGTCACGTGCTTGAATATATACAAAAATTTAGCGGCAGCCGCAAATGGTAAGACAGTAGGATAAACCAATCTTTTAATAAGTATTTTCTAACTAAAACGAAGAAACCTAGTCATGCAGACAAGTATTATCAGGGTTTCTCATAACATTTAAATGAAAAACTCTAGTCACACAAAGCTGAAATATCTATGTAGCATAGTAACTGAACAATAATTCAGCTCCTAACATTGAAGGCAAATCAATAAAATAACCATCTTAACAGTCCTAATCACTATGTGAATACATACAATTATAATGCAAAGAACGTAGTGTACACACCTGGCATACATCAGTTGTATCGTACATATCGAAATTTACAACGCAGCTGACGTCTCCAAGAAACTCCAATATCGTAGCACGGTAATAACTAGTAAACGTCACAGTAATCAAACTAGACATACAGCTTGTCACGGGAACACATAGCCATGCATTGATCACCGACGTTCCATGATATTTCTGGAGTGTCAGATGTCCTGCCTAACAATTCCAGTGATAGTTTAATGACCTCCTCAAGATCTCGTTTAAGCTGCAGAAGCTCCTCGTTGTTCGGATTTAGTTCGAGAGCTGCTTCGACCTAAGTACACAGAGATTAGAGCCACAGATACCAAACCTGTTGCAGCTGTAGCTTGTGATTTAATAGATCCAGTTGAGGGTCCTCAGCCATTTTGGGGTTTCGAATTGTATGCAGCGCCGTGGTCTGTCAAACTAACAAGACTAACAAAAGTCACACTTTATTCAGGATCTATGTATTCCAAAATTTACATAATAAAATAGTATGCAATAAACGATTATTAAATATCAAGTCTTAATGTTAAGTTAGCTGTACTTTATTTTTCGCCTACATTATACTTGTTTAGCCATTCGACTGTTTAAATGTAGATTATCTAATATCTACCTAATCTTAATATCTAATTAATTTGATTGGTTTAGTTTGTGAACCTGTTTTATCCCATTTGATTAGGATTGCTGTTACCTGGAAATTGTTCTAAGTGATTTTGGACTCATCTGAAGAAACTCTTGTTTTAATAAACGCATCTTAATAATAGGTAGTTTCACAGGACACCAACAATGATTTTAATAGACACCACTAATTTAAAACACCTTGTCAGTCATCACTATTTAAATATCAAACGTCATAGCTTGAAACATACTTGCTTCCGAAGATAGCTGGTGTAAACTTTGGAATCCACAATCATCCTACTATAGAAAATGCTTTTCTACTCGTGACAAATTTCTCTTATCGTATAAGACCGTTGATTCGAAATAATCTGGGAGAAATTTTCTAAGTTATGGCTGTATCAACAGTATCTTTACTCTTGTTTAGTAAGCCACTTTTTCTATTAGAAAAAGCCATGGAAGCCTGTAAGCGGAAAGCTATATACCTTCAGTATTAAAATTGCCAAGCTGAGCTTTTGAACTGACGCTACTTGAGTTCTGCATCTAGGTGGTAGAAATGTTCCTGGTTTCGGGCAGTACACTAATGATCATACTATTTCCGAAATCCTTTATTGTTCTTAGTATTCACCCCACTAGTACTTCTACTGGTGATTTTCATTAGGAGAAACCGCCGTTACGCGGGTTCCTGTACACAAATAGGAAACGCCGGATGACTTCTGCTGGAGTCCCTTTCCGTTTGTCCTTAATGCAGCAATTTGAAGGCATTCATTAAAAGCTCCGCTTGTCTATTTGATTGTGGGTGGCACAGCCGGTAAGCGAATATGAGTGGTGACGTTATTGCTACCGAGCTCACTGAAAAGTGTGATTTAAATTAGGACCCATAGTCGGTGACAAGTGTCTCCAGAAAAACCTAAGAAAGCGAATATCTTCGTTAAAATTTCCATAGTTTTCTGCGTAGTCGAAAGAACTACCATACGAATCTGTGGCCATTTTGAATGTGCATCTGCAGAAACTTAAATTGACTAGTTAAAAGTTGAATTCAAACCTTTAGCATACGCCTACACAATATAGCCCATGCATTCATTTACTTCCTTATTGTGTATAAGGATTGTGTCTCCTATTATTTCATATTGAATGTTGGTAAGTCTTGTCTGTTTGAATGATTTATATGGCGCTCGACTGTCTCCTGCCGACGTACAAAACTAAAGACTTATTCCTTAATGGTCTGGTTTCTTCCGTCAGTAGAACAAGGCGTACCGCGACGTGAAAGGTTTGTGACCCTAGGTCAGAAGCAAGGTCATATTACTTACTTACTTATGCCCCTTACTCCTCGCTGAGGAGCATAGGCCGCTCAACAGGATTCTCCATTCAACTCTGTCCTGAGCAATCCTTTCCAATTGTTTCCAGTTGCTGTTCATCCTTTTAATGTCTGCTTCCAATTCTCGACGCAGCGTGTTCTTTGGCCTTCATCTTTTCCGTTTACCAACAGGATTCGATGTTAATGCTTGTCTCGTGATGCAGTCCTATGATTTCCGCAATGTATGTCCTATCCATTTCCAACGTCTTTTTCTTTATTTTTTCTTCGGCTGGAAGTTGGTTTGTCCTCTCCCATAGTAAGCTGTTGCTGATGATTTCCGGTCAACGGACATTCAGTATCTTTCGTAGGCAGTTATTTATAAATACTTGAATCCGTCTGATAATGTTTGCAGTAATTCTCCAAGTTTCAGCCCCACACAGCATGACTGTCTTCACGTTCTAATTGAAGAGTCTGACTTTGAGGTTAGTTGATATTTGTTTTGAGTCCCATATGCTTTTCAACTGTACATCTGCATCGGACCCTCCTTGTTCATCGATGATGCTCTCCAGATATGTGAAAGTATTCACTTCTCCCAGAATTTCTCCATCAAGTTGAATTGGGTTGGTGCTCCCTGTGTTATATTTGAGGATCTTGCTCTTTCCCTTATGTATATTCAGGCCTCTTGATGCTGAGGTTGCTGCTACGTTGGTTGTCTTTACTTGCATTTGTTGGTATGTATGTGCTAAAAGAGCTAGATCATCTGCGAAGTCCAAATCATCGAGTTGCATCCTACTTGTCCATTGAATTCCGTGCATCCCCTCAGATGTGGAGGTTTTCATGATCCAGTCAACCACTAGAAGGAAAAGAAAAGACGAGAGTAGGCAGCCTTGTCTGACTCCGGTCCTAACTGGGAATGCATTTGTCAATTGTCCTCCATACACAATTTTGCATTGTGTTCCGTCGTAAGAATTCCGGATGATGTTGACGAGTTTCTCTGGTACACCGTAGTGTCAAAGAAGTTTCCATAGTGTTCTCCTATCTACATTGTCAAACTCCTTCTCATAATCAATGAAGTTGGTGTACAGTGGCGAGTTCCATTCAATTGATTGCTCAACGATGATCCGTAATGTTGCGATTTGGTCTGTGCACGACCGATCCTTACGAAAACCAGCTTGTTGATCTCGAAGTTGAGCCTCCACTGAATCTTTCATTCTGTTTAGCAATACTCTGTTGAAGCCTTTCCCTGGTATCGACAGTAGCGTGATCCCTCTGTAGTTGTCACATTTACTCAAATCTCCTTTCTTTGGTATCTTGATAAGGTGTCTTTCTTTCCAGTCAGTCGGCACTTGTTCTTCCTCCCAGATCCTACTGGATAAAACGTGGAGCATCTTTGCCGTTACATCTATATCTGACTTGAGTGCTTCAGCTGGTATATTGTCAGGTCCCGCTGCTTTCCCACTTCTGATTTATCTGATGGCCATCTTGATTTCTTCCATCGTTGGTGGAGTGACATCAATTGGGAGATCTGTGGGTGCTACTTAGATGTCCGGTGGGTTCAGTGGAGCTGGCCTATTTAGGAGTTCTTCAAAGTGTTCTACCCACCTATTCTTTTGTTCTTGAATCTCAGTGAGTGTCTTGCCTTCTTTGTTCTTGAGCGGTCGCTCTGGTTTACCATATTTATCTGCCAGTTTCTTCGTTGTGTCGTATAGCTGTTTCATATTTCCTTCTCTGGCAGCCTTCTCCGCTGTCGTTGCAAGGCTTTCGATGTATTTTCGTTTGTCGGCTCTAATGCTCTTCTTTATCTGCTTATTTGTTTCTGAGTATTTAGCTTGAGCCATTATTTTCCCTGCTCTTGTTCGGCTGTTGCTGATTTCTATCTTCTTGTTCCTCCTTTGTTGAATTTTCATCAGGGTCTCAATGGAGATCCATTCCTTATAATGGTGCTTCTTGTGGCCTAGAACCTCCTGACACGTTGAAGTTAGTGCTTCTTTGATTCCTTTCCAGTTGTCCTCCATAGTGGTTTCTTCTTCTTTCGGCAGATCTTGTAAGGCTTTGAACCTGTTGTTGAGAGATATTTTGAATTCGTTGAGTTTGTCAGTGTCTCGGAGAAAGCCTGTATTGAACCTTTGTACTGCTGCCACTCCAGTTGTCCACTGCTTCTTTAGCTTCAGTTTCATTTTAGCAACCACCAGGTGGTGGTATGAAGCTATGTCAGCTTCTCTCCTTAGTCTCATATCTTCCATTGATCTTCTTAATTTTTTATTGGTGCATATATGATCGATTTTATTCTCTGTAGTATGATCCAGTGCGACCCATTTAGCCTTGTGTATGCGTTTGTTGGGTGGGTGGGGGGGGGGGAGAGAATTTTGTACCACCTATAACCATTTTGTTGAAAGCACATACGTTTGTAAATCTTCCACCATTCTCATTTATTTCTCCCAGTCCCGGTCATCCCGTGATGTCTTCATATCCGGTGTTGTCCATTCCGACTTTGGCGTTTAGGTCCCCCATCAGGATTATCAGGTCTTTTCCTATACACTTCACTATAATTGATTGCAGCCTATCATAAAAGTGATCTTTGTCCTCGTCGTTGCCGTCGTTGGTGGGTGCATAACATTGAATAATATTCATTGTAATCCCCTTGTTTATTGTTTTGAAAGTTGATTTGATGATCCTGGGTCCATGTGGTTTCCGTCCTACAAGTGTATTACTTGCTTTTTTGGACAGCATCAGAGCAACTCCTTGGATGTGAGGAGCATTTTCCTCTTCGTGGCCGGAGTATAGTAGCATCTCTCCTGTAGCCAATGTTTTCTGTCCAGCTTGAGTCCAATGAGTTTCGCTGGTTCCGAGCACTGTCAAGTTGTATCTCTTCATTTCTGCAGCTATTTGATTGGTCCTTTACCCGGGCTTGGGACCGTCGGTAGCTTCAGGTGAGCTATAGGCGGGTCTTGGTACCTGCATGGTTGTGTTACAGGAAAGAGCCGTATTACATCACTAGTGTTTAGGTTGTAGAGAGCCTAGTCACTGTGGTGTTGATCAGTTGATCTCTCGAAAAGCCAATTTGATTTAAATTACCCCTCTGTTGCAGGGTATATTGATAATTCTGTGTGATAAGGTCATATATAAGCAATAAAATAATGATAGTAAATTTATTCTCAAGTAGCATTTAGTACCTGAGTCGTTCCGAGGCTGGGACCATGTAGCACTCCACTGGTTATCGTGAACTTGTTAGACAAAACAGAGCGACATCTGACTACTAGAGACCTATCATCCATGTAGTTCTTTAGCCATTTCAATAATCACCTACCAGTGCTCATCGACTTCAATTTACTGCAAAGAAATCGATTATCTACCTTACTGGAAGGTATGGAGAAATTTGAGAAGACAGTATTTACGGAACAGTCTTGTTTAACGGATGGTGTCCATTAAATCTTAGCTACCGGAACGTTGCCGTTACACGATGCCTCCGGACGCAAACTATGTTGAGATACAGATGATATAGAATCATTTGGGAAACGGTTGCAGAGGGCAAGCAAATTAGACAGTAGTTGAAAGCTTTCGCTTTGTGGACCCTATCAGGTGCAGGTATGATAATAGAGTTTATGACAGTTCACTCCATCAATTAATCAATGCCTGTTACCCTGTGTGGAGCATAGGCCGCCCACCAGCATTAATCAACCAACTCTGTCCTGGACTTTCCTTTCTAGCTCTTTCTAAGTGCTCTTCATCCTCCTCATATCTGTCTCCGACTCCGGACACAATGTGTTCCTGAGTCTTCCACTTTATCTTTTAAATTCCACCTCCAGCGTTTTTTCCTAATTTCCTCCTTGGCTGGGAGTTGATTAATTCTTTGCTACAGAAGGGTGTTTTTGATGGTATCTGACAGTTATTGTGGGGATATTAACTTGAGAGAAATCGGACTAGGATTCCATAGCTGGTAGATCAGCTGGCCCGAGATTTGTATCATAACTGGGTCCCGATCCAGCAAAACATGAAGCTAGGTTGCACTTTTTTCTTCTGTGGATGTACAATAGCTTATAATTGTATTCTACAGACCTCATCAAGGCACTCTGACAGTGCCAGGTGAGTCTGGATAGTCGTGTAATGTAGAGAAGGAAATATCCAGGGCTTGATTATCTCAATTCAGATGTTCAGTTTCCAGTTGTGAAATGACTTAGGAAGCCTCCTGGCAGTCACACAAATATTGATGAACACTACCAAGAACTGCGCAACCCCCTAAATTTGTTGATCATTTTTTATGTATGCCTGGCCACTTCTATTATCTTTTGCATATTATTTGCATATGTGTTCATTAACTATCACATGCGTAAGTTTACTTTAGTTAGTGGCTAGTATTTAAATCCAGTTGCCGGCTTGATTAATAAAAATAGCCATTTAATCATAGTATGTGGAGCTATAATAGTTTATAATTAAACATCAGCAGTTTGCAAACATTGCTAAATTATCGGCCACTAGTAAAAACGGCGGGATCTAAGTAATGGTGAGTGCCATTAAGTTTTAGTAAATCTGTTTCTCCTCCTGTACACAGTCCATATATATACTTTGTATTATTCACTCCCCTCCTAAACTCACCGGTCGAGCCTCATTGACTAATTAGGAAAAAACGAATATTTGACGCCTACCGTGAGTTTGCGCTCTAAAATTTCTGCACTCCTACATTCATTTGACATAGCATACCCTGAAAGTGACTGTTATTGTATTTGAATGATTTTGGTTATATATGATGTTATTCTCTTGTTCATATATACTCCAAAAGAATATTTAATCAACCACTTAAATTTGATTATATTTATAACGCCCCAAACTTTTAATATGAAGTATTTATTTGCTTCACCTAGTTAGGCATCTGAACAGAATTTATTATGTTATAATATGCTTTTTGGTTACACCAGTTGACTTGGTAAATATCTAAACAGTTTAAATTTTCTGCAAGTAGAGTCGCAGATCCTCCAGAAATAAGCCGAATAGACGTAAACATGGATGACACAGAGTAACCACACTAAAATCCTACATAACTGCTTAACTATGGTAATGCTGCATATTGTCTTGGTTTCCCGAAAAAGGATGCTTTGTCCGATATCAAACTTAGCAATGAATGACACTCCTGTATCATGATTAATCTGATTGTATAGAGGGTATTGCATCATTTCAAACTTTCGGTGTAACATGATTACTAGACGTTTGAAAACTTAAAACGATAACTATCTTATTATTGTAAAACGGTGTTATCTGTTTAACTCACCAATGCCTCACAGACATTCTCTGTGGTAATACGCAAGATTTCTCAATATCAACATGTAGCACTATTATCGGCGAACAGTCGCAAAGTATGGTCGGTACCGTCGAGACTTAAAAATTATCTCCCTCAATCTGAATGCGACATTGTCGAATTTTCCCATCTGAAAACCGTTGGCACCATTATCACGGATGTAAGTTAGGAGTTATATTCTATCTGGTTTTAGCTTGTGAACTTCTTGATAATTATTTGGTAATGGAATTTAGTATAACATATCATATTCAGCACACCGTTAGTTATCCCAAGCGAACAACTATTCAACTGACAACAAAAAAAGGCCTGTAGAAACTTAGGTGATGGGCCAAATTAAACTGCACCAATTTACAAAGAGTTAACTTTTTAATGACATTAAAGAAGTATAGTAACATTTTTCCCTTATTTCTTCTTAGCTGGTTGACACTCTGGAAACATAATCTTGTTTAGACGGCATTTTCAAACTTTATAAAAGAATACAGCTTACAGAATTTCACACTGTATCGTAGTTTTTGAAACTAAAATTGGCAGTTAATCTAAAAAATAGGAGCCCATTGTATAGCACAGTTGATTTTTTGTAAGCATCTCGAATCCAAAAGATAGTCACAATATTACTGACACCGTATCAGTATGTAGCGATTGTAAGTGCATTATCCGTAGAGTGAAACGATCAGTAAGATATGTCACAAATAACTAGTAGTAGAATTAACATGACTGGTAACATGTTGGAATTCAGCATTTAAGAATATGAACTTTGACATCACCCTAGCTAAGGCATTTTTGTTTAGTGAAATAATCCCCCGTAACTTCAGCAAAAAACACAACACAACAGAAGTGCGATTGTAGAGTAGAAACTGTAAATTGACAGTCTCACGTCAGTCAAATTTAGCGGGATTGATTGGAGGTTAAGGGCGCTGGTGTAAGCTAAATAGTCATTAGCACAAAGAATACCCAATGAACGGACTTTTCATTCATACCAGGTATGACATTGTATTTGATCAAAATCATTTCACTGGCCTCTAGTTCCGAAAATCAATTAAAGTACAGGATACTCCTCCATAGTTTTAGAGTTACATCGTAACGCTCAAGTGACAAATCGAATAACTACATAATATAGGAAACTAATAATAATAATAAGAATAAGAATTAATTTACTGACGTCAGGAGCAAGCCTTTTTACAGGCAGGGTCAACAAATAAGTCAGATTATAGTTAGGTTGGGTTATTACACAAACGAGTTAGACTGCAATATATTGACGTCAGGGGTCAAAGTGTATAGTAATGTAGTGAAAAATCTGGATGTGTAGGTGACGGCCGAAAATTAGAAAGATCCACATACATTCGAGTATAGTAATCAGACATTGCAGATTTTGAAATTCCAAACTGCAAGGAGCATTAAAACTGTGCACATAAAGTGTAGTGCTTTGAAAAAGGATATAACGGTTGATAAAGTTAGATCCTTTAATGCACATAAACAAAGGTGAAACGGGCAATAAATATGATGCAAACATAAGGAGTTACATAGGAGTAATGATCGATGACTGAAATTACTTTTATATGGTGTCTATTACGAATAAGACCTTAAAGCAACGTCGTAAGACGAGAGGAGAATGGCTTAGAAAGTTTGTGTCACCGTTAGGCGGTTAGGTCATGAGAGTTGATTCAGATGTTCAGCATTTTCAACTAAAATGATTCAGAAAGTGGGTGTTAAAAGGAAAGAGAAGGTAAACAAACGGAAGAACGGAAGAGTAATATTATTGCAGTTGCTTACAGTTGTTTAAACAATCATCAGAATACAACTCTCTGTAATGGAGAAGACTAAGGTATTTCAATTGATTTTCAATTTTAACAAGTTTTCTATCACTGAACATAACTGAGATAGCGAGCAGAATTGAATTCTGATGGAGGAAAAGTTTAACAAAGAGTTGATTTTTAGGAGTTGCGATGGTAGCTCAATTATTTTGTGAAATTAAACTTTTTATTAATCTCAGCTTGATAGGTATGAACGTCATGTTTCGTGGCCCAGAAGTCCAGTTATCCCTGAAGTATGATGTTTTGATGCACAGCCAAACTAACTGGACATTATGTGCATCAATCTAAAAAGCATATATTAGAGCACGTTAATGTTATTATTGGATGGACGCCATGGTTGAAACCGTAGTACGTAGCCGTAAATATAAAACGGGTTCCACCACAGTAAGAAGGGAATTTAAAATATGTCTTACACCCTCTTGTCTGCCGGACGAAAACTCCACCTTCTCTCATTTTATAGTGTTAGGCTCGTATATTATTTAAGCTTAAGGCCAGAATGTTCAAACAAAAAATTTCTTTACAATAATGACCAAACAAAAACATAATGCTTAAGTTAACTGTTAGGTAGGCCTGATTAGTGGCATTGGTAAGGCTTAAACAAGTCTAAAACAGCAAGTCACCGGACAACATTCTGTACTTGTGAACGCATATTGGTTATAACTTTGTCCCACAAGCATCACAATCAATTCTAAGTGAAGACCCTGAAGATCCAACAAAAGATAACAATTCGTCCAAACGCTATTCAATGTTGTTAATACTTCAGCTTTCATTACATTAACAATGGTTATGTAAAATACCGCTTAAAATATGTTTGCTACATCCTTTCACCATGTGGATTTGGTCAAACTATACAAATGAACAGTGAGGTCTTTCTGTTTGATGGTTTTGCGGATGATTAAATTGCTAAAAAATAACCACACTGAAGAGAAACGCATCTATTTTTGTATTCAGGTGACGTACGTAAAGCCGATATATCATTTATAGTAAATGAAACGTGTATTTATATTCAATCACAAACAGCTTATTTCCAGACACTTGTAAAGAAACCATTTTGGGTTTAATAACAAAACCATTCATATATGAGGATTTTATAGGGGGGTTTATATATCATATATAAAGTATATGTCAGAAACAATAATCGTAAGCATTGAATAATTAGGCACAGTTATGAACGCTCATATAAGTGACTTCATAAGATGGAAAGTTCAGAGTAAGTTATGAAGATATACAATTAAATATTTGACACACAAAAGGAATGAGTAAACATTGTGTCAGTAAGTCTATCAGGTAATTAGTATTATCAAATGTTTGAAAGGCCAATCTACGAAAGTTTCAGTGATATAATGAATGATCCTGTAAGTGAATTTCACATTAATAATAATAATAATAAAAGACCTATAGTCATTTGCAAACATAATTGTAGAAAATAAGCCTGCCAGTCATACAAATTTATGAAGCAGAGTAGCGAAGTTTCATAGACGATGATTCATGAATCTGCCAGCGGATTTTATTTTGATCTAAAGCCACCAATATCAAGGCTGCTAATTGAACGACTCACTGCATACCTCCATACCCAAAATATATTTCATGTCACTGAAGAGCAGATTTTAATTATAAACAGAGCCTCCGTCCCAATCGCATAGGGGATAATTTAACTTCAGATGAAAACAGCTCATGGAACAAGACAAGAAGTATCTAATTGTTAGGAACTTCAACGAGTCCTTCACCACCTGGATGGGTCCCGAAATTCAGAATGAATGTTTCGATATCAGCCAACCACTACTTAGTCCTCGGTGTGTTCTTATCCAGTGTGTAGAAAATCGACGCCATTTTGATCTGATGCATGAACTGACTGGATACACTAACTACAAAAGGTTAGTGGCACATGATAGTCGTACTCGCCTAAGGTAAATGTCCTGTTACGTCAAGAATAAAACCAAACTATATGGCACTATCCCTACACTACGTCTGGGTGGTAACTCAGGTATTTTAGTTAATAATAACAATAAAAATAATAAATGTATACTCAAGTAGCTTTTGTACATGAGTACATACCAGTTTACAGAAGTGATCTGAATGATATAGTTTTATTAACATACAAGGATTTTGATAGCCATTGATAGGGGGTTCACACTATATGAAGGCATTAATCGATTGCAACGCCAACGACATAAAAGTTCACTGTACTAGGGTGCCAGATTTACGCACTGTAGTACAGTGCATTTTTGACAAACAAGGGCGCACTTTACGTCTCTGGCGCTGCGATTCAAACAGCCGTCTGGGAGTGAACCGAATAAACCATACAGAATATCCAGATGGAAGGTAAAGCGAATAATATTTAGAAATTGGATATGGACTACAACTGAGCACAAATATAGAGGGTATTCTTCTGTAGCGGTAGAATCTTCATGGGTTGATCTGAACAGTAAGTAATGGATGCATTAAGTATATTGTTAACCGTCATCAGGAGTAGTTTGCTTTAACGGAGCCCCATTTTTTATGAGAGCAGTCCATAAGCTCGGGGAGATGATATAGAGGAGCATACAAAGTGGAAGAAATAAAAATAAATGAAGTTAGGTTGTAGTTGTGGAACAAATAGTTTTAAAGCAAAATATTCTTTATTTTTGTTATTTTTCCTACTACAGCGTTCATGCTTACTGTGTTTAAAGGTCTGGAACCTTATGAACTATCTCTGAATAAGTTGAGGTTGTAGTGAGTCGCGGAGTATTTGGTACAGAGCTGTAGACATATTATTCCAAGTAATGCTCGTGTTATCTACTCTACTCGTGTCACACACTGAGCAGACCGAGTACTTCGCACGTTATGCTAGAATTTGAAAAAATCGGTAGTCTGTTCAGTGCCTTATAGTCACTAAATAGTTGGTTTATCGCTCGTATAAAGTGATCTATGCTATCTATTGTACGGATTTCTGCTGGTAAACTATTCCATATGGCAGTGAATTTATGCACGAAAAAGTTAGATCGTATTTTAGTCTTACAGTGTTCCACCCACACTGTACCTGTATGGTTTCTGAGACCGTAATTAGGTGCTTCGACAAATCTTAATATAGGGTCGGGGGAGTATGCTAAGCGGTGTAAAACTTTAAAATAGAACGTCAGATTGAGCTTAGCTCGTCTTTTCCAAAGTGGTTCTAAGTCCAATGTATCTCACCGTGTAGTATAATTTAATCCACAATCCATCCTTAGTATCTTTTTTGTGGTGTCTCTGTATCCCTTCTGTCTTTAGCTTATCACTTATTCGGGAGCTACTGAGTATGAGTGGGCAGTACTCAAGTAGCGGGCGTACACAGACCTTGTATAATACCAATCTAGACTCACGTTGGTAGAAATTGTGGATAATGCAACCCATAAGTCTGCGTGCCTATGAGGTGATAAATATTGTTTGTTCCTTGAATGTAAGATCCGTAATGTAACTTAAGCCTAGGTCCAGAATCGTCTTACATTCGGAGATTTGTTCCCCATCTACTACAAAGTGTAGGTTGAGGTTGCGACACCCAATGCTAATCCAACCACATTTCTTAGCGTTAAAGTGAAGTTGGTGGTCTTCGCACCAAGCAGTGACTTCGTCTAGCTCTTGCTGTACGTTCTTAACAGTGTTGTGTAGCTCATTTATGTCGCTTGAGTATACAACTTTCGAGTCATCTGCGTATAAGAAGGTTTTCCCAGTGTTAAAACAGCTACTGATACTGTTGATATATATTGTAAACAAGAGGGGCCCTAGTACGCTTCCCTGAATAACCCCACTGGTTACTCTCTTAGGAGATGATTGTTCTGAGTTTACTTTCGTTATCTGAATTCGACTAGTTCAGAATGATTTAAGGCAACTCAGCAAAAGGTTTCAAACCCCTATGGAGTGTAATTTCTCATAGAGTATGCTGTGTGATACTTTGCCAAAAGCCTTAGATATATTGAAGTATGGGACTAAGACTATTTTGCGTAAGTGGCGTCAAGATGTAATGTGATTAAAGAAGCCAAAGTGACAGGTTAAACACGATCGGGTCCTTATGAAACCATGTTGTGATTTAGATATTTGGCTTTGTGCTAGTAAGTATTCTGAGATACCATTTTTTATTATTTTCTCCATGATTCGTGAAAGAACAGGAGTAATATTTATAGGCCTACAATTACTTGTACAAGCTCTATCATCGGCCTTGTATTCAGGGCTGATGTAGCTAATTTTTCATATGTTTGGGTATTCACCTGTGTCTAGCGACAAAGTATACAATTTAAGGAGTAGAAGTGGCATATCTTCGCCACATCCTTTGAGAAAGACTGATGGGAGGCCACTGGTTCCTGAACCTTTTGTAGACCTAAGGTTTCCGATAGCTTCAGCTGTGCATTTAGATCAAAAAAGTATTTTTGATAATGTACTGTCTACAAGTACCATGCGCATATAATTCATGGGTAGTTTGGCCTCAAAGTTGCCAAACACGTTATTAAAAATTTCGCATATTGCTGTGGGGTCGTTGTATACCTTGCCATCTTGGATCAAAAATGGGATGTCTGTTGGGGTGCGTGTACGTTTATTAAGGAGTGCTGTTAGACTATACGTTTCAGTGCCGCTTTTAAGTGCAATAAGCTCCTCATTCCTTTTACCTCAATCAAGTGACATCCTAACGGATACTATGGTTTCCCAGATTGAGTGTAGACATGAGAAATCATAAGAAGAGAAATAACAATTTGAAAGCTTCCTAAGTTTCGCTCGGTGTTTACGTCGGAGAAATGATAGCTTATTTCTAGAGAGCATGTTGAATTGGTTGCAGGTAAAGCAAGCTATTTCTGATGTGTTTTGGTTGACTATTGGTATAGGCAGTCCACTTTGTCATAATATTCACACACCAAACATTTTGCTTTTACCTGTGACTCGAGAAATTTACTTACTCTGTGTAGGAGCTTGGAATCAACTGGGTCACCAGATCATGAGGGCCTTCATCATAGATTGTCGTCATCGCTGGAGAGCCAGCTGTTTGAGAACAAACTATTATTATTATAAGTAGGGATCTTCAATTCAATGAAGTCAGAACAACATAAATTCTGTATAAGTCCATCTTACATGACGGGTTTTCTCGTTTTTAAAAGGAGCTGCGGTTGTAGACGAATTGAAGAACCTGTTAAAATAATATTCATAGACCTCAGCTAAGCTCTTGATAAAGTACCCACCTAAGAATTATATGCTGACTTTCTGATTTTGGTAATAATAGACTTGCTACAAACCTAGATTCGGATTTTCCACCTGATGGACGTTAAAGAATAAAATTGGCAAACAAATCCGAAGTTACAAAGTCATCTTTACGTTTTAACAATTATTGCTAAAAACATATATAAGGAAGCATACAAATAAAACTTACTAGATCCACAGTATAAATAAGCTGTCAACGAAGGTAGGATGTAGGTTCTATTGAATGTTGTCTAATCAGATTGAATTCAGTTATCCGCCGATACTGCTTATATGATTAACTAAGCAAATCTGTGTTGCCGTTGGGAGTCGATATCGCCTAGAACCTTTGCATAATCCTGTTGTCAGTGGTGAGATTATCATTCGCATCGCAACAGCATATTTTTTGCTTCAACTAGCTAATTGGGAGTAATGCAGTTTCGGTCGAATGCGGCTCGAGATTCACCCTCGGTTTTGGACAAGATCTGCATAGTGTTCGGAAGCTCCACTATCAGCTAAGTCATAACAAATTAGCTCAGATAGCTTAACACGAGCTTTTAAAAAAACTAAAGTTTTCAGATCAATTCTATTTTAGTCCTCACACTGATTGTCTAGGGGGTTACTAAAATAAAACTTGTCCGAATGACAGAGATAAACAAAAATAGTGGAATGCATATGTAGTTGCTGACAAGATATTCACATATGAAATTCATGTACAGCAACGGCGTTTAAAGGAAATGGGCATATAAACTAAGGAAAGCGTATTCGACCCTATGCTGTACATAACAAAAACTAAAAATATAATGCACACGTGTGTAGTGCAATACTATGAATAGCAATAATAACACTAATAATAGTAGGTGTTGCAGTTCGGCTTTAGGGTGAAGACTAGTGCTGGGGGTAAAAACGCACATATAGCATATATAATAATAACTACTATTATATCCTGAAATTGATTACAGAATTTACACCAATTTACAGACATGGTCATGGTGATGTGTAACTGTTACTTACACCAATGTAATTAATACCGGGGACAAATGTACGCAGATAAAGGCAAAATGTACAATAGGTATGATGCAGACAGTTGATTTACATGAAATAACAAACGTTGTTCTAAGTTGATAAATACGTAGCGTCTATTAAGAATAAGATCTTAAAACAACCTTGTAACACTGTAAACTGGTGTAAATTCTGCAATCGATTTCAGATAATAATGATAATAAGACTCATATGGGTCACTCTATGTACACACAAAGGCGCCGGCTATTACTTTAGAGACTTATGATAGTTGATCCGAAGTTATATTCTCAGAGCGGGAATATCTGGTAAGGGTACTGACAGTGTTCCTATGTCTATTAGTATAAGTAGGAGCGTGCAAAATATTTTTTCGACGTAAGGACTATCGATATATCCATATCGACAGAGCTTTCTGACTCTTGCTTAAATTAACAGTTAATGGGGGGGGGGAGGGGTGTTTGTTCCTTCGTGTACAGCAACTACTAGGACAGGATTAGGGAGGGATGCTATAGACAAGAGACAGTGGTAACTGGGACTAGATCTTGATTTCGGTGAAAATCCCTCTACATTGTGTACGATGTGGTTAGAGAGGTTAATTACTGCTGCGAAGTGATTTGAAGTGAATAAATCCTTCTTTGTGTCTAACGATTAGAACGATGTACCAGAACAAAAGACATCAGGATTATCGGAAAATAAACTGAAGGGGATACTAGATCTTCACTGGAAAACATACTACATGAGTTAAGGCAAATCACTCGGCCTACTATTCATACAACTAGAATTGAACCGACCTACCGAAAGTGTGTTTTAACTGGCTGTGATTGCTTACAAATGTTTGAGTACTTATTTAATCCACATTAAGAACTGTATAGACTGGGTGAATATTACTATATATATATTACTATGAATATGTAATATATATCACACATATGATACAAATATTATATATTTGTATATGTTATCTATGTTGTCTATTCTTTCTTGTTACTATAGTGGAAATATTTTAATGTTAGAATAAATGCTACTCACCTATAAAATGAACAATCTGCTAATCATATTATTATATATGCACATAGCAACAAAGATAATAAATTGATAAAGAATATAGGTGTTAATACTACATTGTACAAATATTATAGTTTCCCTCTGAAACACTAAAACGAACAAACAAAGAGATTAGTTAGTTTATGCTAGGTTGTCACAAAGATATTGCGTATTTAAGAGGCAATTTATTAGTTTCAAAGTGATTTTTGAATATGACTACATTTGGACTTAAATTTAGATTGAATTATTTTATAATTAACTTTTAGGTATCAGAAGGTCGATTTGTTCAGTATATCACTATGCTTTAAAATCGTATCAGATTTTTGTAGCAATGGACGATATACCAATTTATAAAAAAGATAATTCCAAGGTTAGCAACCAAAACTGTTTTGCGTATAATGAGTATTATTTTAATTAGTTTTAGTGCTAAAAAATGTACAATATAAGAAAATATTCTAGAATATACTGTTTGATATATTTTTTGAGTAATTATGCTGTTTACCCGAACACATTTAGACATTCAGTGTTAGTGTTAGCAGCCACTTGTATGAGATGACTTCGCAGATATATAGTTATGTTTCTAAGTTTTTCATGTTACATATTGAAATGAGTTTAGCTGTAATAAATTTTTTTAAATTTCCAGTCGGATATATACAGTTGTACTAATCCAAGTTTGAATCCAAATGAATTCATTAAGTCAGGAGACACAATAGATTTCACCAGAGATCATTCTCAGTTGCCATCTGAACGTTCTTTTTTATGCCGGTCGAGAAAATTGTTGCCAAATAGAAAGTTATCGAGACGACCTTCACGTTCAGCTCTCAAAGTAAAGAAATATGATAACCGTCAGAATTTCAAAGAAGGATTAAGTGATATCATTGTAAGTAGTAAAAAAAATGAGCCACTTGAAAAGGAAAAAACAAAAAACAGCTTCAAAGATTCGATTTCAGACGAAAAAAACAGCCCATTTAAATTTATTCACAATACAGATAAAGAAGTGGATGACAGTGAAGACGGAAATAAGGATTGCTTGGAGGAAGAATTAGATAATCATTCTAATGAAAATGATTTTGACAACAAAGACAGTGGAAGCGGGAAAACATATTTATCAGGGGTAAGGTTGCAAACAAATTATGCGATTTGAATGGTTACTAAATATATTTATTGTCGGATATGTTTCTTTATCTATAATCATAAACTACCACATGTTTACGATGCTTGTATTTAGAGGCTTTCATCAGGGTTCATTCCCAATTTTCCATGCACCAATCCAGTAATCGTGTGTAATTAAGAAATTGTGAACAGCTTTTTGACTTTGTTTACTCGTATTACCTATAGATTAACTCTAGAGCTCGTGAATTTCTGCCTACAAGAAGTGGGTTTACTCGTGTAAAATTTATTTTAAAGAAGACTAAAATTGTTTCAAATACTTATAATTAATCAGTTAGAAATAACGCATATAAGCGAACAATATCGTTTTGACTTAAGTATTCATCAAGCCTTACTCCAGTATAAAGTAGTATTTATATGCGAGTATAAGATTTACTAAACCAATTAAGGCAATTTACGTACCAGTGAAGAAGGTGGATTACATAACTAATCATAATAGGTGAAAGGCGTACATTAGTAGTAGGATGATAAATGTACTAATAGTAATGATAAGCAGATAAATAACAATAACATGAATACATATTTCAGCATAAGGTAAATACGAGCAATTATAAGTTGGATATGGGTCAAAAGGTGTGAAATTAAGCTTGTTGAGACAATAATAATTACAACTATAACCGTCCAAATCTAGATGGGAAAATAATGTGGTTATTTAAATAGAGAATGGGGGGGAAGTGTTAAAGGGGTGAAGTAAGAACAGACAAACAGCAAATGGCGTAAAGAATTGTGTAAGTTGTTTATTACGTCTTATGCGGCTATGGAAGGGATAAAGGTATAACAAATTTCCTTTGGACACATTGACTCGGGCTGTTAACTTGAATCCTTATGGCTTCCATGATGTGTAGGAGACGAGATAAAATGTTATCCGAAAAAATTGATGGTGTGAGGTATACCACTCTGAACACTTTAATTCTGTGTATTGTATGTCCACCGTCTACCAAGGGTGACGAAATAGAACCAAGTATGGATTTCACCGGTTTCTTTCCAAACCAAGATAGTAGATGCTTGTCAATTCATTGGTTAGGTCGTCTGTTAGTACCTACAATATAACTTTATTTACAAGGGCAGCCGAATCCATAAATATGCATGGAAGTGCTGAAACCAGAAAACTTATCCTACAGTTAAGTAACTACAACTAGTCAGCTAGTGAATAATAAACATACATGTGCTACATTAAATATTCTTTTAACAGCCCTAGATGGTCTCGCATTTAATATGTCACTTGCTATGTCCTTGTTTAACTGAAGTTTAAAGACGCTGGGTTTTTTTTCATCACGGTCAATGATCCAGGTTTGCTGTTAACTGTAAACATGTTTCTCTTTAGAAAATCGTGTGGGTAGCCACTTTCTGCCAGCATTCTAAATATGGCATATAGTTCAGAATTTATACCGTCATTTGAGCAAATCGTTCTAGCCCTGGTTACTGGACATCTAACAACGTTTCTGTTGTAACAAATAGGTACGAGACTGAAGAAATGTACCTATTGACATGCAGTACTTCTTTTATATACACACTTCTACTTATTGACCCTTTTTCTCGTTTCCTTAGTAAGCTATTTGAAAAGCGTAATTTGTCACATTTACTTTCGCAAATAAAACAGACTGCTGAGTGAACATAAATAAACGGTCTTTTGAGTTCTTCTTTATTGATGCCATGACTGATGATGATAAATTTACTGTCAATTTGACGGCAACATACATCTATTTTATTACTTGTCTTCTTATATTCTAGATAACTCAGTAGTCGACAGCTGGCTAGACGATAATTTGATTTATAACTTTATGAAATATAGCAAACAAAACTATTAGTCCAAATAGACAAAATACCCCGAATGGAGTGTTATTAGTGGCTAGTTCACTGAAAACTCTGTTAAGAGGAATTCTGAAATATGCAACTTGTTAATTTTAAGAAAAAATTCTGACCCTTGTAATTTGGATAAGTCATTTTGAGCTTTCTCTATACCGAAACTTTACTTTATCAAACGAGAAACAAGTACTGAACGATAGATACTACAAATTCTAGGAGTTATGCCATCTTTCTCTAATGGTGTCACTAAATGAGTGGCCCAATTAGTTGGCTTAACGGGAATTACCACTCTGTCTTTAATAAAGTTATGTCACTCTTTCTTCAACGCATGTTTTAAATCATAAGCAAATATTCTACGTTCCTTGTCTCGGAACAAATCACTATTAAACCTTTGAGTAAATTGCTATTAACAAAGTTAGAACACATGGAAATTTTAAAGTCGGAAAGTCTAAGCGTCCTCAGATCAAGCATATATGGCCTTTATTCACCATCAAGAAACGGAGCATTAATAAAATTTCTCTCTTCCTTCCTTAAAGGAATTTCAATAATCCCATTGATTAGAAGTGTATGGCCACCAATACTATTGATAGAGCTATTATTCGGGTTTAAATAAATGTCATTACAAAACGAAAATGTATCTCCCTTACAATATAAAAGACTTAGTATTGCCACCACCTAGGTTGTTTTCGTTAGTTGTTAAATAAGATAGAAAGAGTTATTACAAGTAGTCGTAAGGAATATTGAATTCATTTTTCTGCCTAGATCAATTATATTAAGATTCGATCCCTCTGAAATTCTGGTGACTGGTATTGTTAGCTTTTGCATGCTTTGCTTATATGGTCAACCTGTCTACAGCAAAAGCACCGAGCCTAACAGAACTGACAAGTGATTCATAAATGTAACTTTCCACACGAAAAGCAAGATTTGATGAGTGAATTGGTTTAGAAGTGGCTTTAATAGTATTCCTTGGATTCATCGAGTTGAAAATGCAAGTGCCTAAAGTAATGAAATATTTAACAGGATTATTCACTGTAAACAATAAGATTTATTGTCATGTCATAAAACCGTTTCTTGATTTCTCATTAAGAACATTACTCAACTTGTTAAAGTTTCTCTTTCTAGTGATTAAAATGAAGTGGTTTGGAAACGATCGATGAGTATTTGTTTCAACTTGTCATATGAGAGTTTTGTCCTGATAGGCATAATTTCTCAACAGACTAGGTTTTTTAACTGACATCAGTGACAAAATATGCTGGAACTTAATCGATTTTTAGGTTACGAAATAGACATCAAGTATCAAAGCAGTTTAGTTCATCTTTAATTTTCGGTAGAAAAACGGTGATGTGTAGAGATTCAAGGCTAAAAGGCACTGTAATCAAAGCAACGTTACTAAAGTGATTTATTTGTATTTAAGAATAGCCACAATACAACGAAATTTACACTCAAACAGTAACAAAGGGAAGAATTTAAAGTCGGGAGTGTGTTATTGCATCATTTATAATTAGCCATTGCAACCTTTGATAATGATACACTAAAAAGTATACAGTAAGTAAAATTTGTCATTCACCATACGAGATCTCATGTAATTATTTGATAACTAGGATCATGGTCTAGTGATGCAAATATGATAATGATTAGCTGACATCTAAATGGCCTCCAAATTTGTTTCGCAGTTATATGACAGGACTTTGAGATTATATATATCTGACAGTATAATGATATTATACTAACAATTACTTCTATAAAACTACAACTTTCTTAGTCCTCAGTATATTTGAAGAAGGTTGAGAACTACGATCTCCCAAATATCCGAGAAACAATAGCCCGCCTTCATGGAAAGGAGGTACGTCTAAAGTTAATATCAAATTCTGTTTCAAAACTAAAGTTATCTTCATTATTATACTTTCCAAAGGTATCTACAATTTAAGCGAAATATTGAACAATGAAGATACTTCATACTAGGAAATAGTTTTAAAAATGGTTACGTTAGTTATTTTCATCAAATCGACAGCAAAGTTATCTCGGAGAATTTTTAAACGAATTCCCATTGGTATTTGTTATGTATTGAAAAAAATACACTGTGCGCTTATTAACTGCCAATTAGTATATGGACAAGTCCGCACCACGACTACCAGTCCCCAAAGCCAGAGTAGAGAAAACAACGAATTATGAGCCAACCAGACACAATTCAATCCAGTCCTATCGTATTTCACTCATGCCTTTATATATACACAAAATCAGACTACACAGCAAACCAATTAGGGATTTTATACTAATACGAAACAGAAGAGATTGTGGCAGTAAATGGAGGTAACTTGTACACGACTAATTAACTGTATTCCATAGTAAGAGACAATATAATAACATCAAATATAACAAACGAGAGGATAGGGTAAGAGGAACGTAACAATAATAGAAATGTAATGTTTACATTACTCACGACCAGAATAAACTAATTAGTCCTGTAAAACACAGTTCTGGAAGTTTTTCACCTTCCTTTAATGGTCCGACATAACAGTATTGACCAATCAAAATAATACAACATGTAAAAGATGTATGCAAAAGTTTCTTATATCTGCTTTGTATTGACTGTAGTTATGGCATTGGATTTACAACTATTCAGTAAAATCGAAGATACATAATGTGATATAATCCCATATTCAGTTTACATGCTAGGAGTATATTACAGGTTGGAAAACTATATAGTCAACTGGTTACTGGATACTGAAAATACGGCGTGAAGATTGTGACTTATAATATTGATATTGTATTAACATTATACGGTTAATAAGAAGATGGATAACATTGCGCCCTAAACACTATTTACACCTCCCCGCTACGGATTAAAATTGTCGTTCAATCATTAATCACAGATTTAATTCACTTCTTTTACCAAGAATGATAGTTTAATCACTGACACTTCTTGAATACAAAGGTCTAATTCAAGCCTATCAGTTACAATTGTTTTTTTTTCAGTTTTAATTAAGTGGGATTTTGCTGTTTAGTGATTCACTTAAATACTTCACAGATCGATGTTGGAGGGGTACCAATGAGAACCAGGGAGCACTTGACAGCTGTTTCGTCCCAGCATGGGACTCCTCAAAAATACACACCTCAGATTCCGCTTCAGGGGCTTCAGGTTGGCCAACACTAAACCCTCTGAACCACTGGAACGGTCGGTGTCTAATGGTAGAATTCCCACTTATCGGGGGTGAGATAATTATCACCGACGACAATGGATGATTGTCGCGCTATATCACAAATTGATGTAAATAGGAATTCTACCAGTGGAAGCTGGTCGGCCTAGTGGTGCAGAGGGTTAGCTGTTCGCCAACCTGAAGCCCCTGAGGCGGAATCTGGTGTGTGCACTACCAAGAATTTTCACACTAGGACAAAACATCTGTCCAGTGCTCCTTGGTTTTCAATGGTACATTTTTCCAGCATTAATCTGTGACGAATTCAGTCAACTAAAACTTATGCCAATCTCCACAAACCACCTTGATTTAATTCTATTTAAATATACTTGTTACCTTCACTCTGTGTCCGGTGTCTATTAGTTGGCATGCTAATGAACTACGACGACTATTCTGTTCTCAGCATCATAGATTATCCGGAATTTCCTAAGTAAAATACCTCGTTGATAACCTTTATGTACTTATGTATGTATGGCTAGAAAGTGACCAAATACCATGAATTCAATGTATCGTGAAAATGTTTTACTGTTGCTTTGTTTAAACTTTTGAAAAAATATTCACTCTATAAGAAGACTACAAGAGACTAATAGGTCGAAAAACCAAAGTTAAGTGACTGATTCACCATAAATTATGAATGATAAAGGTTAATAGACTAAAAGATCGCTTAAATTGAAAACAATCAAAAATGTTTTAATACAAATTAATTCATTTAACAATAACCATTCAGATTTTATTTATTTTCATTAAGTTTTCATAAATATTTGTGATATATATAGCGCGTGATACATAGCGTGACTGGTGGAGTGTGTGACAGTTATCACCAATGACAATGGATGATCGTCGCGCAATATATCACAAATTGTTGGAAGTGGGAATTCTACCATTTGATGCCGAACCAGTGGTGCAGATGGTTAGGCGTTCGCCGTCATCCTGAAGCCCCTGGTTCGGAATCTGGGGTGTGCACTCCAGAGGAGTTCCATACTAGAACAAAACAGCTGTCCAGTGTTCCCTAGATTTCAATGGTATCCCGACAACATCAATCTGTGACATATTCAATCAAATAAATAACCTATCTCCACAAAATAATCATCCCAATTTTCATAAGTAGTTTATTGAATGACTTCTCTTTTTAAAAGATGATACAAAGAATACAAGCAATAGAAGCAGAATTTTATGAACGTTTAATTGAACTTAGAAAAGAAAATGAAATTGAAGTGACAAAAATTGTGAATCGTAAAAATACTGAATTGGTTACTGTACAAAAAGCTGCCGAATGTAAACATCGTGAATTACGTCAAGCAATAGATAAACTGGAAAATCAATTATCTGATGCAGTCAATAATGCTGACCAAATTAAACGTAATTCTGAAGAAAAAGTAAATCAGTAAAATAAAGTTAAATTAATGCTTATTTAATTTTATATCACGAATTAGTCTAACATTGAATTAACATTCAACAATCCCCACAACATCCAATTACAATCAATATTAGCTCAATAGTGACTAGCTTCTCAGGGTAATTCCTGGAGTCCTAGAGATAAGAAGTGACCAGGGGAATTCAACCGTGTCGAGTGGGAGACAGTTACCGACAAATGATAATGGATTTGTAAGTCTATCACGAATTGACTGAGTTGAAAATATCAGCCGTTAGGAACCGGCTCAGTGGTCAAGTGGTAAAGCGTTCACTGCAGAGCTAGAAGGTCCTGGCTCCGATCCCTGATGGGGTCGTAGATGCCCACTATTAAAAAGTCCCATACTAGCGTGAAACAGCTATCCAGTGCTTCTTAATAATCAATGGTTGTCTAATTCAGACTAATTCGCGATATCAAATGAACATTCAACAGTCTGAAGAACTCTCAATTACATTGTTTATTTAATTAGTTATGTTACATATAAGATTCTTTAGTTTGACCACATACTGAGTTACCAAGGTGTACTAATAGGGGAGTCTCAAGCTAGAACAAAATGGTCGGTTCTTAACTTTCTAACAATTGTAAATTCATGGTATGGTACTCGAAATTCAGCAACCGGCGAAACACAATAAAAAGTGAGATAAAGTTAGGGCAATGTCACTAGGAACATATTTCAACTTGGATAATGAAGGTCATATATCCATATAAAGAATGCTTGTTGTATCCATCTTAATAATATGACGATACAAATAAAATTCAACATTAACTAACTATTATAGATGAATCAATTACAATCAATAATGAATAAACAGTTTGAAAGCCTCCTTAAACAGTCTAATGAACAACGTGAATTTCTTATTCAAGAGCATGAAAAAACATTGAAAGGTTTGCAAACAACAAATGAATCTACTTTAAAAGAATTAGAAACAAATAAGTCCCTTGTTAGAGAATTAGAATTGAAATTACAATCACAAGTAAGTAGTCCTTGCTATCATGCACCTTTTAAGTTTTAGAATTTTCCAGATTTCTTTAGGTCTTTAGTGTCTATATGATAATTCAATGTTGGTAAAAAAGGCATAAATTGTGTTTTTCAGTATCATTAAAATAATAACGTTAGATGTGTCCACTGGTAGAGTCTAGATATGTTAGGTGTGAAACATTAATCATTAATGATACTGACTTATTTTTGTTCTATATGGCAAAATGACAGGAGCATGAATTCTACAATTAAACACCGCCTCATTGATGCTAATGATTAAACAATCACCCCAAGACCTGAAATCCCTTGGTTTGTTTCCCTGAAGAAATCATAGGTATGAGTTAATGAGGATCTCCATTATAGGAGGAATAAGATCTCCTTTGTTTTATGACTCCTACCGGTATCCAATGAAGATCATTCAATGAAAAATGGTTACAACAACAAAAATTAAGTAGCGATTGCTACAAAACTACCTCAATTCAATTATAGATGTTTATCAACTGAGGTGATTAGGACATTTTATACACAATTCACTGTTAGTTGATATTAGATTATGTGGGAAGAAAGGTTTGGGATAAATAAATGAAAATACTCCGCCAATTTATGAAGCAATTTTAATACCACATCTTAATTCCCCTACTCCATATGTGTTCAATTAATGTGGAATAGCTATAGCATATTTGGAGGAAGATGAAGCCAGAAAATGGGTGTTTATAATGAAATTTGAAACTTAATGGTTATCTCGACAATTTTCAACGATAGTTAATTTCTCACCAATATTGTCCTCTGATTATAATCTCCTTACCAGAATTAAAGAACCTTAGGATCAAAGATTGATTGCAGCTATTTGTTTGTCGAGATTTAGACCATTTACTTTATTTTTAATTATAATATGAAACATTATCAGGAATTTTGTACACATAAATCACATTTCGCTTGCATTTTTTCTTATTCTTACTGCAATAAAACAAGTACAATCAGTATGAAGGTTTGCAAGAACAATTTACAAATGTAGTGACAGAACGAAATGAAGTAAATAATGCATTAAAGGCTGAAATAGAAAAAGAGAAGGAAGCATCAAAGAAAGTACAACAACTTCAGTATGATTTGGATGAGATAACTCAGAGGTTGGTAAACCAATAAAATATTTGTAGAAAAATCATTCATCATTTGGACATATTCAATTGATTTAAGTTAGGTAACTTCTGAATACCAGAGTGCACTAAACAATTGTTTCCATCTAACATGGTGATTCACAACAGTACTTATCTGTATTAGGAAGGGCTTGTATATTCCCGTTGATTTCTTATAGACTGAAGCTGGTCAGTCATTGTTGCTATATGTGCATCCTGAGTGGATTGCCTCGATATAGCGATTTTTTTCACAAGTATTATAGAATTTGGATTGTGACTGGCCAATGACTGACCAGCTTCAGTCTATAACAAATCAACGGGAATATACAAGCCCTTCCAAATACCAATGTGCCCGTTGCACAAGTGTGACTGTCTGGACTCAGTAGTCTAGTGGTGAACGCGGTGGCGTTCGACACGAAGCAGACTGAGTTCGAATCCCAGTGTGAACATCAACATTGGGATGCAGGTACATCCAGCCAATGAGTCCCAAATAGGACGAAACGCGCGTCCTGGATTCCACTTGCCAGTCACAATCCAAATTCTATAGTACTTATCTGTGTCTTTTGCCTTAAGTACTGTTTATTTCTGCATCTTCTTCTTAATGACTAATTATCTGAGGTTATGTTCAACGTTTTTCATATTCAATTAAAGATTTCGGCTGCTTTTCTGGAAGCATGTATTGTACAAATGTACAATTTTTACTAAAAAATTCATTTCAAGTCCTGAGTTTCACCATTATTGTGATTGTCATCCAGTCTGTTGAGCTTTACTGAGCTAATATGTTCATGTTAATTAATTACCGATAACTCAAAACTCTTGAAATACATTTTCTAATCTAAATTATGACTTAATATACAACACACATTCACTAAATAAGTAAAAACATTTGTGTAATGGTCGATTACATAACACTTATTAGATGCGAAATGCGTTACAGAAAACTAAAACTGAGTAATTTATCATTCTTTGTGAAAATTAATGTGATTCTAGTGTAGTGGTATTACTGAATTATCTATACATTACAAATACTATTTACTAGCCCAAATTTCAGTTTTTTTATTAATTGTTCAGGTGAATGACATAATACTTAAATTTCTTGGAAATGTAGATAGATAAGTTTAATTATACGGCAGTTTTAATCATGAACAGGCATCACTTGAAAAAATGACGAAAACTTAGAAGAACTAGACAACTGTTTATTCATAGTTTAGGTGTATTGGCGATTGAGTACCTACAATAGAACACTATCAAACTCAAGACATGAAAATTTTATTGTGACTAACTGCTGGATAAATTTTCTGAAACATTTAGTGAATTATACTTTATTGAGTTAATCATTTATACAATTACTATGTGTTGATAATGATTAGAGAAACTACATGAAGTCAACATTTCACTGAAGATAGAAAATATAGATAGTTAGAGACCTAATTAATGGTTAAGTAGTAGCATAATTTTAATGACCCTTTAAACTTCCATACTGAATATTTGAGGATTCCAAGCTGAGTGCAACACTACTATCCAGTATTTTGCAAGTTTTGTTGGGTATGTTGCTGTCATTTATGCAAAAATCATTTTCAAATCATACAAATCCCGACAAAAAACTGAAATAGAAAAAGAGAAGGAAGCATCAAAGAAAGTACAACAACTTCAGTATGATTTGGATGAGATAACTCAGAGGTTGGTAAACCAATAAAATATTTGTAGAAAAATCATTCATCATTTGGACATATTCAATTGATTTAAGTTAGGTAACTTCTGAATACCAGAGTGCACTAAACAATTGTTTCCATCTAACATGGTGATTCACAACAGTACTTATCTGTGTCTTTTGCCTTAAGTACTGTTTATTTCTGCATCTTCTTCTTAATGACTAATTATCTGAGGTTATGTTCAACGTTTTTCATATTCAATTAAAGATTTCGGCTGCTTTTCTGGAAGCATGTATTGTACAAATGTACAATTTTTACTAAAAAATTCATTTCAAGTCCTGAGTTTCACCATTATTGTGATTGTCATCCAGTCTGTTGAGCTTTACTGAGCTAATATGTTCATGTTAATTAATTACCGATAACTCAAAACTCTTGAAATACATTTTCTAATCTAAATTATGACTTAATATACAACACACATTCACTAAATAAGTAAAACATTTGTGTAATGGTCGATTACATAACACTTATTAGATGCGAAATGCGTTACAGAAAACTAAAACTGAGTAATTTATCATTCTTTGTGAAAATTAATGTGATTCTAGTGTAGTGGTATTACTGAATTATCTATACATTACAAATACTATTTACTAGCCCAAATTTCAGTTTTTTTATTAATTGTTCAGGTGAATGACATAATACTTAAATTTCTTGGAAATGTAGATAGATAAGTTTAATTATACGGCAGTTTTAATCATGAACAGGCATCACTTGAAAAAATGACGAAAACTTAGAAGAACTAGACAACTGTTTATTCATAGTTTAGGTGTATTGGCGATTGAGTACCTACAATAGAACACTATCAAACTCAAGACATGAAAATTTTATTGTGACTAACTGCTGGATAAATTTTCTGAAACATTTAGTGAATTATACTTTATTGAGTTAATCATTTATACAATTACTATGTGTTGATAATGATTAGAGAAACTACATGAAGTCAACATTTCACTGAAGATAGAAAATATAGATAGTTAGAGACCTAATTAATGGTTAAGTAGTAGCATAATTTTAATGACCCTTTAAACTTCCATACTGAATATTTGAGGATTCCAAGCTGAGTGCAACACTACTATCCAGTATTTTGCAAGTTTTGTTGGGTATGTTGCTGTCATTTATGCAAAAATCATTTTCAAATCATACAAATCCCGACAAAAAACTGAAATAGAAATGCTATTTTCTTGTAATATTGAACTCTGATGAACTCATGCTTTTTTGACAAACTATATTACTATCTTAACTGATACTAAATCATAGTTGGAAATAAGAATTATGTATCATATAATATCAGTGAATAAGACATGTGCATTGATAGCACTATGCTATACCATAGGAAACTGTTATGCAGTAGTTACTTTATCAATATCAATTTATGATACACTTAGCTATCAAATTGAGTTTAAGATATTCTACAAACTTATTATTAGTGTGACACAATTAACTACTTAGTTTCCTATGTATATGACGTTAACAAGCTAAATCTGTTAGAGAGTGTCTGTTGTGTTGTGACAGTTGACCAATTAGTAATACTTATTTTTCGGAACCATTACAGTGCTGGGCAATACAAGACTTTTAATTCTACACCTGTAGGTATTCCTTAATACCTCTAGTCCTAAGCCGAATAGGAGGAGCACAAGAATGTCATGTAATGTCAATACAGAATAATGACAATCGGGATAGGAAAATAGAGTAATTGGTACACAAACAATTAGGTCCAGTTCATGAACGAGAAATGATATAATAACAATTAATAAATCAGATGGGAAGTCTGAATATAAGAAATATACAAATTATATAAGCAGTCAAGATATATAAAATAGCCATTTGAAAAACATTTCTGACAGCTAGTCATTACTCTTGACTCGTCCAATCTATTAATACCGTAGCCCTAGGCATTGTTTTCAATACACTGAAATGATAGAGACTGATAATATTTTTATTTCACCTATCTACAACAATGGTCATAATTATCATGACAAAATGTCACATTAAAGACGAAAGAAAGTATGGTTTTCCTGTTATACCTTAATTCTTATCATAGTTTTAATTCTTCAAAAACTAAACGTCTTATAAAGTGACTTCAAGATCTTGTTTTCCATTCCAATTTGATTGATAAGTAGATGGTAAAGTTGAAAACTAGATTGAAACAGCCTTACAACTCTCATAAGTCCTTTTTTCAAATAAGTAGGATTCTGAGATAAGGATTTATTATCAATTAATTGTTTGTAATTGTATTTTATATTTTTACTTCTTTTATTCTTGTTTATAAAGATATCAAACATTAGAGTCGAAGTACAATGTATGCCTTGAAGATCACAATCATGAATTAAAACAAATTCGTCTCGATTATGCAAAACGTATAAATGAAATAGAATTAGAACAAGTGACTAATGAACAACATTATAAAGATAAAATGGAAAAAATGAAAGATGAGGTATTGCCGATAGATTACTTCAGTTAATTTATTTTATAATTTTAGTTACATATAAGTAATATATCCAATAAATATACTAATGAGACTAGGGAGATTTCTTAGTGAAATTTCGAAAAACATTTAATCAATATGGTGTGGTATTTATAGAGATAATGCATTTATGAAAACATCTCATTTTAGAACGGATCAAGCATTTTTGGGGACATCCATGGAGACTGCAATAACAGGGCTATTGATTAACAGCTAAGTCAATAGAATCTTTGAACGTATGTGGTCGTTTTTATTTCCAATTATTGATCAACTGTCTGAATAACTATTGATAAACTAACTTTTGAAGAATCATGTATATATATGATTTAAGTATGACACAACGTAAGAGCTGGATATTCATAATTTTAAAAACTTCCATGAAGAGTGGAAGCGATAGTTTAATAAGTCTACTGTAAAGAAATATGAGACATTTTAAAGGTATAAGAATAACGTATATATAAGTTTGTAAAATAAAGTTTCTTTAAGCTTAGCTCGCGTACTATTTAACAAGCGCAATAAGTACACACATTAATAAAATAAAAAGCTAAGGTTTGATGACATTCATCAATAAAGAGCTGTCACTTAATGCGTTTCAGTCATTAGATTCTTACGCCTACAGCTCAATGTCTTTAGAAGTGTATCAGTAAATACAGTACACTGTAATGGTAGGTCATTTAGACTGTGATGTTCTCATTCACCTTTACCATTGGATGAAATAGAAATCACCTTGACAGTAAATGTTACCCAGTCGGTGATATCCATAAATAATTTAGCTAAGCTAAAATTGATTAGCACTTCAAGTAAAATGATGATATTTTCTAACTCTTACTATGATCCAAAATGTATGAGTCTCTGATTAAGATTAACATCATATTATGCTTTGATGTACCAATGACAATGAAGTCAGTCAATAAGATTTCATTTATGACTACAGAATATTTAACTCAGTTACTACCTTATTTACTTACTATAATGAAAACTACCTAGATTTATCTGAGTAATAATATCTAAATAACTAATATACATTACTTGTACGATACCCACGAAATTGAAGTCATCAGTCACAAACAAGGTACCTATGTTAAACCTTAACTTATACAGGTGCTATTAACTTGGGTAGTGTTATGTTAGGCGATTAAAGAAGAATAATAAACCTTCAGAACTGTGTTAGAAGATTATTTCGATTATATTCCTATCGTTGTTACGTTCCCCTTGCCTTGTCATCCCGTTTAACAAATTTATTATCTGTATATCATCTCTAATTTATGAATTGCTGTTATCTGATTGTGTACACGTTGTTTCAATTCACAACTACTGTCTCCCTCGTTTTGTATGAATGTAAATTCCCTAATTGGCTGGCTGCGTGGTCTTGTTTGTGTATACATAAAGAGATGCTTGAAATATAATACGATTTGTCTCGTTGAATTGTCGGTTTGTGTTCTTCCTAATTCCGGATAGGGATCGGGTGGTCATCGAGTAGACGTATAGAGACCAACTAGGCACTCTTCTGCGCGTTTGCTATTGTAAATTCGTGCGCATAAGGTCATATTCATTAATTGGACGTACTTTCCCATCATAACAGCACTTTAGACATCATAACAGGTAAACGATTAGTGTCATACTTTATCATATTCCTAAACTCTGACCAATTACGAATAAACGGATTTTGTAAAATTAGCACAGTGACCGGGGACAACTAAGGTTGTTATTCTCTGCCCCAGTATCTGGTCTGATTCCTACAAGATCCCAAGCCATGGTAGGGCACATGATTGGTGCTCCAGTTCAAAGTGTATGTCATACGTTTCAGGCACTAATTTATTTATAAACGCGCAAATCCTGACAATGCTACAGACTGATTATAATGTCAGTATCTATACATTACATTGACATTACAGATATACAAAAGGGGATAGGTAGTAGATGAATGGAAAATGATATAATAACAGTTGCTAAGTCAAATAGGACGACTGGACGAGGGAAATGTAAACTTAATGAAAGCAAAATATTCAATACATAAGCAATCAAGAAATATAAAACAGTTTCAATAAAAATGGTTCTTAAAGTGTAGTCATTTTTTTTAAAACTCATCCTCTGTAACATACTCATAGTTCAATATTTTGTAGTTGAGTTTATAAGTTACTTAGACACACTTCAATAATAAGTTATAGGTGTAGAAAACACTTCAATACACAGGATATATTACTAATTTAGTTTGTTATTAAATTATATCTAGACAGAATAACAATGGTATCCAGTAAAATAGCTCATTTTATAATTATTGATTGGTCATTTGTTCTTTTTCTTTTCTCAAAAATGTTAACGGTTTCGAATTTCTATACTGGTATACTGGCTACTTATGTATTTTAGTTTATAAAGATGACACAAAAACAATTGCTACCTATCAATAAAATTTAATCAGTATTGCGTGGTTTTAATTTATATCTTAATATGAACTTCCATCTTGTTAGTTAGGAGTCAGTTTTTATTAAAGCACGATATTATCTAGAGAATTATTAAAATTTAGGAAGCAAAGGATAATGGTTTCAATACAGTTTAAGACTTCTTAAAATGATACTCCTGAGATGGTATATGAAGTCAGAAACGCATCCCTTATGTCTTATGGTAAACAACGTTCAGCTAAACGACTGTTTCAACATTCAGCGAGTTATAGTCTTTTCGCCGATCTAGCTAATCATTCTTGAATGAAAGATTACTATTAAAAATTAGGAATGTGAACGTTGTTAGTTATTTGAAATTAGTTTTTATAATGAACAGATACCAATTGAATTACCGCTGAATTATTCAAGTAATGTCTTGGTTTGAATAATTTTAATGAATTAGTAATTTAAATAGCTAATGCTTTATTTACACAGGAAGTCTGTGAAGATAGGGTGTTGTGGAAATTGTTAGATGTTAATTTGATGCCCCGAATAAGTCTAAATTAGGCAACCATTGATTATCAGGAAGCACTAGACGGCTATTTAGCCTTAGTATGGGACTTTTCAATAGTGGGAATCTACGACCTCATCACGGATCGAAGCCAGGACCTTCTAGCTCCACTGGGAACGCTTTACCACTAGACCACTGAGTCGGCTTCTAACGGTTGATATTTCCAATTCAGTCAATTCATGACAGATTTACAAATCACATCCATTGTCATCTGTGGGTAGCTGCCTCATACGCGACACAGCTGTTTGGTGCCTTCTAATGATCAAATGCTGTCTAATTTAAGCCAATTTATGATATTACATTTGTGATGAATATTGCATTGTGTAATTTCCACCAAAGACTCACTGAACAACATTTTAGTTTTAGTACAGGTCTCTTCAGAAGTGTAAATTCACAACCTTATCAGATACAGACCTTCAAACCTTTGGTACACTAAGTTATCGTCCCCTAGGTTTACATTTCTGACTTTATTCATATAGTGACAATGGACAACTATCATCCAATGTCACTAGACTGACTACTGCTATCTGAGGCGTCATATATTCGGATGAGTTAGCTATTCAGTACCTCTTAGCTTTAAGTCGTTGTTTAACTAAAAATCACTGCCTTCCATACATACTTTTGTATTGCCAACAAAGTCATTAAAGGAGAGGAAGTGGGTGTTATAAAAAAATTATTTATTGAAAAAATTAATCCATGAAATATTACTTAATAATAAAGAGGAAGTAACATAATTTCATACATGAAATCGGGTTATAACAGTGGAAATGGTATTTACGAATAGTTGTATTGTTATTTGGGAATAGGTTATCACGTCAGTAGTGGTATAAAGCTCATTATATTATTACTTTCTAATAAAATACCTGAGTAAAACAAGATTTATGGTGAAAGCCACATATTTAAATTGTTTATGGTTGAAACCACGATATTGCGCATCCATCTATAAATAAATCCTTGCATTTTGGTTAAGGATTTCTTGGAATGGATGGAGGGGGGAATAATGTATTTAGTCTTTACTTTAAATTCTTTTAAAAATGATCACATAACTTTCAATTATATAAATGACCTTCTTTATCATCTCTGTGATTTACCAGCAGAAAAATTACTACAGAACTATAATACATTTATTTACCATGCAAAATATTTATATTACCTGTAGTATGATTACTCTCTTCTAGATAAAGTATTCATTAATAAATACTGTATTTTTACTGACTTTTCGTGGTTGATAAATCGAAACAATGATAGGCCCATTTGTAAGTGGAAAGCAGACATTCTAAATTTCATGTTTGCTCGTTCGTATACTGTACACTATTCATATTTTCTTGAATAAATGGTAGCTGAAATGTAATAAGAATGAGGTATTCGTCTTCATATAAGACTTCCATAATTCTATAATTTATGTTTAATGTCAACCAAAAACTCTTATTTATTACATAACAACCAGATTAACTGACGTTTTTTTATCTGCTTTTTTTAAAGTTTAATACAAAACTCAACGAAAGTCGTTTATCTTATGAACAACAGTTAGTTACAGAAATAAAAGAAGCTGAAACACGTGGTTATGAAAGGTGTTTTGTAACTAAAAATGCTGAAATTACACTTTTACAAAAAATTATCAAAGAGAACAAAGAAATAAATTTAAATAATGAAGTAAAGGACTATTTCATACTATAAGTTTTAGTATCATATATTGAAACATGTCTTTAGTATATGATTGGAAAAAAGTAACATCACATTTATCCATGATTAATTTAGTATTTACTTAAATTAGCTCTTATATTGTTTGAATTGAAACGTGACTGACAAGTGGAATAAAGGACAGACTCAATTCGTTACATGCCAAACACCACTGTGTTCACTACTAGACTACTGAGTTCAGATAGCCAAACTTGTACAACGGGTATGTACATATAATTAGGATGTATTTGTCATGGATTGAAATTGATCAGCCACTGAACTCAATAGTGAATGCGGTGGTGTTTGGCACGAAATGAACTAAGTTCGAGTTCCGATATGAATATCAACACTGAGATGCAGGTACATCCAGTTGAAGAGTCCCAAATAGATCGAATTGCGCATCCAGGATTCTTCTTGCCAACCACAATCCAGATTAAACGATACTTGTGAACTATCGCTATACTGAGGTAATCCTTTCATAATGCATATATGACAATAGAGACTGACCATTCTCAGTCCTTGACAAATCCACAAGAAAATTCAAATACATTCAAATTAACTTTCATATTCATAGGAATAATAGTCCCATCTGGCTAAATTATGCTATAACCCTACATTAACCAGAATAGGTTAACAGTTAAGTTTGTGTGTTAGAGTTAAGTATAAGATTTTGGAGTGAGTATTCGATCTAGAGTGGCGGTTAGATTCGAAAAATACTTTCAATACCTATTTGGATAGTTTCTCGTTTTCAAATATTTCAGTTATTCTAAAAAATTTTCAATTTATATTACACACATTTCAATTCTATTGATTTTCTACTATTTTGTTCATAAAAGTGCTGATGACGTACTCATCATCAATTTAAGAGTCTTTCAAGTTTGTTTGAGTTCTCTACTTTTATAATATTTCATCTTAGTAATAAAATACTAGTAAATATTACCTAGCTCTTAATAAAGTACATACCATTTATCACTGAGTTGTAAAGTTTGCTCTGTAATCTAAAAGCCAATAACTCAAATCAACTGTTAGGTGCCGACTCAGTGGTCTAGTGGTAAAGCGTTCGCCTTGGAGCCAGAGAGTTCCGGGTTCGATCCCCGATGGGGTCGGGAACGTGAACTGCTGAGGATCCTTATACTAGAACGAAACAGCTGTCAAGTGCTTCCAGGTGATCAATGGTTATCTGATTCAGATCAATTCGTGATATCGAAAATGACTAGTTCATTTTATTTGTTAAACTGTACTGCTGACTGAAGTTTAAAATTTATAATTCTTCAATTCCTTGTTATTAAAATGTTAAAATAAAGGTATTGTACAACTGAAATGTATTACTGGTTGCACAACAGTAACACTATTGTACAACAAATTCACAACGCAAATTCTAATAGTTCCTTGTTATTCGTTATTTCTGGTGTGGAAATCGATTACGTTGGGGTGGTAAGATGTTTAGTTGTGGGCTCTATTTTGCCCTATGCTTAGATAATATCTGGTATCTATCTGACTATCTAAATAAAACACCTAAATAACCCAGCAGCTATTTCCAACCAAAGCTTGGGTACTCGGTTACGTCCCTTGCTTAACACAAAGTCGAAAAATTAGTTGTTACGAGACAGTTTATTTCGGCGATCCAAAACCACTAACAAAAATTCAAAAAGCTCAGGTGACGGAGATCCCGCTGTTTAATAGTACTATAACATGCATACTGTGATAAAAATATATTTAACAAGTGAAACATTGTGTCCAGATTTACTGTTGGCTAGAAAACTTAAAGGAGTTACCAGAGTTTAGTTGTTTTAAAATTCAGTAAACTACTTCATTTCTTTTATGAATCTAAGTCAAACAAAATAATAGAAACTTATGTCATGCATGCCTAATCTCTCACGTTTTCTGAAAAGTTACAAAAACTTTTCATAAAAACGGAATTCGGAAACTTTTGGAGCGACGCTTTGATTTATGACTATTGATCTGAAGAGTTTCTAAGACAAATATGAATGCTGTTAGAGATATGTTAGTCATTGACACTACTCGGTTTTCATAAACTGTGGAAGAATGCCTTTTTCATAGGAACTTGAGGTAGAAACAAAGTTAGTTGTAAAATCATCAACATAAGAGAGTGATTACACATTTAAAAGAAAGAGCTACTTGAGTTCCGATTATATGTAGTCATTTTTTTAAATAATGCACCATTATCAGTGATGTAAAGTAAATTTTTATCTTTAGCCTAGTTTTCCCTTCTTTTCATATAATTTAGATCAAATATCAAGAAATTATCAGCCAATTAAAGTGTGAAATCACTAGATTGAATAAAAACATTAAAGAAATTAGTAATACATATGAATTTAAAGAAAATCATTTATTAAATACAATATCAAAGTTACAAGAACAACATCAGTCAATGCATAATATAATTGACAATCCATTAAATGCAACAAATCAAACACAGTTGAAATTCACAACTGAAATAAATCCTTTTGTAGAAATAATAAGTGAAAAATTATTAAATCAAATTACCCAATGGAGGCATCAACAAATAGAAGAAGCAATTACACTTGGAAGACAAGAAGAGATGGATCGTTTAGAAAATATATTCAAAGAAAAAGAAGCTACATTGCGTAATGAGTTGACATCAAAGCTTGAGACTGTAAGCCAAATTGTTATTTTAGCACATTTTTATCTGGTAATAAGTTAGTCTGTTTTTAACTCGATATCACGAATCGACCTTGGTTAGACAATTATTAAAAACCAGTGGGGGAGCACCAGATAGTCAGTGAATATTAGTACCTCCTCGATGATCTTAGGCTTAAGTGTTCGACAGGAAGCCTGGAGGTTTTGGCTCTGGTTCCCCCCCCCCACCAGCTGGGGTCATGTATGGGTAATGTTGGGGAGTTCCATACAAAGATTAAAAAGATCTAATCTTTTCCAGTCTTTAATAATTGTCTAACCCACGTTAATCTATGGTAATAAATTACAATTCAACTATTTTCACAGCATCAAATTAATCTGTTTCATTTTGTATAGCTCTAAAGTTCCTGATCTTATAATGGTCAGAATCTCAAGTATCCACCATCTAAGTACAAGCATATTCCCATTCTGTATTTCTATATAAAGCTATGAAAGAGTTTATAAAAGTAAAATAATGTGAACTTGTTAATGATATACGATCATCTTCACTAGAACATGAAATACAATTTATAGTATTGAAATTCAATTAATTAATTGAATTTTGGAACTCGTTGAATGGAAATAATTCGATTATGTAATAATAATACAAAATTATTAATTTCCAAAATGAATAATATAAGCAACACTTTAGTGTAACAAAAGTGTAACAGAGAAAGATGAATCAAGGTAATGAATAAATTCTTTATTTCAGTTTTGAAGGTGAATAAGCTATCCGGTAATTAAATTGTTTAAAATCGTTTTTTGTTGATAGTTTGTTATTTGTATGTAGAGGTGATTAAAAAACCACGAGTTACAAAATGTGAACATTTTTTCCTAGGTTACATATTTTTACTATAAAAATTGGGCTTGTCAGGATTGAGACAGTAATCATAAATGACAATGGATGATTGTTGTGCTATTTCACATATTGATAAAAGTTGAAATTTTACCATTGAATGCCAGCCGGCCTGGGTGCGGAATTTTAGGCGTTCGCCAGCCTGAGGATTCCCTGGGAAAGAGTCTAGAGTGCTCACTACTGAGGAGTTTCATACTAGAACAAAACAGTTGTCGATTGCTACCTATTTTTCAATGGCATCCTGCCAACATCAATCTGTGACGAATTTAATCAACTAAATTTCAATATGTAGTTATTATATATAATGTTGTCATTTACAATAACTAATTTCACTTATTCTTTAATCGTACCAAATTCTCTATAGTCTGTTGCTATGAACAACATTTATCCAGCATTGTCAGTTATTTTTCTGTTTATTTGTAGTGAATATTAGAGTGCAAATTTTATTTAAGACACTATCTAATATACACACATTCAGTGTTGTGTACCCTGACCAACCGTATGAAAAACTTAGAAATTATGCTCCTATATGAAATACTCAACCAACAAAAGAACTAGAAAGTAGTGAAAACTGGGGTGTGTGATACACTTACTGAGAAAGTTGTTGTGTTGTAGTCTCGACTGAACCCGATGCTTAAATAACATTTACCATTTATCAGATGCTCCAGATTTAATATAAAAGGCGGTCGATTAGTTGATGAAAGATAATTTATTTCACCTAACAACGATCAAACAACCACATTCAAAGGTACGTACACATTCAGTTCCTCTGGTCTATCACATTATAACATGCATACTATAATAGAAAGTATACAATTAATAAAAACTCGATATTATGTCGAGGGAGTATCAGTAGCTGTTATAGTGGATAACTTCATTCTTTAAGTGATAGTTAATAATAAAAATGTTAATAATATAATTTTATCATCATTCATTTAAATTGTACTCTTTCTTTTCTTCCGAAATGTAATTTTTCAGATTCAAATTGAGAAGAATCAAACTATTGAAACATTGACAAATGCATTAAACTTATCTAAATTAGATACTGTAAAACTTGAAGCTGAACTTAAAGAAGCAAGACGTTTAGCATTAAAAGAAGTTGAATTAAGACGTGAACAGTTATCAGAAATTAGTTTAGCCCGTGAAGTAGAACGTAAAGAATTAATTAATAGACATGAAATGACGATAAATGAAGAACGATGTAAGAATAAAGCGACTATACAACGATTAAATCAACAACATGCTGAAGAATTAAAAAAGATATCTTCTCAGGTAGGTTTTGTATCAATATGCAAAGGATATTTAATGTAATTGAGATTATATTAACTTACATACTGTATTTGACAGTCAGGAATAAGCCCTGGTAACACTACATTTCATGATGGCTAACAGTCTTGAGGAAACTGATAATTCATTTGGATTTATAATTTTAGTCACTCAATTTAACAGTATGAAATGTCAACCCTTGAACTGTTCCAACTACGATCAATCTCTTGTTGCAATGAGGTATATATATAAATAATTATTTATCACTGAGTAATAACCAATGTAATACTTGCTTAATCTTAACTACTGATACAATTCAATACCTTTATTATGAACTCGAATATGAAGAAATAGATTCTTGAATAATAAAATGTTCATTAAAGATACAATCAAATATTTCAAACATGCAATTAGAATGTATTTGGATCTTCCCGTTGATTTGTCATGGACTTAAGTTAGTCAGTCTCTGTTGCCACATTGACATTCTGAGCGGACTGCCTAGACATAGCGACAGTTCACAAGTATTGTTTGAGTTAGATTGTGGTTGGCAAGCAGAATCTAGAACGCGATTTGAGACTTGTCGGTTGAATGTACCTGTATTCCAGTATTGATGGACACACTGGGAACACGAAACAAACTGAGTTTGGATGATGATGTGAACATCAACACTGGGATGCAGGTACAGCCAACAGACAAGTCTCAAATCAGATGGAACGCGCGTTCTGGATTCCGCATGCCAGCCACTATCTTACTTAAACAGTTTTTAACGTGTATTGAAGGAGAAATGAAGCAAAGAGTACAATTACTATTAAGAATAATTTTGAAGGAATTGCCATATATATATATATAAATATATAAATATATATATATATATATATTTATATATATGATACTTCATCCATAAGAATTTTTTACTAAACAGTCGAACTCTTGAAATGAGTAACCAAGATGTTTCAAATTGAAAGAAAAGTGTACAATTCTATCCTGTATAAGTCTCATATAACTCAACTATTTATAAGAAGGCCTTAATGGAACCATAATGTATCAAACATAATTTGGTCAATCTCTACTAGCATATACTTTTAGTTTACTAATACATACATAATATAATGATGTTATGAAAACATATACTCCAGCGAGTAGCAGTGGTATATTTGGGCTAAAATCTTATTATCATTGAATGAAATGAAGTGTGAATTCAACACCAACGCCTTGTTCTTTAGACTACTTAGTTACTACAAGTATTTCTTGTTTGAAGGGTTATGTAATAGAGCAATAAATTACCCATTACCTATTTAGATTAATATACTCTTAACATATTAAGTAATCGACCCAATCCAAGTTGCTTTTTAGAACTTAAACACATTTCACATATCTATAAATACTCTAATATAGACCTTTTAATTCATCTCTATTCCACTTTTATGAATCTGTTGATAAACGATACCTATCCAATAAATTGACATAGATAGCCACATACTAATTACAATTAATTGCATGCATGAAGCTGAAGAGAATGCAATGAAATGCAGTGAATTTAATGTATTCTGCAAACATTGTTGTTCTAGCTTTAGTAAAATTTGTTAATGGAATAAATTGTATGAAGTTAATGTACATATTAGGAAGCATATATATCAACAGACAGCATTCAATTCACTTCTGGCAAATTTAAATAGGGAATTATCAGCCATAATGATAATTTGTACCCAGTAAATAAGTCATGTATGAAGTAGATATGTTATTTCGAGAACATTTGTATTCGGTATAGAGAATTGGTAAAACTATGAAGATCCTGGGCTTGACTCCCTTGAAGGGAGTCGTGAGTAGATCTGCCGAAGATTCCCATAATTGGAGGCAACAGTTGTTCAGTGCCTTTTAGTTGTAAGCGATTGTCTAACAGGTCAATTCTTGATATCGAATTCTAATTCAACAACCTTCAAAACACCTATTTACAACTTTTTATTATTTCAAATTACTGTTCATTAGTGTCTTAGGTTTTTCTTTTAAGGCTAATGAAAATATGATAGAAATGAAAAGAGAATACAAAACTCGATTAGTGGAAGCAAATAAGGTATGTAGACATGATGAATGTTTTATGTACACTACTTTTACCTACAATTTATATAACTAGTCTGTTTTGCTAGCTTCATGTAAGTTCTATGAACGTACCGTTATATTCATAATTCAATGAAATAGACACATTATCATAAGATGTTGTTACGACTTTGCAAAAGTAAAGTATTTGCGAAGAGAATGGTTTTTTCAAGTTAAATATGACTTCATCCGAAATTTACTCAGTGCCTTTTAATTTAAACCAGTGTTCAAGGTGGTTAGTAATTAACTGTAAATATAACATGATATTTGAAGCTTAGATTGGTTTGTTTAAAAGAACAAATTTGTCGACCAATGACACGTAAAATGAATTGAGTACATGCTAAAGTGTAATCAGAATCCATATATTTAAATATTACTTCATCATAGACTATGGACACAGTGCAGTCATCTAAATCAAATAGAAAAATTATAAGTACTTGGGTTTCTTATACTTCTTTTTGGTTACTTTGAAAATTTTAGCCTAGTAGAACATAAAAGGATGTTAGAAAGAGTTTACCCGATAAGTTATTTACCAACCGTAGAGTCTTTGGACAAACGATCATAGAATATAGTTTTGAAGTCGAAATATCTACGACTTAACGGGAATTTGTTTTCTGGATAGTAAGTATAAATCTAATGGGCAGAAAATACTAATCAGTTCAGAGTTTTAAGGTATTTAAGATAGCATGTATTTTTCTGAAATGTCTTTCTGAATGATTCTAACAAACATGAAATCTATATCTGGTATCTTAGATAGACTATTTGTATTTAGTTGAAGCATTATAAGAATTCAAACCCTTTAACTAATTTCAAACCATTTAATAGTGTAAGTAAGAGATTTTGAGAAGTTATGGGGAAATACGTTACGAAGTAGATACACCATTAGTATGTAATGGATCTTTTCAACACTTGTACCAAATTAAACGATTATTCCAAACAGTATTGCTTGGTATATACCAAATGACTAGTTTATCTTATTCAGACATTCCTTTAATATAAGAAACCTGAATCCCGTAATTAATGGAGAACTAGTCATAGCGAGACAGTCAATTTAAGTTAGCTATAATTATGTATATGACTCGAGTGCATTCAATTCTTGGGATGGCCTGCCATCAATCTTAGGAACAGCATGCCCACTGGTTACTTTGTTATGCCCATTTATATTCCGAAGTAAACATATTTTAACCGATAAGGAATTTAATCCATGAAGGACAGAATATTTTGCCCATAAATAATAACTTAAATTATCTAATATAATTTTAACTAATATAATTTTAACTAGTCAGTATTTCTATTTCTAAAACTAATTTGATTGGGATTTAAGGAACAGTTCAATCATTTAAGTTATTCAACTGATGCCTTTAACATCTCATGGACTGGGAGGGGAGGGGGCATTTCAAAGGTTGGTTTATAAATCAGTCAATATATCTTAGCATTAATTGAGTGACTACTAAGTTCATACTTTTTGAGTATTATAAACCATATATATTTGCACATATTAAAGCTGTAGTTATATGTGTAGACGTCAGTTGATGACAATTTTGTAATCTTCTTCATAAAGCGATTGAATGAAAGTCAAACAAAAATAAATGATCTAGACATGATATTACAAAAAGCTTTAAAAGAAAGAAAAAATACCCAAGAAGCTTTATCACAATCATTTCAAAGTCAAATTGAACAAATGAAGTACAAACAACAACAAGAAGTATTAGTAAGTATTAAATACTATCGCTACATATCTTACCTAATAAGTAGTATCATGCAAATTTTAAGTATTACTTAGTGAGATTCATCAAGTTTTCATTTAAAATACAGAATAAATAAAAATGGCTCTGGTTCTCTGTGGTGCCGGGTGGGGTCGGTGGAAGAATGGGTTTCCTCCCACTTTATTATTACCGTTAGGATGCTGGAAATCTGGAGATTATACTACTGCATATCATATAGACAGTAAATTGAGCTGCGAAATAATAACTGTAAATGAATATTTTTACTTGGATTTGTAAGATTGTGTTTATAATTACACTAAATAAATGGACGTAGTACTGACTAATTACTCAGTTTATGCTTATATTTCAAACAGTAGAATATTGTATTAGTTACATTTTGTGATTTAGTCAAAGGAATTGTCTATGATGAAATGGACGAGATTTATTGATCGGGATTAGAAATTTCATGGTGTTGCATTCATCCAGTTAGATTACTTGATCTCGGATTCTCCAGCATTTTTAGGATAAGATTTAAAGGCATACTGAGATTAAAAATATTTCCTAACGAAACTAACACGTTGACACAGAATTTCGGTGGTTTCTTGTAATATACGGATTGTCATTTTGACCATAAAATTATTGACAGGTTTTTCTATTACTTAGTTTCTAAATTCCTAATTGTTGATCAATCTCTCTATTCGTCTATTAATTGCATATATTTTGATCTGTTTACTGACCACTGAGTGATAAGAATATTGAGATATTGAAAACCTTCTGACCAAATTTATACTACTTCTATCCAAGAAATCAGAATTTTCCCAGTCTAGGGTCCACATCGACTGATATGTGATTATACTTCATAACATTGACTAGTTGGTCAGTGCTTGTTCAGAAGAGGATGTTAAAGTATTAAAAAAAGGAAATGTAAAGCTCGTTTCTTCTCGAAGTTCATGATAATGTTGCTCAGAGTGACAGTAATCAGACTATTCAGATTGAGATCTAAAGCCACCGAAAAACAATAAAGTACCAATTTTGAATTTACTTGCAAAAAGTACAGAGCACCTATGGAATTATCCATTTGTTGAAAATATGAATATAAAAGTAAAACGTATGCTACTTTACTGAGGTGTTTATATGGCACATGCCCAGTTAATATTACCTGTGTCCTGAGTTATTACTACAAAACACAAACAGTTGACGCGATTTAACATAAGCTTTACGTACATCAATCCAGTGTTCTAGAAACACTCAATTATATTTAATCTGTTATTGGCTTAACCAGTTAGGAATTGAAGCCGCAATAAATGTGAGGGTGAATTCATCGGCATAAATATTTATTCATTTAAGAAACGGGAGAGTCTTCCTATCTATACATGAAAGTGTGCTATACTGAGAATGGACTAAACGGTTACTAGTTTGAACTATGGTTTAAAAAGTATATACTAATATAGTTATGCAAATTATACTAAAGCATTCTTTGTATTTCATAACTACATATATTATTTAGATCTTGAAGGAAGTTCTATCAAAAGAGCGTACACGAGCACATTTAGCTGAAGTTTCACTTCGTCAACAAGAAAAAGCATGGAATGGTATGAAAACTCGTTGGTACGAAGAATGTATAACACAGTTTGGAAGCTCATTACCCATTGAAGCACGTACTCATATGGAAGCTACCATTGAAGCATTGCGTCTTCAGGTTAGTTATATTTCGTATTATTTTGACTTGTAATAAACAACTTTTGACTCATTTGCATTAAGGGACTTCGAAGACCATCCATATCAACGGTAAATATAGGTTTCTTAACAAAATTTTCTAGTCAAACAGTTGAAACTGATTATTTGTGTTCTACACAATATATTCTAATAATTACCTGTAATTCAATGACAACTAACAACGTACCACGCAAGTAGAGGTGGGATGAAATCTAAAGACACTTATTCGTACTTTCATGTGATGCTCAAATGTCCCACTAATTTTAATGTGAGTATATTTTCGGTTCGGTCAACTACTTTTCATATCTTAATTCATTTACAAAATCATACAGTAAGAAAACGTGCTCATATTTTTGCTAATTAAACAATGATACTAGTAAATGGAAATTGAAACATTATGCTGTAGGTAACAAATGATGACTCATTTAAGAAGTGTGGTCATTGGCACAGTATTGCACTATTTAATAATGACCCCAGTCGAGTAATTAATTGATTCATTTAGGTGCATCAGTACCAATGACTAGAATGAATTCCTTAAACCTAGTTATAGTAACCATGTCTACATAGATATTTGTAGAACTTACCACTCAGACTTAGTGTATATAAATAATAAAGTACAAGTAGTTAGGGACGCTGATGAGATGCGATACCATGAGAACTATAATCGAAATCGATAAACTGAAATCCTCTTACGGATAATTGGGGATGCTGGGCAAGTTGGCGACTACGTAGACACAGTAGGTAAGACGCTGACGTCCGAGTACCAGTGTCAACATTAACACTGATGCAAGTTTGTGCGAATGAGTTCGAAATAGGACAAAATTCCCCTTCCGAACTTCATCGCTAGTCATAATCCTCCTATTATAGTATATGGTTGCTGTTTTGCTTTAATGACTATAGAACATGGTCACTGCAGTCATACAATATCCCAAAATTGTGTATTTGATAACTATCCTCGAAGAACCGTGATACTAACTGAAGGACCAGAAGTAAACGCCCGATACTAATGGAATATTGACATGATATCAGCTTCAGTTCCGTAACTTCACTACGCTTAATCCACATTCTTCTGAGCTGTGTAGCAACGTACGTCAGTGCTCAATTGTGCAAATACTCTGTTTTTCTTCGAGTTAAATATTTTCAACCCATATCTGATGATCTTTAAAAGAGATATTTGCCTTTACGTGTCACAGCGTCAACTTGAAATGATATTAACTAGGAGTCAGTGTTTTTAAGGAAGTACTGTGAAACTAAGCAATTTATTCTGTTTTACAATAAACAAGGTTAATCTACTGAAAAAGCGAATAGCTATAATGGAGGAAGACCGAGAGACAACTATCACTCATTCACAAATACCGCAACCCACTGATCGAAATGAGTTATTATTTAATGAAAACTCAGTGCAAAATGAATCGCCTGTAAAAGATAAATCTGAAGTAAAGTCAACTGATGCAGAAAATGCAGGAGATAATAAAAACCCAATCCTTCTAGACGATAACCTCTGACGGGGAATCACAACGAACGATTGTTTAAATTCATAGATTAATACAATTACATATTCTTAAAAAAATATTCATTCAGAAGATTGGTTATAGAATAGAAATGCACAACTTATATTGTTTATCTAAATAAATTCTTCAATTTGAATTTATGAGAAATTTTTCACAATTTGAAAACAATTCTGAAAGATAATTGCATTTAAAAAGTGCGCTACAATCAACTTGTTTGTACATTTGTAGGTTTATAACAGAACCTGTAATAAATAATACAGTGCACAGCTTATTCCAATTTTATAACCTTTGTCTCATATAAAAATAAATGTACAAAAAGTAACAAACATATAACGTTTGGAAATAGGTAAATAAAAATACATCACAAAGTGTAACGATCTTTATAATTTAAGAATTTTTTTTCGTTTTCTATTCAATTTCTTATGTTTTAATACTTTATTTACATTTGAAATAGCTGAAGCTAGACGAGGTGTTTGAAACGGGACATTTTGAAAATCACCCGTTTCTGAAGAATTATTATCGGTACATTTAGTCTTATTTTTACTACATTCACGAGGAGTATCACGTTTTTTCCTAGTAGTACGCGATAGCCGGCGGCGACTATGTGGGTAATCTAGATTTGAATTAGATGGCACCCCTTTATCAACAAAGTCCGCAAAACTACTGCCCCCGAAATCAACCGGTAGTTGACAATCTTCCCCCGGGAATGGAGATTTAGAAAATAGGATAGCGATACCAGGTTCTTCCTGAGTAAATATGAACATAAAATAAGTGATAATGAATATGACCGAAATAACCAAACGGTTCACTACAAAATTTACGAACGATAAATTGTATATCAGGAAAAACTCATCAAACAATAAGTTGAGCATTCAGTGTCTAACGATTTCCATACTAAGTTTTCCATGCCAGTAGAGAATTACATTCTAAAATAAATTTTGATAATTATCAGTTATGCACTAGGTTTTGGGTCGTACTTAATGTTGTGTATGACTAACAATACTAAAGTGACTAAGCTCACCAATAAAGTGGTACATAGTACAAGCCCACTACCCATTTATACAAAATTAATGACCTACAACAATCCAAAGGCCGAATTAATAACAAGCCAGTGACTGTGATATTTTAGGTAAAGATTAAATAAAAAGAATATCACTGGTTTTATAAATATTAGTGTTCAGGTTACGTATTACTAGTTACGTATACGAACCAGTTTGGAGATCTGAGCCTAATAAAACTAGTTATACTTGATTTCAAAATATGCCATGAACTCTACAGCTAATCTAGTTCAGTATGTTAATTCACAAGTTAATTTTGTGGTTTCTACCACTTAATGTTAGCTCAGTGGTACTGATCATTAAGCATTAGCTGAGACATGAAGCTCGTGGATGCGCAATGATGAAGTTTCATACTAAGACGAAACTGCTCTTCTGAACTATAGTTTCAGTTGCACCTAAGTGAGACCAAACAACAAATCCTTGGTTTCATAATTCAATGAACAACAAATTTCGGAAGTATTGGTCGGAATGATTCCTGAACGCTGTTTACGTATCTGGAAAGAGAAGCAAATTGAGCTAGTGGGTACAGCTTAAAAAGATAGCAATATAAAAGATCTTAGATGATTTTTGATGGCGTGAGTTCTTATCTCAATAAATGAGGAAACATTAATCTTTTAAGGTCAAGTTGTTTTAACTTAATCTATCAGACAGTAGATTTATATTGAAAGTTGACGCAATAAATAAACTATTTGCCGACTTTAGAACATTAAAGTAAATATCTTTTAACGACTCACAAAGTAGACACTTCAAGAAGGTAAAGAGATACGCCAGTTCGCTTATTGGTTGAAGATATTGCGAAAATGAAATATTTCGTGAGTCGAATATATACGTGTAGTACATGACTAGTCGTCTAATCTAGTTAGGTGGGGAATATTCAGATGAAAATATATGACAAGCAGACAAAAGCAATGTACAGATGAGCTCAAATTCACATCAGTTCAAGTTACTTTATTATAAATCAGCACAGAAATAGGAAAATAATTCCACTCAGACGAGATGCTTATCTCTCGATTGTAAACACAAAATGGTTGGAGAAAACCAGAAACAATCGAAATTGAGATAGCAAGTCATGAGAAATTTGTCGTTAGGGTTATTTAACAGATTCAGAGTAATAAATGTGAGGTTTTAGAAGGAATAAACTGACAAACTGAGAAGTATGACTATTGACTATTAATTTCGCTTGTTAGCCTTATGCCTTCATACTTAGCTTATTATATGTGCACCGTTTGACCTAATATGCCAAGCTCCCGTTATAATTACAAGTTGATAAAAGTTAGAAAAGATGCCTACATCCTACAATGGTTATGGAGTAGTAGGTACAAGTGAAAGCATATGTCTGACGTCTAGTTCCTACCAACTTACAAAATCGCTTGCATATAATATACACTCATTGTAAATATCCTGAGATTAATCAGACTAAATTTTCTTTGGGTTTTAAGGAAGTACTTGAATGATTACGATGGTTTTTAAAACATGGAGTGCTGCGTAAAACTAACACGGCACAAATATACACCATTTCGCCTTCATTTAATACACTTATTTCAAAAGATTTGCCGTCAATATATTAACTAGGTTATCAATGTCTGAGTGTCAGGAAATCCAAATCTGAGACGTTTATTTAAAAAGCAAACCAAGTTACATCATAATATCTTATTAAGTTAAACATTTATTTGTATACACCGATGTATCAATTTGCATGGAGCTTTGGATAGTGTAAAACCAGGAAAAAAGGTAAAGCGAACAATTTGGATCACGAAATGAAAAAGCTTTTAGAAGGATAGATTCAAATACATGCATAACACCTAGTAATTACGATAGAGTTTAAGATTATTGAACAATTATGAGAAGTAATGTGAATGACAAACTAGGTTGTACAAAATTAATCTTACCAATGTGCACGTTATTGTTGTATCCGGGACTGAGCAATTACAAGATTGAAGATGTAGGCGGCTACACTGGTATACTTCTGGTTGGTTGGCATCTACATTTGATTGTGATGTTTGGGATATTGAGTTGGACACAATCCTTTTGAACATCTCAGCGCACGCAACAGTTTTCGCAACGGCACCATGTTTGCTCCACCATATAATCTAGAAGAATACAAGCCCTGTCAATAAATCGCTACATAGAATTAATGAAAATAGATTATATATTATATTACAGTAGCAGTGATGTAGAGACTAGAAACTTCAGTAATGTAAATGGTTAAGCTAAAAATGTTGATCCGCTAGTTAGACAACACCTCTGTCACCAAAAACGAGGTCGATATTGCCGACACTTTGATCGTCAACGCCGTTGACGATATAAAATCAATATTAAAGAGAGAGTTTAAATATTAATCACTATTATTCGACGTGCTGGTCACCAGAACAAACACAGATAAACTAGAGACAGTGTACCGAAAATCAACCCATAAATAAGATTATCGATCAAAATAGCAAGTTTCAAAACGAACGCTGTAAAAACTCTATTTCAAGGAAAAAAACGCACTGTAGCATACCCACCATACAGAGGAATGCAGAAAAATACCTAAAAAATATTTCCAAAACAACTTCGAAAAATATCTTCCAAGATAATTAACAAGCATATAATCAAACGCTGAAAGCAACAAACGTAGTATCTACGCACAGACAATACCACATAACCTTACGATTGATAGAGTCAAGTGCCGCCTTAAGGCCAGAAAACACAGCTGTTGTTGGGTGTCTGAAAGCGTGCTTATATTCCAAAACCTGCCGACCTGTGAATATTTGGTCTACACAACCACGTCCATATCTGAAACCACCTTGGTTTTCATGAATTCGCTCTTAACGAGCTCCAGTCAGGCGTCGAAGTATTATTGAAGCCAATATGTTTGACGTTATATTCGTAAAACTGATCCCTCAATAATTGTTACAAGAGGACTTCTGTCCTTTCTTACAGACCGGGACGGTTAATGTTCGAGACCAATCAGATGGGATTATGTCCAGTTCCCAGATTCTAGCCAAGATCTCAGTTAATCTCGCTGCTAAAACTGGACCAACATCCCTAAATATCTCAGGAGCTAGTCCATCAGGTCATGCTACTCTCTCTCACTTTGGATTCCCTATAGCCTTCTCAACTTTTCTAAAGATTGGGGAAATCGTATCAATGTGCGATTCCGATTGCTTGGGGATGGTGGGTAAATGAGATGAGGTTGAGGACCAGTTGAACTGTTCCCTGAAGTGTTCTGCCCATTGGTTTAATCTTCTGGATTGATAGTAAATAATGGTCTAATCTTTTTCTGAGATAGTTTCACTTACAGTCGGATTTCTGATACCCGTTTCTTTAATGAGTTTGAACAGTTGCCCACTGTTACCTATTACCGCTGCCTTTTCCATCTCTTTAGCTTTCACCACCCACCACTGCTTACGATCATTGCGTAAGCTTTTAAGCAGCTTATGTTTAAGTTGCCTTCGCTCCTCATCGTGTTCAGAGCCAAACGGGATGTGTTTTCGAGCATCTATCAGTTTAGTAGATACAGCTGAAATCCACTGAGTTTTCTCTACTTTTTGGTCTGGTCAACTAATAGATATCACTGCAATTTCAACAGCTTTTCGGATACCGTTCCAAGCTGACTCGGGGAGAGTATCGCATACACAATTGATTAATTGGTTTTCTAGTTGTTGTATGGTTGACTTATTCATCACTTAATTGAACACCGAGGGAGATCCGTGATGTAGAGCTCCTACAACCAGTGAGATACAGACTAATACGCGCTCGCACTAAAGCATGGTCTGAGTCTAAATATGTGCTCCAGAATGAGCAGCAGTCTTTTATAGGGCCTATCCAATGATGGTTTATGACAACGTGGTCTATTTGAGTCCAACATTTAGTTGATTGTGGAGATCGCCATGTCAACTGATATCTTTTCCTATGCTTAAAGTTAGTGCGTGTGAGAAGTAGACGGTTATCTGAACATTGTTGTAAGAGACGGTCACCATTATCTGTTCGTTGAGCCGCGACAACATAGGATCCACCTAGGTGTCTTCTGGTTTCGGTTAGTCTGCCTACTTGGGCATTGAAACCACTAGCCACTATTACTACGTCAATACGCTTAGCTTTTCAGAGAAGTGTGTTCATGTAGGTGATAACGATAAACACCGATGAAGGAAATTACGAGCTATTAATAAGTGCGTAGCTAAAACAAAACAGTATATCGATAATTTTCAGAAGTGAATGTACATACAGAGGAGGAATGAACAAGATAAACGTTACTCTGAATTTTATAATTCATTACAGATTTACTTTTATTATGTCAATAAAATATCGGGATGCAAATCGGAGATAACCAGAGACAATTCAGTCTTAACATTGTTTTGAACGAAGCAAAAACATGTACAAACAATTCGGCAAAACGCTTACTTCATCACACTCCCCATTTTGGAACTTTTTAACAGCATATGGAACTAAGTTTGCTATTTTGCTGCCAGGCATCACATTCATGATAATAGATCCAGGAAAATCTGAGCCAAATATAAACTTAGTATCTGGAATGTTCGAACTCCCATGATTCAATCTCATTATTTAAAGTGTGAAATTCGTACTAAAGTAAGAATGATTACTTTAACTTCAATGTCACTTAAGTGACCACTTTGGCGTAACGAATACTTTGTATGAAGCGCCATCGCTTCCAATATCCAAATGATACGGAAAAAAAAATGTTTGAATTTTTGCTTTTGTGTCTTGCCCCTGCTAGGTCTGGTTCCAGTTTTTCGGTATTGCACAGTGATGGTGGCCTTGCTACACAAATACACTGGTCTTTGCAAGTTCAACTAAAAGAGAAATATATGTAGTAAACAATTTAACCCTCCTTAAGAAATACATTGACGAAGCATTTCACTATTCACAATATTATTTCTTACTACAGTGTGCTTTTAGCTCTTATTCTTCGTGAAATATGCAAACTATTCTGTCTCGTCTAGCTCTTAGGGAAATACAACAGACAGTTTACTTACCAAAATCTAGACGTGAGTGGAACCTAATGAAAATTCAGTAAGAACATAGATACAGTGTTTAGCCAATTGTAATTTATTTTCATCCTTAAGACGCTTTGAGTGCCAAAGAGTGTGTGCCGGGCTTAGTTTACGAAATTCTAAATGAGGAAAGAATAAGAGGAAACTAATGAAGACAACACATTAATGACATCACTGTCAGCCACATTTATTAATAAGCGTAGGCAATTAGATCAAAGAATGACACAGGTATGATAAAAATAGACTGTAAATAATGTGACGTTTCGTCGTTGTTTTCGTAAAACGACGGTATTCTAAATAGTGTACCATTTAAAGCATAGTTTGTAATGAGTACAGAAATAACATGATAATATATGTGAAGTTACACCCGGTATATGACCAAGTTACGTCTGGATTATTACCAGAGCAACTTCTAACGATTGAACCTACTCTTACGAATGAGAAGAAATCAGAAGGCAATGAAGGATGGAAGAGAAGTTATATTTGATCGTGAATGGAGCGGCAATGGGTTAGCAACGTCTAGGCTGGCAAACTAGAGAGGGTTGCTTGTTTCGGTACGGCGTGGCGAGATCTGGTGGTGATGCGTGACCGAGCGCCTTCAACTTAGTAGTGTCCGCTAAAACAAACATGGTCAGCATCAATGTCGAAACCTATGTAACTATTTATTTTGGGGATTATTTACCGCTACAGCTCACTCCCCCCCTAATGGGTTCGTGAGGACCCTATGACGTACCAGCCAAAGGATAAAACCCAATGCGTTAAACATTGGTAAACGTTCCTTTGATAGCTCGGATGTTGTGCAGCTTCTGGCCGTCAGTGCCTATGCTAAAGTGTCGTTACATAAAAAAAACTGTACAAAATGTTATCGTTCTCTTCTATCTTTTTCTAGTCGTTTCCAGGCGTCCTGGAAATTAAAAAAAAAGATTTTTAAATATGTGCCTTTCATTTATATATATATATATATTAAAAACAATTTGGCGGCTAAATACAGCTACAAAAACGCATAATATGTTGACAACGCTAGCATGAATAAAAAAAGGTTTTTTGGATATATTTTTTTTAAACATACGAAAATGTGTGAAAAAAAATGCATACCGTAAAGTTTAAAAAACAAAAGGTATTTTTATTCAATTTTTTTATTTTGTATATATAGATATTCACAATACACACAGTGGAAAATTAGAAAAGAAAATTAATAGACGTAATATTCATTTAAGTGTTCTGGAAATCGTACATTTCTACCAGAACGTGTAGCTCTCGGCGTTATGGAGCTCTTGTGAATTTCCACTTGCTCGTTGGTTGCTGCTTGAGGCATGGCGACTTTGCTCATGTCGAGTTTCGGAGGTGTTGTGGCGAGTTGGACATCGAAGGGTTTACCTTCTAGGTAAGCTGCTTTGAGGCGGTCAATGCTGACGTTCTCTTCGTGTCCATTCTTATCGATCGTGTAGTACTTTGCTTCACATTTCAAGACCTTGTATGACCCTTCGTAAGTCGCGTCAAGAGGTCGGCGTAGAGCGTCACGACGTACAAAATCGTGTGTACTATATTTTAAAGTGGGTTGTATGAAAGTGTCTGTCGATTGTCGTCGAGTTTGAACTGGCTTAACTGAACGCATAGCATTTGTAAGCCGGTTCACGTAGGAATTGAGATCTAGGTTTGTCGAGGTGGGAGCGGTTTCCACAAATTCACCTGGTAATCGAAGAGTTGTTCCGTAAACTAATTCAGACACGCTGCACCCGACATCTTCTTTTACCATGCTTCGGATACCGAGTAAGACTAGTGGCAAAGCCTCTGTCCACTGCGGGATGTTTGTAGCTGAAAGTGATGCTTTCAGCTGTCGATGAATCTTTCTACCAAACCGTTAGATTGTGGATGGTAGGCTGTTGTTCGGAAGCGCGTTCCTCCAAGAAGTTTTGTCAGAGAGTGGAACAATCCAGATTCAAACTGACGTCCACGGTCTGTCGTTATTGTAGATGGACAACCAAAGTTCTCTATCCATCGTTCGACGAAAGCGCGAGCAATCGTTTCAGTAGTAATGTCTTTTAAGGGAATCGCTTCTGGCCAGCGTGTAAAACGGTCCACGCATGTCAAAAGATAAGAAAATCCATTTGATTCTGGTAAGGGTCCTACCAAATCAAGGTGGACGTGGTTGAATCGAGCGTCGGGAGTTGGAAAAGTGCCAAGAGGGCATTTATTGTGCTGAATTACTTTGCTCTTTTGACATGCTACACAGGAGCGTGCCCATTCTTTGATGTCTTTATTCATCCTTGGCCAGCAGAATCTCTGAGCAATTAGTTTAGACGTAGCACGAACTCCAGGATGAGAGAGGTTGTGCAATGTGTCGGAGATGATTCGTCGATAACTCTTGGGAACAATTGGACGGGCTGTACCTGTGGAATAATCACCAATTAAAGTGTTCTTACCTTTTCCAATCGTCTTTGTTTGGAGTTTAAGCGTTGTTGTGGACAACTAGTGATGAAGATCATTGTCTTCATTTTAAAGTCGAGCTAATTCAACAAGGTCGATACCTTGGATACGATTCAAGGCATGTATTCGTGATAAGGCGTCGGCAACTACATTCTCAGCTCCAGATATATGTCGTATATCAGTAGATAACTGGGAAATGTAGTCTAGATGACTCGACTCTCGCGGAGAGTACTTATCTGAAGGTGACTTCATAGAAAACGTCAGTGGTTTATGGTCGGTGAATCTTGTAAATTCCCGGCCTTCGATGGAATGCTGAAAATGTCGTACAGCACAGTACATGGCTAACAGTTCAAGTTTAAAAGTGCTGTATCTCGATTCGGTATCGTTTAGTCGTCTTGAGAAGAATGCTAATCGTTGCTAAGTTTGGTCAGTCCATTGTTGCAGAACTGCACCAATCGCTGAGTCAGATGCGTCAACCGCGATGTTGACAGGGGCTTCGGTATTGTGATGTGCCAGCATAGTCACATTGGCTGTTGCCTCTTTAGTCGCAGTAAAGGCTTTCTTTGAGCCTGCATCCATTGTGACCACTTTTTTATTTCCACGTAGCTGATCCGTTAGTGGTTTTATGATAGATGCACAGTTCGGTATAAACCGTCTGTAGAGACTTACCAACCCATTGAAAGCTCGCAACTGCTTGATGGTGGTTGGTTCCGGGTATTCCAGAATAACCGCCACCTTGTGTTTTTGGGGTTGTATACCATTCGCATTTATAGTATGCCCCAGGAAGTCCAACGAGGTTGTTCCGATTTGGCATTTCTGTATGTTTATGGTTACTCCATATTGTTGCAGTCTACTAAAGACTGTGTCCAAATGTTTCATATGTGTTACCTCGTCTGGACTTGCTATCAAACAGTCGTCGACGTATGCATGGACATAGTCAAGCCCGCGGAACACGTCATCAATGAAGCGTTGGAATGTTTGTGCTGCGTTCCTCAACCCAAAAGGCATTCGGAGGAATTCGTAAAGGCCAAATGGAGTTACGATAGCGGTTTTCGGGATATCATTTTCAGACATCGGTATTTGGTTGTACGCCTTTACCAAGTCGAGTTTTGAAAACATTGTCATTCCCTTCAGAGTGGCCGTTAAATCGTGGATATGCGGTAAAGGGTAACGATCAGGCGTAGTTTGGGCCTTAAGACGTCGGTAATCACCGGTGGGACGCCAGTCATTGATATCATTCTTCGGGACCATATGTAATAGAGATGACCATGGACTACTGGAAGGTCGAATTATTCCTAAGTCAATCATATGATCGAATTCGTTTTTCGCAATCCTTAGTTTTTCAGGCGCGAGTCGGCGTGCTTTGGAGAATACAGGTTGACCTGTAGTCGTGATGTGAAGTGTAACATTGCTGGTTACACATGATAATTTCGATGACGCCTTATTCAGATCTGGATACTTGTCGAGTATCGGCTGAAAATAAGGGTTAATTAAATGTTTAAAACGAAGAGGACATAAGCTACAACCTGTAGCCACGGTTCCATGAACATATAGATTTGTGTTCCTATCCACTAATCTCTTTTTACTAGGGTCCACAAGCAAGTTGTGGTGGCTAAGTAAATCCATGCCTATGATAGGTATTTTCACATCGGCGATAGTGAAAATCCAGTGTATGAGTTTTCGTAAACCCACATTTAAGTAGACGTATCGTTTACCATACGTAGCTATGTGTTTTCCATCAGCTGCCTGTACATCGAACGCAGCTTCGTGGTGGCGATCAGATGGAGCTGCAGGAAGAATGCTAACTTCTGCGCCAGTATCGACGAGGTAGCGAACCTTCGTTATCACATCAGTGATAAATAACAGGCGGCTGCTTCCACCGGCTACGGTTGCCGCTAACGCGTGCCGGCGGAATAATTCCCCGATGCCTCAACAATCGGTTTATGTCTAGGGAAACAACAGGGGTCTCTACACTTCTTGGAACTTTTTCCATAGGTGTTGTGGTACCAACACCAATGTGAATTTTCGTTTCGTCGAGGTCCAGACGACGACCTTCTCCGTGACGTACCTCGTCGACGAGAATCGTTCGGTCGGTGTCTTTCCTTCAGGTCAAGAAAACGCGAAAGAGCATTACACAATTTCGTTACGTCGTTTTCGGTGGCCTGAGGTTTTTCGGTAATGGAATAAACCTGATTGTCGCGAGTTCTGGTGATCTCCAGAATTCGATCAGCAGATGAAGCTAGTTCATCTACTGGGTTGTTATTAAACGTTACCAGAACTGCTTGCACTTGTTGTGGCAGTTTTGATAAGAAGAGTTGACGGAAAAGACCTTCGTCGAAAGTGCGTTGACCAATTACCTCTCGCATGCGCGACAACATTTCCGTCGATGAACCACTGCCTAGCCCGATGGCGTGGAACAACTCATCAAGACGTTGTCTATTGAACAAGTCTCCGCGTTTGAGAATCGATCTTTTGAGTTTGTCATAAGGTTCTAGGCAGTCAGGGCTGAAAAAGAAAGGGGTGACGTACCTGTTCAATTCACGCGGAAGTGACCTTACGATGGCAAGGAATTGAACACATGGATCCGTCACAGTGTGGTCTCGAAACTCGGCTTCTGCGTAGCAGAACCAAGCTTCTATGTTTTCTGTCCAGAAAGGAATGAGCTGGAAGTTCGGGGGTGTGGGAGTTTTAATCTTAATGAACTTAGGAGTCTGATCAGTCATGCTGTATATGCAATATATAAAAATATAAAAATAAATGCGATCAAAACGTGCAAAAAATGATAATCACACCAAAAATACTGTTAAAAACTATAAACAGGAACGAACTCACAGTTATGAACGTGTCCAGATCACGTCGGGCTCACCAATGAAGTTACACCCGGTATATGACCAAGTTACGTCTGGATTATTACCAGAGCAACTTCTAACGATTGAACCTACTCTTACGAATGAGAAGAAATCAGAAGGCAATGAAGGATGGAAGAGAAGTTATATTTGATCGTGAATGGAGCGGCAATGGGTTAGCAACGTCTAGGCTGGCAAACTAGAGAGGGTTGCTTGTTTCGGTACGGCGTGGCGAGATCTGGTGGTGATGCGTGACCGAGCGCCTTCAACTTAGTAGTGTCCGCTAAAACAAACATGGTCAGCATCAATGTCGAAACCTATGTAACTATTTATTTTGGGGATTATTTACCGCTACATATGGAACTCGGAAAATTTGTTTGGTATTGTAAAAAAATGGATTTGATTTTTTAGGAACAGTGATTGTTTAATGGGTAGACAAGTTGTAACCAGTAATACTTAAATACAAATATAGAAAAACATGTGTAAATGTATGTATAAATATTAACCGTCAGCATAAAGACATTAAGTAATTTGAGATTTCATATTAATACACTTGTTGTTTAACTAGAGTAACTTCTAATGAAGAAACTTGCACGTATAAATCGGAATAAACTAGTAGGCAGTGAGGTATGGAGGAGAATTCATATTTGATCTTGAGTGTGGCGCTACGGGGATAGCAATGTCTCGGCTGGTTAACAAAGGAACGAATTGGTTTCCACGTTGTGTCGCGTCGTGTCGTGTTTTGATCTGATAGTGATTCTTCACCAAGCACCCTCGATTAGTCGTATCCTATAAAACAGACATGGTTGGCATTAATGGTGAGAGCCTATGCACCTATTTATTTAGGGAATTATTTTGCGCTACTAGACAGTGATAGGTTGTTATGACGCCAAAATATTGGTTGGTTTATCGAAATGCGAGTCTGCCCTATGTCCACTTAGTCCCAAGCCGAAGACACGAGAACAAGACGATAAACCAAGCAGACAGAATAATATTATATTTCACACATTCCTTTATATATACATTAAATCAGACCGCACAGCAAACCTATCAGGAATCTAACACTAGTACAGGACAATGGAGATAGTGGTAGTGAATAGGGAAATCTTGTACACAACCAATTAACTGCAGTTTATTGTAACAAACAAATATACTAAACAAGAAGATACAGTGGGAGGTAAATAAAAATCATATGAATGTCTACATTATTTACAACCAAAATAATTAAAACAGTCCTCTAAAATACAGTTCTGAAGGTTCGTTACTTTTCTTTAATCGCCCAACACAACACATGTCGAAAGTAGAAAAAATTTGTTTTATGAAAGTGTAGCAGAAGGCAATTATTAATCTCCAACATTAATTATTTTGACACGTTTGACGAAGAATAATGTTGAGAAGTCCTTAATCCATGAGCAACCAGTGGAATAAGATAGACAGCATGCAGAGGCAGAAAAGGTACATAGGCACACGATTAATCTTGATGCTCCAGAACAACATTTACAACACTTATTAAGAAATCTATTAATGAAAACCTAACGCATGAATAATGTTTATAAGCTTTTTTCCATGGTTGGAATTTCTGTGTCAGCCTTTACAAGCTATTTAATAAGGCTTGGATGCATTTGAAAATTGTCTACATTTTTGTCAGAATTATTTGTCAATTCTAATTCCTAGTCTGGATAATGGATGTAGTTGAAAATATGAACTATATTAACAAGTGAATTGATTATGGTATACCGTATTTGGTTTAAATCTAATCCCGTAAGAATGGTATTTTTCCATCAGTCATATGTATTCAACCCATATTTAAATCGTCGCAAATAAAAGTAACTCTTACACAGACGCATAGACAGAATCCGCATATATTAAAAAGTCAATTATCAAAATTTAAACAGGAATATATTTGGATTTAATAGATCCAGCAAGCAAACAAATCAGTCAACCCGCTAAACATGAACTTAATTAACTTCCCTCATTCTCATAAGCCTTGTTTTTTTCTGTAGAAAGTTGGTATTATAGATACGTTATGAACTATGCTAATCACAATATGCGGAAACCAATAACCTTGTTCGGAACCAGTACCATAAGCAAATACATAGTCTGTTTGTTCCATACCAACACGTCTGACCCAATATTGAAAGTCCTCAAGCCAGATTTTAGTTCGCAATAGCCAGAGACAAGTTATATTTCACATCCTTTTATATACATGCAAAACCTGATCACACAACAGACCAATAGGAAAAATAACGTTTATAAAAACAGAGACAATAATGACAGGAATGGAGGAGGGAACAGGTATACAATCAGTTAATGGAAATGAATGAAAAATGATGTGACAACAGTTCATGAATCTGTTGAAGGGGGTTAGAGCGAGGGAACATAATAATAAGATAAATGAAATGTTCGACTTTTATATGCGCAACATAAATGAAATAGTCCTCCATAAAAAACAGTTCTAAACGTCGGTTGTTCTTCGTTAGTGGCCTGACATATTAATCGCATTATAGTCGCATTTTAACCTATTACAGTAGGTACGTCATGTGAAAGAAAAAAATTCTGATTTTTCGAGAGTGGCAAATTGCAAATATCGTTTCACTTGTTAGAATAGAGGTTTCTTTAAGTGCTACGATATAGTCTAATTATTTTATTTAGAATGATGTATAGTATTACTTTTAATCACTCTGGATCATGCATTACTTATGTGAAGTTTTCAGATATAAAGAAAGCATAGTTGAATTACCCGAAATATATGTATACAAGAACTTCATAAATGTAGTTATGACTCAACAAATGAGAGATATTTGAGGCATTTAAGAACCAGCAGACTGTAACTTTGATCAATTTATTTGCAATCATCTATGTATACCATTCATACATTACTGTGACACTTTGAGGTAGAACACGGCCGACAAGTTGGCTTATCGGTAAGTCGCATTAAGATGATTTAGCTGACACGTACAACACATCGTTATGTGCGGATTTCACACTTGTAAATAACAGAATTCTCATTTGATTACCGGAAATCGTAAAAAAAGTGTGCTTATTCTAAATTGTTCTACCACATTACAATAGTATAAAACGTTGAAGTATTTGTAGACTGTCTATTCAATAATTACGTAAGGTAAATAGACTTTGTATGACCTTGAATTACATAATACTGATAATTAAATTTGGCGTCATACAAATATTTTTTGAAATCATAAATACGGACAATTAACAAAACAGTGTGTGCAACTATTAAAATTCTGATGACTTTATTCCATCATTCAACAAATACCAATATTTATTTTTATTGGTCTTTTGTCATTCGAATGTAACTAAGGTCACTATTTTATATGCTGTTTCATTAAAATAAATTAAATTGAGAACTCCACTGCAAGAATAAATAACTGAGTTGCTATCGTCGACAGGGTTATCAGTTTTGTGTAAGTATGTGTGTATGTGTGGGTGTTTGTGTGTATTAATGATCAAGCCAATGACTATTTTAAAACCAATAAACTGACCTTAATTTTTCCAGGATAAAATTATTTTTTGACAGATAAAATATTTTTTCTCTTAAAAATTGTCATCACTACTAACTGAGCTTATAAAACTAAGTTATCTTAATTTAAGCATAAGTGATAGTTTAATATATGGATGAAAAAAGTATACCAGTTATCACAAGTCAGCCAGGCTCAATAATTTATCGAGAATGGAATGATGGATTATGTGGTTGCGGAAATGATATTCACACATGTAAGTTTTTTAAGCATTGTTTCATTTATTTTTATAAAAAAAAGCGATCTATGAAATCATTGGAATGCAGTATTCTGAGGATTAAATAATGACCCTACTACGTATCCTACTTGAAAGTCAAGTGTATTATTATTGTCAGTATTATTATTTATTATTATCATTATTAATATTGGTATTCTGAATCTCAGTTACGTAGTAATGCAGTAAGAACTCAGCAGTGGTTGCAACAGTTATGCATTCTTCAGTGACAGAGGCAGAAATAATCCAGTAGACAGTCTAATTAGGAATATATACCATTGTACATTGAAATATTAGTGCAGAAGAGGGGGTGAGAATAGTATTACCAGTGACATGTAGGGAATATGAAGGTCGGGTTAGGATACGAAACCAGGCATATAAGCACTAACGCATAAGATGAAATACATGAATGATAAAACATAGTAACATGTGTATAAAAACATAGAGGCTTAAAATGTACATACTGGAGATCACTGCAAGATTTATTTTAACGTTGATAAAGAAATAACGAAAATTCAATGAGGTGAATTTACATTTCTGTAACAATGTTATTTAATGAAGCTGCACGATTGTATTTATAGTTAATTACATACATAATAATCTCTACTGTAATGGAACTATTCTGTTATTGAACAAATTTGTCAGAAACAATTAAATGATTATCTCGCTGTGTCAGAAATTGATGGAAGTAAAAATTCTACCATTGCACTCCACCGTAGTAGTGCAGAGGGTTAGGTGTTCGTCAACCTGAAGGCTCTGGGTTTGATTATCAGCAGAACCGAGGGTATGCACTGCTGAGAAGTCCCATACAAAGAAAAAGCCGTTGTCCAGTGCTCTCTATTTTTCAATAGTACCAGATCAGCGTCAATCTGTAACAAACAAAAAGTAAAAATAAACAAAGTTTCGATTTGTACTTTCATTCAGTCGCTTCTCTTAATTCTGTAGATAGTCTTGAAAGATGCTTGCTGTAGCAACTTGTAGTAATAGTAGAGTATTTATTCAAGAATTACCTGATTGTCTAAGTAACATTCTCAGATTGGGAGCTGAGCATGATAGTACACGAATTTTCAAATGGTAATTAGACATCCTGCCTGATCAGTAAAACTCACTACGGATCAAAAAGTTATCTGTACAGAGTAATATGGTCTAAAGCAAGCCGTTTGTCCATATCACTTACCACAATACTATGTCTATTAGAGGAAATAATTTGAAATTCTGATGAATCATAGGTCGTTCTAATATTTCCCTCTAGTGAATGGTTCATTGATAATGATTCCTTTTTCTAACAAAATTACTGCTTGGATTGTTTAAATTTTTTTGATATCATATTTACGGTGTATATATGCTAATGTCTTAATTATTTTCTCAAATAATGCAAATCATTTGAAGTTGCCCATAAATATAATTTTTCTGTGTAAGGAAATATCTTACAAACAACATTTTATGGCAAATAATCAAAACTTCAAATTTTAAGTGCTTTATAGAAGAAGTGAAATTTAAAATGCTCGGAAAGATATAACATTGATACTACTGATATTTTATTAGTAGACAATTCTTTTTCACAAATCTAAAAACAACTAGATAATTTATGTGTAGCTGAATTACACTCAAGTTATCGTATTCTGCAAATATTATGTTTTTTAGGCCGAGGTTATGCTAATGTTTTCTATGTTCGCTTAGTGCGATGTACCCGACATCTTCAGTCATAACTTTCATTAATAGACCAAAAGTTTTGTCAAGTAACAAAATAATTGAGGTATTATTATCTTGGAGTATGAAGATGAGTGTTATTGAAAGTAATTATCCTCGTCTATGTTGCATTTTTTTAAATTGTAGTTAACAGTGGAATTTATGGTACATGTTTCATCCTATTTAGAACTCATTAAATATGTATGTCTATCGCAACCAAGCATATAACAAGGTTTTTTAATATTAGATAGCAGATACAACTATTAGTGGGAATAATAACACGTTCAAGTGGAGTCCAAAATAGGATAAACTTATTTTTCATAATTCTACTGCTAGCTACAATATAAAAATATAATCAAAGGATTTATCTATCGGTAATTACAAGGTTTCTTCCAAAAACATGTTGATAACTCAACAAAAACTGACAAATTAAGATTCAGTTCTGACTATCAACAACAGATAGTCACAAAAAGCCCACTAGTATGTTCTTTGTCATTTTTGAAATGGTGTCTTATTGACTATTTTTTCATTACCAGAACAGACTTCTTGTATTCCGTTACAAGCATATACTATAAGTGTAATTTTTTGTACTTGTTTAAATTAATGTAAAGGTTTGAGTAACCGTTAGTAATGCACTTAGAGAATGATTAATCTAATGTAGATTTTTTTCCATGACGAGAATATTGCGTGATGCCACCACACTGTACCTTGTTACATGTTGTTGCCGAATTCTAAACTGAAGTAATGGGTTCTTAACACTTTTAACCTCAGATACTTTTTGACGAGTAGCAGTAATGAGTCGGATGAACCTTCGCTTCACATTGTTTATTTTAACAAGATTATCATAATTCATCAAAGTCATCAAGTGATTGTTAAGTATTGGTTTAATATGTTACTCGTGAATTTAAGGCCAAACATATCAGCCTGCATATCATTATTCTTAATGAACTTGATAAGAAAACATCACCTACTACCAATTATGGCATATATGACTGCTTTATCAAAGGCTCATTGATCACTAATTCATTATTTGTTTGGAACTTCCAGGTCCACACAGTATGAATTCGTTTTTCAATAGTAATGAAGAATAATTATGAATTAAATGTTGCGCGCTGTATTAAATGATGTACGTAAATAATATTTACTCGATAGTTTTAGTCACGATACATTTATTAAGTGAAATCATATCTACTTGTTTTCGTAATGAAAGGACAGCCTCGTAAACTGGTAGAATTTAATTGAATGTTGTTCCAACGAAACAGATGTTCAGTGTTCCTTGTGATCAGCAGTTGGCTAATTCAGATCAATTCTTCATATCCAATTGGTATTCATCAATCGCCATAACACCCGATTATAGTCAATATCAGCACACCAGTGACTACCTCCTTGAGGTAATTCCTGGAGATTTTGTGAGAGGAAGTGACCAGTGAAATTTAAGTGTGTCCATAGTTAAAACTCTATTATAAACCAGGATGTAGTTGATAACCATTTTACACTAGTGATCGACAGCCCAGCGGTTCACATTTAAGCTCTTTATCAGTGATCAAATACTGAACGTTCGAGCTAGTTGCAGTCTAAGTCTTCGAATGGTTATGTAAGCTTCAGGTTTGATTCATAGTGGAGTAGTTGATGTACATTTTTAAAGAGTACCATACTAATAAAAAAATTATCTAGTACTCTTAGCAGCGTTGTTACAATGGTCAACCCTCAGTATATAACTCAAGTAATACTATAATAAAAATTAAGTTATATGTTGAAGTAGGTTATAACATACATTTCATCTAAGCATTTCTACCATGTGCATTGTATCAAAGCTAGTAAAGTCCTGTACGACAGTCACTGTCCTTACCATTTAAATTAAAATTTCTGTAGTGATTGCATTTGATACGATTTTCAACAGCCAACTATATCCAACCATTAAAGCAACGAATTTTGAATGTGATTTTATGTTGCTTATTAATTGATAGATTATTAATGAATCATTTTAGCATCTTGAGAAGGTAACCAAAATAGTTGTGCTCCTTTTATCATCGATTAACAAGTTGATCTTCATTTATTACTGACTATCAATGTTGAACGACTGTAAATTGTCGGTAATATTTCAAAATTACGATACATAATCCACATGAAATGAACACTATTCGTCTATAATCTACCTACTGATAAGTAGCATAAAATAATAATTTGAAGTTTTCGTTTTTTGCTATTCAGTAATTGTGCCTAAATTCAGACTAATAAAAAGGATATAAAAGTGATTTTATAATATAGTGATAATGCATGCTTCCTCGTATGGCAGGTTCTAATAGTTATTTTACATTAGGATCTGATCTTCGTAAGGCAAAAGGCAGTTATAGACTTGAGATATATATCTAACTAAGGTCAGGCAAGGAGAAAGTGACCACATTAAAAATTTAATTATATTGTATACTTTGTTGTCAACTATCTATTGATTATTAAACGCTCACTGGTTACATATTTAACTAGTGTAATGAAAACTTTGATGTAATTTCTCAGTTGAACATTTCCAGCATGTTATATCTACCACACTGAGTCGTTCTTCTTTCCATTTATTGGTTAAGTTCTTCGTATTAGAGTGCTTTTTCCGATAAATACTATGCTTCATTCTTTCACTTTTATTTTGTGCTTCTCATCCTGGATATTGGGTTTCGCTACATTGGATAGGTATATAGTAGACAGATGTAAATAACTGCAACCGCTTGTAAACAAAATTACACTAAACTATTTGATAAGATTCGTGGAAATACAGGTACAACACACTAAATAATAAAAACATTGATGGTAAGTTAATCCTATTTTAAACGCTTACATAGTATCATCCAGTGATATTCAGTACATGAGTTAGTCAATTAAGCGAATGTAGCAATACAGCATTGAGTATTCATCCAAAAATATGATTAATTCTAATAAAATGGCAATTTAATTTAAGCAAATCAATCTGAACTAAAGTGACTAAACATTTTGACAACTTTACTGAAATTTGAATCTGTCCTTAATGTTCACCTAGGATTCGCGTATTCTGTGGAGTCCAAATATTATAATTGATTACCTCAAATTATGGATTATTTGTAAACATTTGCTGTTTACAATCATTACTTAGTATCAACTAATGCCATGTTTATCAAATCCTTTCTTCTATTTATTTTCTTAATACGAAATCCAGTAAAATCTAGGAATAAGAAACTGATTTGAGCAGAAATGGATTCTGCATTAAATATTAATTTTATTTATATCTTACTGATGAAAACCTAATAGCATGAAATGTAATTCTAATATATCCTACAGACTAATTCCATCTCTCTAAATGCTAGCAAAGATAGATTATAACTATTGAAATTGAGATAGGTTATGAAAAAAGTAGGTTGTCTGTTACGAAAGTATTAATATATATATATATATATATATATATATATATATATATATATATTTCATTAAAAGTAGTCAGTCGTTTAATTTACAACAGTGAACACATTTTAAAGCAGTTATCTTTTGTAAATATAAACAACCGACAAAATAAGTAGCTTAAATAAATAAACATAGACGAATAACACCATCAACAATAACCATGTATTATATCTTATGTAAATAAATAATAATTGCTATTGTATTAAGTCGGTTTCTATTGAATACTGATTAAAAATATATCAACTTATTGAATATTGGTTTATATTCAATTTAAATTTATCACATATACTTATAGGAAGGATGTTTACATGTGCATGAAACAACTACTACATAAGGAATGTCTATTCAGAATATATACAATTAGTTTAGTATAAATTCAATATATAATTGGATAAATAGAAGATAGTCAGTGTGAATTGAAATTCTAAGAAAAGACTGTACATGGCCGTGAAATATTGCGCATTTGTTATCTATTTGACTCAGTTCAATATTCCATTAATGTAGTCAATTTTCTAAGGTGCACAATTTTTGTCAATATATTTGAAGAAATTTTGACAAGGATGTATAATTAACTTGAATAAGCTTGTATTTTCCCGTTGATTTGTAAGGGACTGAAACTGGTCAGCCTCTGTTGCCTGGACACAGTAGCCTAGTGGTGGACGCAGAGGTATTTGGCACGAAGCGGACTGAGTTCAAATCTCAGTGTGAAAGTCGACATTGGGATTCAGGCACATCCAGCAGATAAGTCCCAAATAAAACGAGACGCGCCTCCTGGATTCCGCTTGCCAGTCACAATCCAACTTAAATATTACTTGTGTACCATAGCTATATCTAGGCAGTTCTCTCACGATGCACATATGGCAGCAGAGGCTGACCAGTTTCAGTCCATTACAAATCAACGGGAGAATACAAGCTTATTCTGATTACATATATACCCGTTTCACAAGTGCAACCGTCTGGACACAGTAGCCTAGTGGTGAACTTTATGGCGTTTGGCACGAAGCGAACTAAGTTTGAATACCAGTGTGATCATTAACATTTGGATGCAAGTATGTATAGTTAGTGTTAGAAAATTCATTTAGAAAATAGAAAGAGGTTATTCAAAATGATAAAAACGGTATATTTTGTTAGTACAGAAGATTACGGAGGTAAAAATTAGACAACTAATAAAAACTAGAAAATACTGAACAATTATTTCATTCAATTAAACTGATCATCCATGATGTTTTCTGAGTTCGAACTCAGAGCAGATACTTTTAAAAACAGTGGTTTCTCAAACTTCCAAACAGAAACCATAACCAGTGAAGTAAAATTATGTTGGTTAAGAGACATATATCAGCAAACGTAATGGATTAGATTCATGGTGCATCATAAATTGACTGATGCTAGAAATTGATCTGAAAGCTATATTGTTACCAAGAAGACTTATACTTCAGAGTTTGAACTTTTATTTAACACTATTGGTTAATTTACAAAAATAGGAACTATAACTTGGAATAGTGAATGAAAAATGTGGTTTGTAAAACAGGAATACTAGATAACACTGTTATTGCTAATTGTTCAAGAAATTCTATGCTCGCATATTGTTTGTTAACTGAAGATTTGGAGATTAAGGTGGATCCACTTACAGCTATTAGTACTTAGTTGACCCAAGTGTTATCCTATCCATTGTAACTCGTGACTTCATAACTATTCACTCGTCATAAAATCTGAAAGTATTGAGTTTAATTTCAGATAAGAATAGGAGTGAGCACTGACAAAGCAGTTTCTTAATACTTCCTGGTTTCCAATCGTTGCTTAATCTAGGTCAAATCATGGTACTAGCTTCATTTACTCGTATTTTCATTTTAATTTCGTTTAATCCATAAATAGATTTTTGCATGATTGACCCTAATATAAATGCGCAACATTGTATTTAACCTTTTCAACTTTATGTACATGTTTTTCACTAGTATACTAATATACTTACGTCTTCATGTCCGAACAATTTCTTTAGATAGTTTAAACTCAATATACAATTTCAATTTTTCAAACAATTCAAGTTTAAACACTCATTCATGTGCACAGTATAACCTGGCACCCATGTACTTTGGTTTAAGTTGTCCAAGACAGTTAAGGAGTGAACATATCTGTTCCACTATGACTTATTGTGAGTTATGTCACGCATATCGCCTTAAACTACTGACTGTGACAAGCTCCAGGATTCGAATTATGGAGTTAGAATTTATCAACGCGGTTCATACTAAAAATCTGTCACTTCGCTGTAAGATAGCATGGTCTGGTCTAGCTGATTAAAACTAAAAGTAATAAATTTGTACATATCATTACCAAGGTTAACTTTGATAATTTCAAATAAATTGAGCATTGGATAGATTGTTTATAATAAGTGATATATATTTGTAAAATTCCAATGAGTAGAAATTAAAATTTCTGACGTTTCGCGGCTTAGTGCAAGTCGCTTCTTCAGAGAAATGAATAGCCGAATTCAATTAAATTCGTCAGAAATTTTAATTTCTACTCATTGGAATTTTACAAATATATATCACTTATTATAAAAGTAATAAAATTAAGTCATCTTATTTTATTCAACTTTTACTTTTAGTATTTTCATTTAGTACGTTCTTATCGAATTTCATAGACTTTTGTTTCAACTTAACTTTTTACAAGTTTGAATAATAGAACTAAAATGCATAATTTGTACACTTCCTAATACATCAACGTATATGCCAATTATTGACTAGAACTTATTAGTTTAGTTATATAAATACTTGATCACTAATGATACTTTTCTTTTTTCTTGTTCTTCAAAAAAAAACGTATCATATTGTGGTACAGTTTATTTAGCACAATATTGAGTTTTACAACTGACGTTATCTAGATGATGTATAGACACTGTATATCGTATGATTTTTAGAAGTACTCAATCTGTTAATAACTTTAATTAATCATTTTAATTGAATATGAACCAATGTAATACTTGCCTAAACCTTAGTGATAATCGTAATCTGCCAATCATGTTAAGAAAAAGCCTATGTTTTGATTTATTCTATTAACTTTATCGATTAAATTACATTGTACTGAATTAAAAAAAAAATTAAGGCATATTTTTGTCTGTGAACTGATTTTATTTTTGCATGACTACTGAAAAAAAACTAGGTTCAAATTAACAACTTACCTTCAGAAATTTCAGTAACTAAAATAATTAGTCAGTGATAAGTAATAACACAAGGACAGGAATGCTTAAAAATGAATTGAAAATCATATCTTCCAGAAAGAAGTGTTTGTGCATAGAACTCTCTATTACCTAAACCAATCTTGCAGGTTAACCTTACTTATTGATGTTAACTACCATGGATGTTGGTTAGTCGTTTAATTTCCAGAAACCGATTTCTGAATTTAATCTGTTTTTTCAGTGGTGATTTGCATAGTTGAACTTGAGCTCAGCTTATCCTGTATTATATAATGGTAGTTACAATTCAAATGTACTAAAACTTGTAAACAACTGACTATACTGGAGTAAACCAATCAGGTTGAATATAAGACAGCTGTGATTGATCGATTGAAGTACTGAATATCAACAAAGAGAAATTACAAAATAACAGAAAATATTAGTGTATTATTCAGAATACAATGAACTTATTTATTAATGGCATATTTATTACATACAATAATTATGAGTGGAAAATACGAAAATGTTGACCTTTATTTTAATTTATTTAAATCAATCTTCCAGTTATTAAGTGAAAACCGTGTAGTATTTACTCATGGGCGGTGCTAATAATAAGAGATCATACCATCGATAATAACAGATCCGTAATTATTAATCCAAATAATCAACGTTTACTCAATTTGTACAAAAACTGAAATATTCAGTTCTCTGTAGCTAATCAACCAGTAATTAATGGTGAAGTAACAACTATAACATGACAGGAATTAAGCAATCCACACTGTTAGACATAATGAACACGATAACTTTTCTCGTTCACGGAAGTAATTTTACCGGTTATTAGAAGATATAATTGATATTCTTTTGAATTCCTTAGATTATCCGATGAAATTTATTTATCATGGAAAATTGGATGTGTATTAGTAAGGCAGTGAATCACATTTAAGCTACCACTTTCCTAATTTCTAATTGGGTAGTTACGTTGAACAACAGTGTTAGTGAATGCATAAGTATTTCAACAAAGAAAATTTTATTTTTAACGATATCATTTATTATAGCTGCACAATAGTATGTACAGTCATTTCTACAATATATATGTCATTTAAAAATTAGAAAATGATTACATAATTGATTATGTAGAAATTTCAAGTAAAAAACGAATCACCAGTGTGTTACGTAACTATATAAATGATGAAGATGAACCAGTCTGGATTAAAATTAGCCTAAAAATTGTAACGATGTGTAATAATTGTTCATCAGACCGATATGAAGATAAAACACCTGATAAAGATAGTAGTAATAATTATAAAAAGATGAAACAAGTTTATCAAAGCGATTATAAAGTATTAGAAATTGAATAAAAGTCATGATAACATGTCCAAAGCAATTTATAAATAAATAAATAAGTAGAAATTAGGTTCAGGGTAAACTCAAGGATTGGATATACTGTTTTTAATCACAGATCTCGGGTTTGAACAGCCAGATTGCCGAAGCTTCACCTGTGCATAGAGTGTCCATTCGTTCCCTCTTTGAGGTCAATAGTTCGATAACATAAATGATGTTAAATGGCTATTCTGGAGGAGCAACATGGCTTGAGTTGATCAGGTGTTTTGTATTGAGCTAGTGATTGACTTGCATTCACCTTTCTAAAGCTATGCCGGCTAATGTTCCAAGATACGTTTGGAAAGTGTTATTCTCTAACCAGTAAGTAACTCAAGAGGACAATTTAGACACCTGTGACTAGTGATCCAACAACACGTCAACAAAATTCCATCTATCAAAATTATATCAAAATAACATAAATCTGGCACTTTGATGATTCCATTCTATTCCGATAGTTCTCCTTCTTCTTAGCAGTTATATGCAATGTCATTCATAAATGATAAATATTTATCGATTGATATTTATAGCGTTAACTAGTCTTCCAATTAAAATCCCTAAAATATCCAAAAGTCATCTGATATTTTGTTTTTATTTTTTTAAGGTCTTTGTGTATTCTTCTGTTATTCATGTCAAATATGTTTAATGTATCGAGATTATGGTGAATGTTGTTGTGCACCATTAATTGTACCAGCGTCTGAATTTGTACTAGGGACACAACATCGTGCACGTCAGAGAATTAAAGTGAGTTAATTTGTGTATTTTATTTTATTTATTTATTAGTTAATCAGTATCAGTGGAATTATTCTTACTGTGTACAACTGGTTATATATATATATATATATATATATATATATATATATATATAATATTTAAGTTAGATTGTGACTGGCAAGCGGAATCCTGGACGCGCGTTTTGTCCTATTTGGGACTCATCGGTTGGATATTCTTATGCTTATAAAGTCTTTAGTTTTCACTAAACAACTAATTAACCAATACTATGTAAACTAACTGGAAAATTTATCTACATTCCATTGATTGTGCAAACCAATAGAAATGAGATTAAAAAATTTTCAGTGAGTCCTATTTTACTGAATTGAGTACATAAATTATACTGAATTAAGAACTGTACTATTCATAAAGCATTTGAAGTTGGCAAATAACTTCAGATAGTATGCAAAAGAGCTCATTTAAATAAAAATATATTAATCTGTATGTACAAGCTATGTGAAAGCTGACTAAAATATAGAAACAAAATCATATCAATGTACCAGTTAAATAAATCAACTATTATTTACTAATCAGATGTAATGTTCTTCTATGAAGTCCCAAAAAATCAATAACATTTCCTATGTGGATTTCTTTAATTAAAGAGATTGCCAAATATCTGTAATAAATATTGCACAAAATATAACTTCAATTCTACTTGGTACTTAATACTTTAAGTAAAATACAATTAGGTATATGGAAGAAGAAAACAAATATTTTAGTAGTTAACTTATGCAAAGGTTATTGAATTTGAATTTTGCTTTACAAGTAGATCTGGGTCAAACAACTTTTGAAAGCCAAAAAGCTTTGTATGATTGTTTTTAACTAGTATGAGACTCTTTAGAAATGCCAATCTACACCCCCCCCACCTGGAGGATCAAGACCAGTAATTTCAAGTTTGAATCTAGTTTGTTTGTGATATTAAATCCAAATTCAGCCATCTCTACAACACTCAAATGTAGTTAATATCAGCTCACTAATGATTAACTTTGTGGAGTAACCCCGAAACGATAGTGGGAAGTCATAACCAGTGTAGCTAACCTATGTTGGGGAGTATGACATTTATTAGCCTACAACTGTGAATAAGGTTGAGTAGAATGTATTATAAATTGACTAAAGTTGGAAAAATCAAAGGTTAGCCTCCAGGTCAGCATTCCAGTCGGTAAGAATTCACCACAAAATCTGTATGCCCTAGGCTCGATCCTCCTCAGTGGTGTCTTGGGTATGCTTTGCTGAAAAACTTCATGCTAATGCAAAACTAAAATCCTTTTAGAATAGATACGTATTCCTTTGCTATTGACTTTGGACATGTTTTTATGTAGAAACTTGTGTGGATACCCAATTTCTGCCAATATACTGAATATGGTATCTAGTTTGTTGTTTATAGTGTCTTCCGAGCCTGAAGTATTGACAGTCAGGAAGAAACACCCTCGTCTTTAAACTTCAATTCAATGGGGACAAAGTGATACATAACGGGATAAGCTAGCTCGAGTTGTAAAAATAACATTTAATACAGTAAATAAAAGTTTATCATTCACTAGTTATTTAACTGTCGGATAATTTACCTGGTCTTGCTGCTTCCATGTATATTTATGAAATCGGCTGCCCCTGTAAATTAAGCTATATTGGGGGTACTAACAGACGACTTAACCAATGAATTAACGAGCATCCACCATCTAGGTTTGGAAAGAAATCAGTGAAATCCATACTTGGTTCTATTTCGTCACCCTTGATAGACGGTGGACATACAATACACGGAATTAAAGTATTCAGAATGGTATACCTCACACCATCAATCTTTGCGGATAACATTTTACCTCGTCTCCTACACATCACGGAAGCCATAGGGATTCAATTTAACAGCCCGAGTCAATGTGTTCAAAGGAAATTTGTTATACCTTTATCCCTTCCATAGCCGCATAAGACGTAATAAACAACTTACACAATTCTTTACGCCATTTGCTGTTTGTCTGTTCTTACTTCACCCCTTTAACACTTCCCCCCCCATTCTCTATTTAAATAACCACATTATTTTCCCATCTAGATTTGGACGGTTATAGTTGTAATTATTATTGTCTCAACAAGCTTAATTTCACACCTTTTGACCCATATCCAACTTATAATTGCTCGTATTTACCTTATGCTGAAATATGTATTCATGTTATTGTTATTTATCTGCTTATCATTACTATTAGTACATTTATCATCCTACTACTAATGTACGCCTTTCACCTATTATGATTAGTTATGTAATCCTCCTGTTTCATCTTTATTATTGACTAACAAATTGCCCTTATTGTTTTAGTAATTTTTATATTTGCATATAAATCTTATTGTATATTGGAGTAAAGCCTGATGGTCATCTAAGTGAAAACAATTTTCTTCAGTTATATGTGCTGAAATGATTCTCTTTAAATATATCAGATGAAAATACTGTTTAAAGACCAAACCATCCTGAACACTTCTCACAAAATACATTGCTGTTTGTTTTTCTAACTTATTTTATTTGAAGATAGTTAGACTTGAATAAAATCTTAGCCTAAGAATGATGATGACGTTTAATTTGGATAGTAAAACTGTAATTGTTACTTGCTCTATTCGACATAAAGTAAGTAGAAAGCCTGGGGAATTCTATTAAAATATGTCTTCTACATATGTGTTATGTATCTAGTAATATTATTTATCGAATCTATTGGATTAGTTTAATTCACTTATCATGTAATATAAACGAAATGACATTAATATAGAAGTCTCTCACAGAAATGTCATGATGATTATCAATAATCAAATATGATGAGACATGTGATATACCATTTACTAGCCTCCAATCGTCTATTATGTACGCAATGAAATAGGAATCCATATTTTAAATGCAATTTATTAAAGGAATCAATACAATATATAATTCGCAACTGAGAAACTCAAAGTTAGATTTCAATAAATGGGGGGGGGATTCGCTTATACCACCAGCTACCATTCTTTTAAATTAGTTAACCGAATACTTAGCATAGAACCTGGCACATGTGTGCAGAAGTCGCAGTTGTCACAGCTGAACAAGACAACGAACCACTTATTGGTAGAAGTAGTAGTCACTTCATTGATGATAAAAAAACAGTGGACGTATAAAATGTGATATAAGGAGAAATAATTACTCCTTAAGATAAGAGGCATTAAATAATTTTAAGCTCACAACGTAAGGAAGAACAAATAGTGAATGCATCTATGTCACTGTGACAAATTCTGTGCTATTTCATACAGATTCTTCAACCATTGGTTTTGGTATTTACATGGGCCGCAACCAGGTAATCTTCGACTGCCATCACCAAGTATATTTGAATTTTCTTTTTATGGGAAACAAATATCTAGTAATACTTTAGTGATAAAGGTATACATCATAAACAGTATATATAAACTATTAGGATAAACCTTGAGTATCAGCTGATATTGTCAATGATAAATAAAAACCATTTAAACAGGTTATTCTGAAAGATTTATACTACATTCAATATTCGGAGTAGTGTACCACGTTTATTATGTAACACTTCTATATACTTGGTTAGAGTTACCAAAACTGATTAATTCATAGTGTATTAAAAAACCTACAAACTCCTGTGAAACCAGGTAAGTAAGCTGTTTTTTTTATAACTAGACGAATTGTATAACTTTACTGACAGATATCATTATCAGCCTTTATTGACTGGTAATATCATATAGTTCTGCAAAGAGTTGATATGTTGATTGAACAATATTTATTGAATCGTAGTTAATATCAATGTTAACTATACAATTTTTATTATATTCAATCTAGGGTGGAATAGCTTCAGATTGTTGCCAATGGATATGGTGTTCTTCATGCTATGTATGCAGATTAAGAAGAGATATGAATTATACATTAAGCCAATTAGGCACTTTAATTTAAGAGTTTATAACTCTACGTATTACAATTATAAATAGGATTCTATGTTCTACTTGTAATTCAATATGAAAATCTTTAAATAATAAATGTATACTCTCATCTAAATGATTACATTTTGTTTATGCGAATAGCATCTACCTTAATAGGTCAAAATGTGTATTTCCAATTTCATTTTATGATGTCATTGCCTACTGATTTATCCCAATTATCTTTTACAAGTATAAGTATTGGTTACCAAGTTTTTAATTGTTGATATTTAAGATTATAAAGTGAACACCTTAGGTTGCCATATGCTTTACATAAAAGATATGCTATAACCTAGCTTGTAGTCATACATGTTAATGCATTTGATTAGTGACTAACAATAGAATCTAGAAGGAGTGTATCATTCAATTTAGAACTCGTTTTCACGGTACTGATGATCACATAGAAAGTGAAACCCAGTAGTTGTTATTTCGGACTCTACCTTGTAATTTAATAATCTATCGAGTCCAGATAATCACCAACTTGTGTAGCATATATGTGTGGGTATTCATGAATGTTTGTAATTTTCTTCTGTTGATACTTACAACAAAATTACCAAGTATATGGAGATCTGTGAAATTATTATAAGTTGTTTAGAACTTACAACGACTGTATTTATCATTCATAGCATCATTAAATAGATTCAAATTTATTCTAAATTGTTTAATAAGATAAAAAGAAATCTAATGGCTTATAATTCTGTTTGTTAGAACTGTTAACAAATCCGCAGGTAGCTTCTGATATCTTTATTTTAAGTGAGTTTATAAAAATTAAATCGCTGCGTTACTGAATGTATTAGACATTTAGAAAATCCCCATGTATACCACAAACTTCATCAACTATTCTGTAATGTACAAATAAAACAGTTTAGATCGTAAAGAATAAAATATATCACTAGCTGATTACTGCTAAATGTTTATATCACAGACTGAATGCAGTTATATAGCTTCTGAACATTCGGAAGCGCTGAATGACTATTTTTTCATCGCACAAGACACCTCTACAGAACCATAAAACTTCGCTTCTAGTAGGTTACACTTATAATTTCAGTCGGTTGATAATATTGAGCAGTCAAACGCAGTGGTAACGTTAGTTAAATGCTTTACACCAGATACGAGTAAACTCCACTAGTCATCTTTTGCTACTGGAGCCTCAGAAATCAGTCACAAGAAAGCAAATTTTCACATAAATGCCCTTAGTAATGTAACGATTTTATAAAAGTGTTAATAAGATAAAAAGAAATCTAATGGCTTATAATTCTGTTTGTTAGAACTGTTAACAAATCCGCAGGTAGCTTCTGATATCTTTATTTTAAGTGAGTTTATAAAAATTAAATCGCTGCGTTACTGAATGTATTAGACATTTAGAAAATCCCCATGTATACCACAAACTTCATCAACTATTCTGTAATGTACAAATAAAACAGTTTAGATCGTAAAGAATAAAATATATCACTAGCTGATTACTGCTAAATGTTTATATCACAGACTGAATGCAGTTATATAGCTTCTGAACATTCGGAAGCGCTGAATGACTATTTTTTCATCGCACAAGACACCTCTACAGAACCATAAAACTTCGCTTCTAGTAGGTTACACTTATAATTTCAGTCGGTTGATAATATTGAGCAGTCAAACGCAGTGGTAACGTTAGTTAAATGCTTTACATAAAAGATATGCTATAACCTAGCTTGTAGTCATACATGTTAATGCATTTGATTAGTGACTAACAATAGAATCTAGAAGGAGTGTATCATTCAATTTAGAACTCGTTTTCACGGTACTGATGATCACATAGAAAGTGAAACCCAGTAGTTGTTATTTCGGACTCTACCTTGTAATTTAATAATCTATCGAGTCCAGATAATCACCAACTTGTGTAGCATATATGTGTGGGTATTCATGAATGTTTGTAATTTTCTTCTGTTGATACTTACAACAAAATTACCAAGTATATGGAGATCTGTGAAATTATTATAAGTTGTTTAGAACTTACAACGACTGTATTTATCATTCATAGCATCATTAAATAGATTCAAATTTATTCTAAATTGTTTAATAAGATAAAAAGAAATCTAATGGCTTATAATTCTGTTTGTTAGAACTGTTAACAAATCCGCAGGTAGCTTCTGATATCTTTATTTTAAGTGAGTTTATAAAATTAAATCGCTGCGTTACTGAATGTATTAGACATTTAGAAAATCCCCATGTATACCACAAACTTCATCAACTATTCTGTAATGTACAAATAAAACAGTTTAGATCGTAAAGAATAAAATATATCACTAGCTGATTACTGCTAAATGTTTATATCACAGACTGAATGCAGTTATATAGCTTCTGAACATTCGGAAGCGCTGAATGACTATTTTTTCATCGCACAAGACACCTCTACAGAACCATAAAACTTCGCTTCTAGTAGGTTACACTTATAATTTCAGTCGGTTGATAATATTGAGCAGTCAAACGCAGTGGTAACGTTAGTTAAATGCTTTACACCAGATACGAGTAAACTCCACTAGTCATCTTTTGCTACTGGAGCCTCAGAAATCAGTCACAAGAAAGCAAATTTTCACATAAATGCCCTTAGTAATGTAACGATTTTATAAAAGTGTTAATAAGTAATTTTCAAGAATTTAGTATTAACCGAAAGGCAGTTGTAATTACCTGTTATTAGTCAACGTCTAAATGTATTAGCACCGTTTCTTGTTCAGTATACCTGCTAGGTATCTCTAAACTTCTAGATTATTCATGTATAAGTTACAATTTTCTTTCCAATACAGTACTACGTATTCAGAAACATACATTGTGAGTAGCAAGTTTACTGGTTTGTTTTGGGAAGCATTTTACCATAGCTCAACATTATTGTTATCAGTTATGTGGCTATTTCTTTGACTAAGCGTGTATTTAGCTACCTCTCAAATAAGTAAATGAGCTCAGAAAAGTCACTGTTTTAAGGATTGATATTTTTCTGTCGTTGATGTTCGGGACTATGAATGATCGGTCTATGTTGTTATATGCACTACCAAAGTCAGTTGCATCAATACAGCATCATGTTATGAGTTTAAATAAATTTAGATTGTGACTGGTAAGTGGAATCCAGCTCGCACATCTTTTCCTATTTGGGACCCATCAAAACTGACTCCAAGGTTGTTGATAACAATCGAACTTGGATACAATTCATTCACTTAAAAACACAATCACGTCATCCATTAAGCTATATCAAGACTACCTACTCAGGGTGTATGTATAGCATCAGAGACTAAGAAGTAAAGGAAAACGTATACTCAAATCATATATATCTTTTTACATATATACATAGTTGTCTATACATACAGTAGCCCAGTCGATAAGTTGATGGCTTTTAAAGTTAGTATGGTGACTTCAAGTCCTGGTGTCACATCATTTCTGGGATATATGCACGCCTAAATGACAAGGCTCGAGTAGAATAAAACGTAAATTTAGTAAAATCATGTCTGAAGTATTAGAAAATGATTGATATCCTGTTGCGATCTTGGTTAGTCTTTTAACTCCCTTCGCTTTCATATCAATAAAGTGACTACAAAATCGTTACAAAGATGGAAATAAACTTAAAGCAGTAAATCAAATGAAATGAATGTCTGCAAACTAACAGGTTTAATTTGTTGCTTGTGTTTTCTACAAACTTATCTTTTTGGGTACCATTACAAACCGGGGGGGTCTGGACACCAATTTCATTTTAGAAAGGGACTTCTCAGAGGATGAGCACTTTCGATTCCACCACGGAAATGAACCCAAAATCGTCAGGTCCTGCGTCAGACGCCTAATCATCAGCATTTAAGATCCTATTAACATGTCGTTACTGGTGTTTCAGACTTGTCAGGAAAAAAACAGTTATCACTAGTAACAATGGGTGACCGTCGCTCTCCATTGCAATAAGGCAATTCGGGAATTCTGCAATGGAAGGCGGACACGGTGGTTCTGAGGTTCAAACGTTCTCCATAGAGCACGAAAGTTCCAGGTTGGATTTCCTAGCAAAATTAATGTCGTGAACTGCTAGAGAGCTTCCTCTCAAATAAAAACAACCATGAGGTGTTTATTGGTTTTTAATGGCATTTGACACCCACCAGTCTGTAACAGATACAAACAACAAAAGTGAATTAAATGCCAGTCTCTTAAGCAGCACTTGAGATCAATTATCAATCTGGTAGTGCTGTAGGTTTGGAATAGAGTTAAGCGTTTCAACCATTTAGTAAACAGCTCATCAAGAATGGTACTCTCTTTATTCTGATTACTAAGTTCAGGTTAATTTTAGTAGGATAATAATGCACTAAGTAATAACCAATGTCGTGTTTGTCTATTTCAGCCTAACGAGCTAAAATATAGTCACTAGTTTACGTGACTGGATATCGTATTCACTATGTAGTGATGTAAGTTCATTGGGAGTGATCCATAGGAATTCGTTGATGAGGTTTCGTGCAAGTTAGCACTTGTCAACAAGCCGTACCTAAAATTTCAGTGAAAGTCATACTCTTTATCCGGTTCTTAAGTAATCTTCATTAAGAACTAGACAAACATGGAAATTTTCATGACCAAATGATAAATCAGTGTAAATATTTTAGTTTTTCAACAGGTCAATAAATCAGTAGTAACGTCTTAGACTGTGGATCTGGGTGATATAAGCTTGAATCAACTTGTTAGCATCAGTTATCTAAAGAATGTAGATGAACCTTGCTTAAAATACACAATTAACATGTAAAATAGGTTCGGGGTTACCTGTAGACTATTTTTGACTACCTTACATCAAGCTTTTAATCAAATGCTATATTCGGCATAATTCAGACTTTTATTTTATGTAATGTTTTTTACATTCTTGTAACTTAATGTTTCATACATATACAATGACTGAGGTTAGTCATAATCTTAGATATCACTAAGTTTCAGATGTAGAGACTTTATATATCGTTACATGTCAGATATAACTAATTACTAAGTGATACTTCAGAATAGTAATCAAGACAATGAAAACCTCTGAAACATTACTTGTAATTCCGTCAGTTAACTATAGGTTATTTGTAAATTTTAATGTTATGAATTTAGCTTAAAACGCTAACCATATTGGTTGTAATGAGGTCATTCTGTCTGCAAAATAAGACATATTTCACTTGTATTTGTAGTAACAAAAGAGGTTTAAGTAAAATGCATACACTAACTCTACTATCATCAGGAAATGATTTGTTTTAATTCATTGTTCCGTAAAAGATTTAGTATTTGAAACAATGTACTTTCGTGTCTCACAAAAAAGAAAATGGAGAAACATAAGCAATTTACGATTCTGGTACATTAAGAAACTCATTTTATTGTCTTATCGGGTACTCAACAATGCAATGTACACAGCGTGTTTCACTATAAAGTAACTCTGTTAACAGTGAGAAGGCTATGGAAGGTGATACAAGTAGCAAACTAGTGTGAAAATAAATGAAACTAGGATTAAAATGTAGAAATTAACAGAGGGAAAAACAATTTAAAAAATATTGAAGCAATCTTAGTAGTATTGAGATGAACTGCTAAAAATAATGTTACAAGTCAAACAGTCGAATGACAGACAAATTAGTATCTTTTAAGCAGTTGTAAATATGTAATAAGAATATCATAGTTGGAGAATTAATCCACTTACAGAAAATACATAAGTGAATAAAATTTAGAACTTGATGAACCATAAATATCTGCACCAATATCGATTTCAAGTGTAACATGTCTGGAGATATTGTGATACAGAGAATTTTGGACTAGTTTAGAAAAAACCCTGTTTACAACAAACCTTTGGTTAGTATTCATTAATTAATTTATATTCACATAATGTTTAAACAATTTCATCGAACGTTTAATTCGATAGTGTTTAAAAATAATACTCAGTTGAATTGACAAGAAGTAATAAACTTGGTAATTGAGTTCATTGAAAATGCAAATCACTCAATTAAACTAAGGTTATCATTCAGAGTTATCTATAAAATGAACTAAAAACTAATAGGTTTAGTTATTTAAGTTGGATTGTTACTGGCGAGCGAAATCTAGAAAGTGCGTTTAGTTCGACTTGGAACTCGTCGGCTGGGTGTATCTGCATTCGAAAGTTGATGTACACACCGGGATTCGAATTCAGTTCCTTTCGTGCCAAACGCCACCGCGTTCACCACTAGGCTAGAATGTACATATGGCAATAGAGACTGACCAGCTTCAGTCCATAAAAAATCAACGGGAAGATACAAATTCATCCTAATTAATGAGTTTTTGTCTTTTTGTGTTACTTAAGCATTTGCCACATATTTAGATAAACTTACACTATTAACAAAAAGAAGCTGATTAAATTTATAAGAGATGACGAAAATCATCTGACAATTACAAAAAAATTAATCTGACAAAAATGGAGTATAATATATATCCTTGCATAATTAATCATCCGACGCTTGTCCAAAGATAAAGGTCTTATACTCAGAAAGTTTAAACCGGTTTCAGACCTGGACATGGATGTGGCTTAGGATTCTAGAACAAAGGGTGTGGGTTACTTCCATCCCAGCTTGTATATAACGTCGTTATTAGGGACCTCACCACAGTCATAGTTTCATTTAATCTCCTACCAGGAAGCCCACTTGTCAATTTAGAAAGTGTAGACGAAATATTTTTATTCCATGAATATACTAACAACTTACAGAGTCTCCTAAACATGTTTGGAATGCGTTTCCCTCTAGCAAAATGTAAAGTGTTACTTTGGGACTGGTTTGCACTACTTCCTAGTCTGATCATACACAGAGAGAGAGTGAGTTAGGTGATTGGGTTGTTGGCTTCTCTTATCTTTAATTAGTTCCTGAACACTGGTATTAGATGAAACCTCAACTGAAATTCGGAAGGTCCTCTTGGTTTTAAACCGATTTATATCACTCATGGAGTAGGTTAAATATTTATATTTTAACGACTAAACTAGTATACTGAACTGAAGTCAGAGGTTTTAAATGATGAATGCGAAATAAAGTCATCAGAAATAGTAAATATGCAAAAACTTCATGTCATTGATCGTATATATCCTCAAAACATCGCTCATGTATGTCGGAACGACAGAATATGCAATATTGATGGGAGGCAAGATAGAAAATCAGTGAATGTAGTTGTGAATATTTATCGACTGAGGTGATTGGTAAGTGTATTCATATGTCCAACCGTTACTCACTTTGTCAAGCGTTGTTAGATGGTATAGGAGAAGGATGAGAAAAAGCTAGAAATGACTAAACTAAAACTTGTTATCATTACATGAAGTCTTAGACAATCGGTCTGATTCTTGTTGTTGGATTTAAAACACTTTGTTGGAGTTCTCAAGACTATCATAGCCAGTGGATGGAGATACTTGATAACATATCCCAGAATCGGTAGCAGTGAAGAAGGTGAATTCACTCTTTAACATCTTCTAGATCTTCCTCTCCATCATCCTTTCAAATAAATCTTTCTTTCTTGCTAAACGATATGGTATTAATCTCATTGATTTGATCTCAACATACTAATGTAGTATGCGACTGGAATCTAAGTGTATATGTGCAAAGGTCTACTCTGAACATAGTTGACTGACTGATTCATTAAGTCATGAAACGACTACAAATTGGTTCAGAGAAGCGAGTCTTCTTTCAGCAGTTTCATTTTTAAAGCTATCCAATCGTGTTTACATATATAAGTTAAATTGACGTCAGATATTATTCAAAAATATCAAGGAGAATTACATATGAAAGTAAAATATTTCTGCCTACAATTAGATAAAGATAAAATGTAATAATTTCTATTGCGTAATATGCCAAAATAAACTTGGAATCACACAACGAATCTTCAACTTAAAATGTAGAAACTATAATTACCCCTGAGTGTAGCAGCTTTTATATTGCATGTATTTTCAACGAGTGATTAAAGACAATATAGCGATTAGCAACTTTCTTGGTTTCTGGTCACTTATGAATACCAGTCAGTTTAAAATACATCCTGAACTAAGTCCTTGTTAACGACTTTACGTTAGATACGTGTTATTTCTACTGCCTATTTGTGTGAAGTCAGGGGATATTCAGGAACTTAGGCGTGTTCTTAGTGCATAAGTGACGTGCTGTATACGGAATAGAAACAAAACTGAAAAAACATATATTAACATTATGGTACATAATTAAAACTGAAATCAAGGAATAGAGATTCTATTCACCGAAGCAATTTTTGTTTGGTTTTGAACCGTTCACTGATGTTTTAACAGGTGGATAAAATGATAACTGGATTATTAAAATGATATTACTTGCATTCTCCAACAATTTTAGTATTAAAAGTAATAATAAAAACTGAATCGGTTGTTTTACATAACGTTTTTGTGAAGTTCACCAGAATGTCTACGTTTCTAACTACTTACGGGCACAGATACAATTATAATTATTCATACAATCGTTTCTTTCTATGCAAATGCAACATGCATTTTAACTTTATTGCCATATATATATATATATATATATATATATATATATAAAAGGTAATCTGCCTGATATTGTATGCTGTTTCTCAGGTTATTCTCAACATTGTATTACTGCGTATTCGTATTTCGGTGTTACATACCCTTTTTGATAGTAATCCGATTATCAGAAATAATAGTTTTTATCAATATATGTCAAAAATTGTCATTCGTTGTTTGCTTTTTTTTACAAATAGTTTAATTTAGAGTGGTTTTATTGATATCGATTGTACTCATCACAGATTGATCTTGGTTGGATTCTGTTAAAGCGATGTAAAAACAACTTGTTATGTCGGCTTAGTATGGGACTTTTAAACAATGAGCCGACACGACTCTATTAGAGGATCAGATTCCTTAGCTTTAGGTGCCACCCTTATCACTTAACCACCTGTACCACTGAACCGGCCGGTATCTAATTTTAGGGTTCTCATTGACGTCATTTCGTCATATAGAAGGGCGACAATTATCAATAACTGTCGTACTGATAAGGGGAGAAGACAAATTGAAACTACTTTTTACAAAACGCTACAACTTAACCATAACAGTCAACTTCACGTTGATTATCTGGGGATGGTGGCGTACTCCACCTATTTTCGAGGTTTGGGATTATTGCGCAAAGCACATATTTGTGATTGTAGTAATGAAATGATAATTCGAAATTGCCTAAAATTAGGAGTGTTGTATCTCGTTGTAACGTTTTTTGGAATTAGAAATCTATTTAAACGGAGTCGTTAATTTGGTATTTAAAGTTATACTTTGAAGATTAATGCTCCTGATAACGTATTGGATTAAAGAATTGGGTTATGGATTATGGTTAGGATTAGTTTATGTATGGGGTTAGTAGTAGGTTAAAGATTAGGAGTGCATTAAGGATTAGGGTCAAGGTAAGAGGGTATGACTCCCATTTAGTGCGATTTCCTGAGCGACTTGTTAAGTGACTTTGAGTTGTCACATTTTTGCCATTTTAAGATATTATCCTACGAAATGTTGCCTTATCCCAAAGATGTGATATAAACAAACATTTATTCAAACTGGGGAGTATATTCTTTAGAACCATTACAATTATTTCAGCTGTGAATTGTGACTTTGAGAATTGGTGCCTTTGTTCGGTTGGTCTGACATTATAGTTTATTCCTACCAGGGTTAGGGTTAGGAGTACTTTTAGAGTTGTTGAGGATTAGGTTTGTAATACAGGTGTACATTGTGATACAACAATTACTATTTCCGTAGTTGTATTGATATTCACAATTTGTTAGTATCATTAAGGCACTATATATCATACAGTCTAATTTGTCTTCACACAAAAATTAGTCACTTCTCTTTGTTTTAATATGAATGGCTATTTGTTCCCATGGTTACATTCTTACTTTATTCGATTGAAATTATAAGCCATGTTTATCAAAGTATTTTAACAACATTTTCAGGTATTTATCTTGGTACTTCCATCAAGTCGTTTCTTCAATATTCAAATATATAATTTCAATCAGATTTCAATTAGTACTTAACTATCTATAACATACTGATGAATCCTTCTGGCGTACTACTTATTAAGATAATGAAAAACATGTCTGACTTTACAAAATGGATTATATTCTTTTTATATTCTCTGAGATGAATAATTTCAACGAAAAGTAACACAACATCGTCTGATTACTACTTGATAATAAATGATTGTTTAAAAAAACTCAAGTTTTATTTGAATACAAAACAAAAGAAAATTATAAATAATTCACGAATGAATAAAATGAATGAATTCCCTTTTTATAGTTCATTAAAATTATACATTACGTAAAAAATATTTCTCTCCCTGATATTGGTAATAATAATAATAATGATAATAATAACAAGAAAATCATCAATATTGATTATAGATAAATGAAATTATGCAATAGAAATGTTTGACCCTCTTTTTAAATTGAAAAAGAAAGTTCAGAAAATAGCGCTGATTAATTTTTAGATAGTTTCATATGTTGAATAAAATTCTACAGAATAGAATGTTTATTAAAAAAAAATAAGATGATTTATTGTTAAATATTCAACTCATAAAAAGTATGAATAGTAGAAACAAATAAATGAAAAAAATAAAAATGAATTTCTTTTATTATGAAATGTATTTGATAGCTGATGGAGAAGACTACAAGAACAAAATGAATTCATCTTGTTCTACTTAATTATTTGTTCTTTCCTTATCTTCTTCTACATCTTCAAATAAATAAAACAAATAAACTGTATACAATAGAAATACATTTGTTATAAGTAAAGAACATTCTACTGTTTGTTAACTGTTATCATTTAGTTCGAAGTTACTTGTTACCTTTTAACACCAATCGATGTAACTACAGAAATTTTCCTTGTACCATTAGTTTTACTCTTATAATAATCAAGGTTTTTATTCGGTTGAAATATTATCTCACTAATTAATTTTCTTTTTATAAGCTATTCATCAGGAATGAATAGTTTGTCTGGCTTCATTTTGATGCATTTAATTTTGCAGATATTGTAATACATGGATTTAAAACAACTATTTTTTAAACTATAGTTTGTAATAACTGTTCATTAAATACTGATAAACGATGTGTTACTATTGTTCTTTGTGCTCAATCAATCTTGTCACTGAAGTCTAAACGTTGAGATCAGTCTGTGTGATTCTATTTGGAGCAAACTATACTACAAATGCCTTTTGTTCTGAGGTTCTCCTGTATGTGGCACTTATCACCAAAGTGTACCTACAATCTTAGGAGAATGATGCCTTTCAATTTGGTACTAGGTTCGCATAATTTAACTGTTTGAAATATGATTACCTTGCTGCTAACGAAGAGTTGCTGGCGTAATTTAGGACAGATAATCCCAAGTAAAACAAATTTAGGTGTCCTATCGACTACCTTTAATCATATAAAATCACTGCATAGTTTACATATAACAAGTTCTAGGGTATCAAGCACGATCATTTTAACAAATTAATTTTCTCTTTAGGAGATAATACGTATGTAATGTTATTCCTAAGTTTGTATGCGGACCGTTATCCGTTATCAGATGTATCATTGAATGCGTTATATACTTTTTGACCCCTTTTACTACTTATCAGCTATATGTATTTGCTTCTCACTGTTAATATTCACACTACGGGAAGTCATAGACTCTACATGTAAGCCACAATAAAACTTGATTTATACATGTAAATTAGTGAAATTTCCAGGCAATCCGCTGAGAATGTACACATAGTATAAGTAACTAAATGATTTCATTTCTTAGGAACATAGACCAGAAAATACAAACATTGTTAAGTTATATACACATATCCCTGTTGATCAGATATGGCTGACTAGAATCAGTAGCTCAGTGGATAAAGAGGCGCGGGGCGTTAGACACGAATGGGGTTAGAGTCCCAGTATAACAACTGGCAAATGCATCCAACTGATGAATCTCAAATGAGGCGAAACATATATTATGGATTTCACTTGCCAGTCACAACCTAACTTTATCAAAAAACTCATCGAATTAACAAATCTCACTGGATAAATTTTGTAACAAATTATTACCTGGTATAATTTCTTGTTCATCCGACTTTAGTACCCGAAATAATATTTAAAATTCCTGGTGTAACTTCTGCTTGGAATATACCAGAAGGCATGAGCTCCCCGTCCAACATTGTAATAACTGATTCTTTAGAATAAGGCTCTACACGTAGAGCACAAATTTTCACAACATCTATGCACGAAGTTGATTGCAAACTTTTATTATTCGACATCGCATGTAACAAAAGTAACAAATCAAACCTAAAATATTACAAAACAAAAGTTATTTTAATGATCATACAATAATACTGGAATCGCACTCTGAATATCTGCTATGACTTCACTCCCTGATTTCTACCTAAAACCGTATTTGATGTGTTACAATCACACTGTGGATGAGGATATTTAATGAGGAACATGAGGATCGTTAGACAGAATAATAAAATGTCGGTCAGTGGAGTAGTCAAATGATGTCAAGTCATCAGATCGTCTACTTGGTAATTTAACCCCTTTCACTCCGCCCTAGTTTGAACTAATACCAAAATCAAAAGCACTAAACAGATTTTTTTCATATAACAGAATAATATGCTTATATTCAAATTATTAACAGGTTAATTGTGATTAATTGTCATAAGCAAATTGGAAAAATGAGTTTTGTAAGTTTCTAGCCCACCTAATAGTTAGGCACAACTTCCATTCATCACAACAATTAGTTTAACAAGACCCTGAGATACACAAAAGCTGGTTAGTTTCGTATTAATATGAAACATTTCTCACATATTTCATTCTTTTCCAGGTTTACTAGTTGATATCATTAATTGACAATAGTCAATATTCACAGTTACACAGTTCTCACCAGCGGTACCTTTCCTACAATGACTCAGATAAATCCACATTTTTCAGGCATAATTAGATATCAATACTGTGTAATAACTACAAATCCTTTTCGCGAACATGATTATAAAACAAAGCACGTAATATTTTCATGTATTTTTATGTTTGTTAACAACTAGAAGTAGAAAATTTAGATGAATAAAAGACAAATATGAAATAATTTCTCATACACAAGATGATTACATTTCAACAACATGATGGAATAGTGAAAAGTTCACTTAATTCTAAATTCCTAATAAGGAAATGATTAGCCAGTGTATGCAAAAGATTAATATATCAATCTAAAGTTAAGCAACATTAGTATGAGCTGAAGTTATTTAATGTGCATAACAATTGTGTTATTTTTAAAATAAACTAGCTGGACATTAATTTCAAATGCATAACCTTATCTTGTTCATTGACGTCACAGACTGATTACAGTTGGATAATACTGGAAAACAGATAAGATTGGATAATATTTAGGTCTTGCAATAAAACTATTCAAGAGTGCAGAAACAACCCCAATATGGGTCGAATCAAGGAATCAAATATAGATCAATCTGTAACGAATACTAGAAAATAAGATATATTTTTACAGGAAGAAATATACGCTACTAATAATACAAGTTGTATTTCAGTGATTTCAATTATGCTATTATCTGGGTCTAAACATAGTTTTAGAAGATGCAATCAAATTTTTCATATTTCACGTCAATTGACTAAAACAACTCATAGATGAAGTGATTTATACAACAGTGTTCTAGATATTCCTTAATACTGCACTGAAAATATAAAAACATACAGTCTAAGGGTTATAGTATAGTTAAGATGTATCACATTATTTTATATAAACTTCAAAGAACTATAAAAATACAAGGTCAGCTGAAACTATTCCAAATATTTTCTAACTGTAAATTATTTATGTAAATCTATTTGTAAGGTTTTAATATCTTCTTGTTGATGTTAAGTACTGCAAATAATCATTTTTAGTTAATATACATGTATTCTGAGAGCATTGTTATGATAAACCATTAAGTTATGTTTTGACCTTAATTTAGAAAAAATAGATTGTAACGTGACACTATATCGAGACCATATGCCTGAAAGGTAAATGTGCTGACAAAAGCTGAATTAACTGAAGTGCTTGACATCAACGGCGAGAAGATAAAAGCTTTTACAACTAAGTATATGCCAGTTGTATAATTGAAAGGCTGTTCAAGAGTAGTAGTTGAGTGAATAACGTAATAGCGTTTGAATGAAATGACCTGAATTTAAAGCTATGGCGTGAAAATAACCTTTAAATTGCTAATCTACCTATATAACGAGTGCAAAATAGTACGAAACGCGCGTCCTGTATTTCACTCACAGTTCTAACCCAGCCGTTTATATGAATCTCCTGATTTTTGCTTTACACTAAATGATAGATATGTGGATTCACAACCAGATATTTCTGTCTTATCATAATGGTATAAAATTTCTCTTCTATAGAAGAAATTTAGTGTTCACATTTGTTCTGTAAATGAGTACTGTTTTTTGTTCTTGTACTGACTGCTGATTATTGTAATCCTTTACTTTTTAAGAAGGTTATTTTGATTTATGAAGGTCATAACTTTTTGAATTATATTTATTATATTTGACCCTCATTAGATTTAGGTGGCTGATAATAGCATTCTATATTAACTATTAACAAGATTTCGAAAACAGATAATGGAATTAAATGCTGCATAATAACAGTATTATAGACTTTTTATTTTCAGCAAGTTTTTTAATTGAAGTTTATTGCTGGTTTTCTTTATGATTATTACTTGGCGTGAGAACGTAAATTTTCTTCACACTAACAGTTACACAATTTCTGACTAGATTCTCATGAATGTGGTCATTTGTTATTTTTATCTAAGCATTGTCTGAAATTTCATGATGCTACCTGTAAGATTGAGTTCTATGTTATGCAAAAAATAATTGTAACACAATTACTTTAGGTGTATGTTTATGTACTTGATGAAGCCAACTGAATGAAAGAGATCATTTTCTGTAGTTGAATAAAACGGTAGCTGATTTTTGTTTCACGGCTGTAACTGATGTTCTACCTTATCCACGTTATTCATACCTGCTTAGTAAATCAGTAATTATATTCTAATCAATCAATAATAGTGCAATTTTAAGACCTGTTTATGCCTTTCTCCAGTAGATACGTGGATTTTTACTAGTGAAAAACGAGTATTTGGCTATGTTTACTATCACCGTAATGAGATACTACTTTTGCCTAAGATAATCTGTTATTTCTGTGAAAATATAAGACATCGAAAATAATCTCAAACATCCATTATGATAGTCACAACAAGATGTTTATGTTGAAACAAGACTATCTAGTTAGCACAAATCATAAAATATTTATATATAAGACCAATGTTAAAAAGCTTAATACTAACATACACTTTCCTGAAAACAATAAATTTACAGTTATACTGTTCCATGAATATATATCTTTTTAGATTTGTTAAATCCTGAAAAGACTTAGGTTATTCATATTACATAGTTTAGCTTATAATAATAAATTCATGAAAAATTTGAAGACATCCAGCAATAACAAATTGTGTATTAATTTATTTAATACACAATAAAGGCATTGATAAAAATTTTAAATAAATCAACCAACCTTGTTATATTTCCATGTAGAATTAGTAAAGTCAAATACGGATCACTGACATGAGCGTCTGGGTATAATACTGAACCAGATGTAATATGAGAATGGTTTAACGCCAATATTGAAATGAACTCTTTATCTACTGTAACCCATTTATATTGGCTGTTAGAGATCGGTTGATTAGTGTCTGGTAGAAACCTATAAACATAAACAGAGTAAAGAAAAATATACTGTATAGTCACTTGTGCTTAACTCATTTTTAATAGGTGTTTACGCCTAAAAATAAAGGTTTTAGTTACGATAGGACACATGACAATTATTTTTGAGATACTAGGCTAGTTAATCACTGACTAATAGCGCTTCTTATTTTGATTGTTGACAAAACATTTTCCTTGGAACGTAATACATTTACATAATGAAGTTGTGTATGAATATGTTGCAATCAACTTGTGTTGGGAAAATCATGTATTACGAAAGCATTTAGTGCAAGATTCTAAAAAATCAACCATAATGTTTGAAGTCCTATCGGAACCTGTCGGTCATACATTTAGAAGTTCACGAATGCTTGACATTTTCAAGTTCAAAACTTCCATCAAATAAAAGCAGATATTTCACTAAAATGTAAATTATTTCGTGACTAACAAGAAAGTATTAAACGCAATTAATAACTTATTATAAAGCCCAGTGACCATTCTATAACTATAATTGACAACTATCATACTTTCAATATGTTTGAATTCTGTTATTTACGACTACTCTCTAGGATTTAAAAAAAATCTTGGAGTTAGTAATTAGTGAGAAGATTATTGTGACTAATATGCTGTGAATTTGTGTGGATACATTTTGATTTGATGTTTGCAGTCGCCACAGAATGGTCTCACTAGAATACCAGTGACACCCAAGGATGTTTTACTTCACGTTGATTCACCAATAAGCTCTACCGTTTGACTTGGTAGTTAGGCATTCATCAAGAAACTTGAAAGGCTCATGGTTCGATCCCAGCCTAGGGTTGTAAGCGCTTGAAATAGGTGTTCGGTACGTTCTGAGTTTAGCTCCGTTGAGATATATGCAAATAAAATACAATGACAAACTAAAATAGTTTTCCACAAAACCACATCTAAACAACCTATCAAACACTTGAAAATCGTATCTTTCTGTTTTCATGGGAGTATAATAGTAGAGTACTCGGCTGATTATGACGGTAAAACTGTAAAAACTGCTGCAAGAACTTCAATAATTTTTAACTAAGTTTTCTTTGTACTTATAGTAAAGAATCGCAGGTATAAATTATATAGTATTGGGACACGTTCCTATTTAATATGGACCCAAGGTGTAATTATTATAACACAAGTTTTAGTATTTGTGCTTCGCTTATTACAAAACGATAAATAACAACAAAATAGTTTGACAACGGCCGTGCTTGTATTTTAGATTTTACAGAGTTTAACAGCACATTTTGTAATAATTATTCAATTAAAAGAAGTCTGAAACATACTGGTTAGTTACAACGTCTACACATTAGTATAAAAAAGATGGTACGAAAGTTTGAACAGCCCTCCAATAATTCACGCTTAAAAGTCATAGTTAAGTAAGATACGTCAATGTAACAGTATACTTACGACCAGGATTTACATGATTTATTGACAGGTTCCTGGGATTCATTCACGTTTGTATCTAAATCATCTAACTTCCCACATTCCTATATAACAAATAGAATAAAGTTAAAGACACAAAATTAGGATACTAATCATATTGGAGATTAAAGTCACTTTATGGATTATCTCAGACAGCTTTATCGCATGAGTAGATGTTATGAAGATTGTTAAGTCTTAATTTGTTATCACGAATTGACCTGGGTTCAACAGGTCAGCATAGATCCATCCATTATAAACGACATCTTATGGACCATAGTCTCATATACTAACATTACTATGTAAAATGAAGGAGCGATAAATCACGACTGTTTACTCATAAAATGTGATGCAAAGGAAAAAACGGATATATTTTCTTTGAGTGTATTCGTAAACAGGTTAGATGAATAAACTGTTACTAGTCTAAGCTGCAGCCTTTATGAAGTAACGAATAGGCAAACTTCTGTGAATATATTTTCTATCTTACACGTTTGAGAGGACTAGAACAAACTATTAAAACAATATACGTGGCAAAAAATCAGAGTTCATAAAAACTTTCCACAGTATTATATTTTCCGGCTTTTGTCTAAAAAATGTGAAGTTATGTAAAAACTATATAGTTATCTCGATTTGTAGAAACATTGTGGTGATGTCTAAGTTCAGCGTATGTTTAAATTTATTCAGAATTCAGAATTTCATTTTATCTAACATTTAATATTAGCTTTTGCAGTCTACAAATGAATGAACAACAAACTTTTATCTGTAAAATTAATTCATTCTATGTTTTCATCTGGGTTGAATGCCAGTGAGAACCACAAAACAATAAACAGTCGTTTTGTTCTTGTGTAGAACCCCTCAAAAGTGTACGCACCTAGAACCATATGGGATAAAACTTAATACTATTTATTTATCTCTCTGTCCTTGATCTGTCTGTCAAGTGATATATCAATTTATCCATATGTAAAGAGTTTATGTTAATTTATTTAATAATACCACCTTATATTGGGCACACATTTCACTTGTTATTTCAGTAATTAATTACTATTCATATTATAAAAAAATCGTTGTATGTATAAAATTTTGCTATCCAAAACTAATTCACTAGATGTTTTCATTTAAAATGTTACTTATATGTTGTTTTATTTTGATAGTTCATGTCAGTACGATTCGAATGTGTTCTTGAATTTTCCACTTGTCAACCACAATTTAAATTATATCATACTTATGGACCCCAGCTGTATTAAGACATTCCGCTTAAAATTAACATATGGTAACAGAGATTGATCAATTTCAGTCCATATCAAACCAAAAAGAAGATTCAAGAATACAATCAAATTATATCTACATATCCATTGCATAAGTGTGGATGTTTGGACTCAGTATCTTAATAGTGAACGTGGTGGCGTTTGACACGATATGAACTATTTTCGCGCCTTTGTGGGAACATTAATACTGGTATGCAGGTACATCCAGCTGACGAGTCCTACTTGGAATGAAATGTTTTTCCTGGATTCCTCTTGCCAGCCACAATCCGTATTAGTTAATCTTATTGTTTAAAAGTGATGAATAAATAGAATGGTATGCTTACCATTGATGATATTTTTAGTACAGAGGAAGCCTGAAATAGTTCATCATTTGTACAATTCATTTTTTGACGCAATAAATTATCCAACGGTAAATATGATAATTTAGCACGATATTTTGGTTTTTCTAATTGATGTGTAAGAAAATGTTTATATCATTCACATTCAAAAAACATTTCAATGTGATAAAGAGAAAATAAATTCAACTTGAGTAAGAAAATTGTTTGTGTACATTTACAGTCTAATGAAACGATAGCATTAGGTAGAATAAAGAAGCATTTAGTTACTTAGCCCACATTGATAATATAATCACGAAGATCGATACATTTTCCTCACAAGAGTTTACTTAATTGATCTATTTTCGTTTAGATGAAAAAATTTATTATTAGTAAAGATATCTAGAGTAAGGACAGCAGAAGGATATTAAGATGTAAGCCACTTGTTGTGTCACTATTTTCAATTCACCAGTTTAAACCGGATTCTTAAGAATGATGGATTGAGGCAAATTGTGAAGGACAAATAGAAAGTCATTTAACGTCAGGCTAGTAACATCAAATTAGTCATCATGTTAGCCTTAGTGTTCCTGAAAATGTAAATGAGCTAAGCTATTCTATGACCTCTACAACTAACATTAGTGTTATTTAAGTTGGATTGTGACTGGTAAGGAAAACCCAGGTTGCGTATTTCGTCCTTGCTATTTGCGATCCAACTTTAATAATACTTGGGATTAACAGGTATATCGAGGCAATCCGCTTAGGATGCACTTATTGCAACAGAGACTGACCAGCTTCAGTCCATAACAAATCAACGATAAGATACGAATTCATCTTAATTGGTATTAGTGTGTTCTATCTCGTTTAGCAAACTAAAATCTTTAACTATATGTAGACATAAATGAAATGATTATACAAAGATTTTCGGATATTATTTTGAGAATATTACGCTATCAATTAATTTTTTAATGATTCTGGCTTTTTATCCTCTTTACCATTGTAGATAAACCTGGTTTGTGTGCTTCAAACCAATATAGTCGTCTTCATCTGAATAAATAGTTAGTCAGAATTTGAAATAAGTGATCTTATCTGAAGCTTGTGTTTTCAAACTGTTTATACAAAGATCTAGTGGATATTCTTGCTTATAAAGGTCCACTTAACTCTCTCTCTTCATTACTCTAAGACCAACAAGGAAGGAAGCTAACAATGTATTGATATAACCTGCAATTCTTTGAATAAACGTATCAAGTATCACTTTTCTGTCATACAGTTACCACAAGAAAAGAAACTATAGATGGCTTTTAAATCGATGGAGAGGGAACACTGAGCTTATGATAGATTCATTGGATATCAAAGTCTTTTTCAGTCCTTCACTTCTTAAAAACAAGCTGGATGTCACTTACATATCTTTGGGTTTACCAGTAACTAAAACAATTAATAAGTTTAACCGAAATGAAAGCACGGTTTTTAGATATTACATAAAACCACATATTGTGAAGATCCCCAAAAGAATATACTAGTTCCAAAATTAAAACAATAAAGAATTGGTTATTCAAAACAATTACTTACTAATAATGTAGTAAATCATATACAGTAAAAATCTTTTTTCACCCATCCATCGAAAGCGTTCACTTTTATAATCTACATCGGCAAATAAACCCCATTCAATACTTTGAATACCAAATCGATGAAAATTAGCATCACATGTTCCAAAATGTATACCGTTCAATGGACTGATACAAGGTAAAACCGGCAAAGTAAACTTGCAATGTTCATTATGACCATCACTCCAGTCACATGGGTTTACTGGTATATTTTCATTTGGTAACGTTAAAAGGAAGGCACAGTGTAGCAAAAGTGATGAATTTCCAAACAAACTATGTAAAATAAAAATAAAGTATAAAAATAAATATTTTGTTAACTTGTTACTTACTTTCCATTAGATGATTGGTTGATGTAATATGTAAAAGTGATTTTTTCATATATAGATATTTTGTGAAACTTTTAGTGTTATGGTATAATTAACAACAGTCCTCATTTAGTATGAAACTCTTCAAACTCTCTCGTAAAATCTGATCTTTGAACTTCGTGTATCTGTGAATTTACTGTGAATTTACTCGCTCTAGTGACTTTAGTGATTCTTTGACGATTGTCAGTTAATCGTAAAAAATCAACTCATAATTTCAAAAAGCCACTTAAAACGTATTTATCGGTATCGAAAATTAGAAATAAAGAGTGAATAACAACTAATTTGTAAACAGCTTAGTACTTATCATCGTAACATTAATAACCGGACCAAACAGTCACAGTTCAACAATAAAACAATTTATCTCCATATAGTTGACAAATCTGGCTTTTAATTGATGGTGAAACATACGACAGATGCTTCTTTCCATATGGGACTCATCGTTTGCATGCACCTTGATTACATTGCCTATTTTCAGGCTAAAATGTAAATTATTTTTCCGCTTCATGTTTCACTGGACTATCCACTGATTTGCTGCTTATGTGTAATCAGTATGAATTTTTATTTTTTAATGTTTGTACTTATCTATTCGATAATTATTTGCAACATAACTTTATTGAAACAGACCAATATAAAGTGTTTAGTTTGTTGCCAACACTAATGTGACACACATTAGGATGATGAACCATACAAAAACCAAGGATAAATAAGACTGTAAATAATAGATTGGTCAATAACGTTTGATAATCTCCCTTCTAAAAAATTGCTACAAACCACAAGAAGATTTGTGGGATTAAGTGCTTTATGAAGCAAATAAAATCTCATAAGGTTCCTAATGGCAAAAATTTTAGGTGGGCATAAAACATTATCATATGAAATTAAGTAAACAAATTGTATGTCTCCAAGGATTACTAAGATATACAATAAATCTACCACAACAAACACTACTATAACTGCTTGTAGTACGCATAATTTTATTTATTTGATCTCTTATGACAGAAATATCGAACCGAGACTGTAATCACTGACTAAAGATAAAAAGAACTATTAATCAGTTACTTAACCACCAGGTCACCAAGAAAACAAATGCCGAGGATATTAGATAGAGTATACTGTAATATTCTTGATATGCCATTAATCATGACGTTTTATCGAAATAACCAACTACCTACGTTCTTGTCATGTAGACTATTTGATAAGTAACCGCATTATCCAGCGAAATTCTTGTGCTTTATTTCAACAGACTTAATAGGGTAGATTTATTGACAATACATTAATGTCATATAATATATGGGTATTTATTTAAATTAATTTGTTAACTTCATAGTCAACATATTATAGAAGCTTAGGTCTACTGTAATGTGACGAAAGTTAACAATCGTTTTTGCATTGTAAACATCTTTAATTACCCTGAATGATAACATATAGATGCAGCGGTTGAATTAGCACTACCTGCCGGCAAAATACCTATTATCAGTGTATGCTCTGCACTGATGTGAGCGTAATCACTTCTTGATAAAAGACCGTTAATTATCTCATTAACTAGCCCATCACCTGAACATGCAACTATAGCACGATAACGTAGAAGATCTGTTTTTGATAGGTTTGTGACAGTATTTTCTGCATGTCCTGCGTATTCTAAAACATAAAAACATATTGCATGCGTAAATTAATTGTCTAGAAATTATACAAACGAATTCAAAGCCAAAAATACAGTAACAGACTGTCAAATAAACTCTTGGTGTGGATAATTTGACATAATGTGAATTACTTACGTACAAAACTTTCCATGAAATCATGTTTTCCGAATTAGATGAATTAGTTCTGATTAGACGCTTATTAAATTTACAGTATTTATAATGTAAAACCACTGACAGTAAAAAAACAGAGGAATACAGAGGACTTCTAGAAGTGATAACTTGTCTATTTACGTAATACGTGTTTTCTGAGGAAATGTTTACTATATTTATTTTCTGTGGTAACAAACTAGGCATGCTCTAGTTTATGAGTAATATGTTTAGTGTGTACCTCAAGAAAACACCAAAATTATGGAGTATAGATTAATATTATTATTACACATCAAAGTCGCAACTTTCTTTTATTGTTGTATTTGACTCTTACTACTCTAATGAAATTTTATTCAAACCGGCAAACTACAGAGAAATAAAGGGATAGTTTAATCTTTGCCAATGACGATCACTTGTTTTTCTCATTTTAGTTGCAGTCTTGAAGCAAAATTTAGTAATAAATAGTCTTTTATGGGCAAGGCTGTTCTTTCTATATTTGTGATTGATACGAGCTCTGTTCCCGAAACACTAGTGATTTTGGTTTTCCATTTTCAAATAAATTAGAAAAATACAGGGAGGCTTAAAAGCTATTTCTTTCAGTTATATTTTACCTAGTGGCAATTAGTCCATGTATTATTCTACATTCAACGTATTATTTCAGAATCATACTATACATTGGAGTTAAACATGATAATTGATCTTGAATAACCCAGGAAGAACAAGACCTGTGAAGTAAAATAAAGTTGTTATATTTCGAGGCCTGTTATTAACTTCAAGTGTCCAAAACTATAGGAAGCAATAAACAGTTGGATTTTTAACATATTTTATCCGTTGAAGTTAGATTGAAGGATTAAAATAATAGTCGTAATAGATGAAACAAGGGCCAAGCTATACTTATAATTCTAGTTGGGTCTATTGCGTGTAGAAATGAGTGAGTAGAGTTAAATAGCAATCGAAAATACATAGTCTCAGAAAAATTAAAGCAGACGATTGCCTAATTACCCGGTAAAATTTTGAAATAAAACCGTTTCAGTTTGAAAAGCCTCATAGACTATATAAGGATTAATCTATACACATTTAATCTGTAAAAATGGACGTCAAACTCAACTACAATTGCAAACTTGTCTTGGTTTTTGTTTTGACTATTACAGCTAATATTCTAATTCTAAACATTCACCCTAATCTGAACAGATAAAGCATGTTAAACATCTAGATGCTTGTTACTTATTATAGTTTTGAGCTTTTAAAGTTAATAATAGGCCTTGAAATGAAACAACTTTCCTTCTTTCTTTAAATCTTGTTATTTTCTGAGTTTTTAGACTTATAAAGAGATTAGGCTTTACGAAATATATAATTTTACCTGTGCAAAATAATTCGTATGAAATGTTCATTTTTTTCCAAATAGGAACAACGTCAAAGTTAAAACTATTTAGAGCATTCTTTGATCCACTTCTAGGATTTGCAAACACTAAATAAGGTTTAGCTGAATCAAAAATAAATGGATCAAGGTTATCTTTTACCAAACGTTAACAAAAACTTAGACTTAGTAATTTAAAATATCCGAAAGATATTATATTAATACGTTTTGGTATGGTCAGCTCTTAGTAGCAGATTTTATTATGATACATTTAAATTAATCTTTACTTTGGACTTGTGATACATATTCAGTCAGCTGCCTTAGACCACTACGGTTTTAAAAATTCATACCCTAGTTGACAGTAGTTAAGTAAAAGTATGTTGTTTTCTTGACATACATTAGAGTTAAATTTATTCTTTAGAGTTGATGTAATTAATCTGGTCATTCAGAACAGCTGGCGAAGTGGCAAACATATGTATCTAGTATTTCGGATTATTAGTTTGGCTAGATTTACAATATATTACGAATCGATCATACCAACATTCTCACCTTTTATCAGTCTACAGATCAAAACTTAACACAAACATACCAAATAGTTGACTAACATAGAAAACAGTCGTGCAACAAGTCTATTATCAGATAATAATTAATAGATAGACTCACCATTCGTTTGCCTAGCATTTTGAAGAAAAAGCTCTATCGCTTTTATGCACTGAGGTGCTTCTTGATCGGATGATAAAAATATACCTAAACTTGCTTCTTCAAGAACTTTAAATTTTATCTTGCTCCCATTAATCTGAAAAATCTGCTTTAACCAATGACCATTTACTTCGTTTATTTTAAAGTAATTCAACTTTAGACATGCTTTGCGCTTTTGGTTACCAAATGACATAATTTCTTTCTTACATTCAATTAATAAGTTTTTGTGAATACCAATTTTGTTAAACGAAGAAGTATGTTTTGGTACAATACATATTCCAACCTCATTTAGATAAAGTGTACATTGTAACTCCCGAAAGTAAGGCGGAATCCAAACATCATAAGTAGTGCAAACATGTTGCTGCATTTCTATTACAATAAGCACATTAAATATTTGTATAGTGTTGCTTGATTCGAAAATAAAAATGAGAATATAACCGCCTAAGTGAAGGTACACATTAGTTAAACGGATAAATTTCATCTTGTACTATGCCTAAGGACCTAATAAACTATGCCTTATTCATTTTGCTTTGGTAAGTTTTTTAACATTCTTTAAAAAATGTGTTTAATAAACAAATTAATGGTTTCAACGAGAAATGGAAGGAACATAAATAAACGTAGTTGTATGTTTAAACAGTCCTATCACTGTTACGTTAGTAATGTCAAAAATATCAGAGTATGCCTGATTGATAATTCAGACTACACTTTTGTCAGAAAATTAATTCAGTATAAATTTTAAAATTGTCATAAGGCAAAAGTAATAACTCAACATGCAAAAATCTAAGGGATTTTTAAATTTTTCCGCTGATTTTTGAATATTTCTACGTCAATTGTTTTGACTAATAGACATTTTTAATAAAATGCAAATTAAGAGTGGTGTCTTTTATTGATTGAATCGCTATTCACCAGCTTACGGGAGAAAAAAGTTATTTAATTCGTGAAAGTAGTGCATGCGTTCGACAAAAATTTCTGGGTACTTTGATCGTTTACACTTTTAAAATATATAATAAAAAAGGCCTAATTTGAAAATGAAAGATATTATGAACCTTTTATGTTTACTTCGGAAGCAAGCTGGTGCGAATAAACCTTACTTACAATTACCATAGTACAAAACCGAATTGTAAATAGTGATCTTCTAAACTTTACATCTGTTCTAAAATGTTACCTGACATTACAACATTGACGTGGTTAAATATCACTTTCATTAAAGTCAAATGTCTTAATAATTAGAAGAACTTTGTTTATCAGTTTGATTCATGATTATCTATGCATTAATAATTCAAACCATATGATGCCAAAACTTTTAAACCAAATGTGTCACTATCAAATATGTTAACATGCATAGTTTTAAACATTTTTAAAAAATCATTTATATTTTAACAGTCACAAAAGTACATTTTATTTCCAATTATTTCCTCAACCCAACTATTACAACTTCTGCTGTTATAACAGTAATCAGTAAATTTTTCTCTGTAGATTTGTTTGGAATAATTTAGCCGCAGTTACATATCTAAAGTTTTATGGCTTTAGAACACGTACACTGTACAAAACAAGTGTAAATTGATTTTAACCTGACATTTTGGAATGTATATTGTTAATTTCTGTCTGTTGCATGCTTTTATTTCTGTGGAGTACTTATAGTTGGCATCAACTTGGATATTATTGCTACCTACACTGACTAATTTTCTGAAAAATGGTAATTGCAGTAATTAATCCCCCCAAAAATAAATAGTTATATGGGTATCAGGGTTGGCGCTGACTATGCTAACTTTAGTGAGCAATAATAGCTGAAGGTCAGATCACGACATGACACTGCGTTGAAAGCAACTACTTCCGTAGATAGGTGAAATAATGTCATAAATCCATTTATACTGCGTCTTCAAAAGATATATTCTTCTTCTCACCAGCCGCTTCTTTCCGTCTTTTTATTGCTTATGAGTTTAAATGTTAACAGTATTCTGGAAAGACAACTCTTGATACATGATGATGTCTAGAGTATACTTCACTGACATGCACCTAGAATTACCAACAAAACCATCGACTAAAGTTTTATTTCGGCGCATCAGATTACAAAGTATTTTATTCCTCACATTCAAACCTGATGTTTGCATAGTGATATGAATTTAACAATTCCGCTAATTATCTTATGAAGTAACTTGAGATGTAATAGTTATTCTCTTGAGAGTAAATGTCTTTTTATTCTTGAACCACTAAAAATCGCTATTAGTCACCATAAACTGTAGCACGCCAATTTATTTTAGTGATATATAGTTTCCATGAAATTCAGTGAGTCTATCCTTATCATAAGCGTTTTTAAAATTCGAGTAATAAAAAGTGTTTTTTCAAATAAAAATCATTGACCTCTCAAAGATTTGAACTCTGTTTGGTAACATAGAAAATTTGCACAAAGTGTCACATTTTTGAAAAAAATCAGAAAGCTCAATTTAGAGAAAGCTTCGGTTATATTCTTACTTCACTAAGTATGATTAAGTTTGTTACTACCTTTAGCGGCCCTAAAATAAATTCTTGGAACAAAGAAAACAATCAGTAATACAGAAAAAAATTGTTTCAAAAAACCGAGACAGTAATGGCAGAAACTTAGTACATCCTTCAAAACCAGTTGCCTAATTATTTTACACAGCTGGCGCGTTATAACAAATGTTCAGAAACCAATTTCGGCATCTGAATACTTGTTTTTAATTTTGAATCCAAATATCAAGCAACAAAAATAATAATATTGAAGGCATCTTCTTAGTTTTGTATATCGGTGAGTTTAGTAGTATAAGCGTGAAGGCATTTATACTGGTAATATTTTTAAATGTTGCATGTAGGAATCATTGACACTTATCATCCAACCAGTCCAGTTAAAGCAACAGCTTTGGCGGCGTTGATAAGAACACTACTTGTCCATATTTCTATCTGAATGTTGGGGATATAATAAATAACCTAATAATACCCGGCCAGATGATATCACTGGAACGCATCTGGGTAATTTAAGAATATTCCGTTAGCTTGATGGTTACATGATGATTGTTTTACACATATTTTTAGCATCCACAGTCGTTTTACGCGGATTTGAATCATATTTCTCTCATATTTCTCAATTTTTTTCCAAGTTTATTTGTTACAGTCAACATCAACATTTTTAGATGATATAGCGTTACAGATAATTTTTATGGTCGGTCCAGTTAGTCGTCAAAACTTATCCGTTTTTAAATCACTGTTTAGTAAAGTCTCAAGCTGTCTAGTGGTTGCTCTTACAGTTAGGAACGTTTCCTTTAAACGATTACTCTCTTTTTATTTCGTCGAACGTAACCATGGGGGGTGTATGAGTTGTCAACAGGATTTGTATTTGAATTTGTATATTCTTGTGGAGCATTCCTATTAAAATAATAACACTATGATTTCTAAAATTATCCCCACTACCTGAAGGCTATATCATAATTACTGCTTACTTTGATAAGTATACAATACTATTAATTGACATTTCATTTGATTAAGCCCATATTAGTAAATTGTCGACTTCGTTTATGTAGTAATTATTTCAAACTTAACTTATAATCAAAGTTATGTCAGTGACTGCAAATTTTATATTCAGACAGTCATATGTGATGGAAGCATCCCAGTTTGCAAGGGAAATCAAATAGGTGCGAATAATACTATAACCGTTATTTTTGGACATTCAAGTACCTTTCGTTTTTCTTGAATCATAATTCTGTGGATTGGTTAGAGCTCGTGTGAGTCAGTCTAAGTGCATGCGTGAATAGACAAAAGCTAAATGGAAAGCCAGCTAAGTGTGGTACCGGAACCCATATGTATTCATTCTTAAGGGTGTGTCGTGGAACATTTCGAGCACTTTTATTTACTTCTTAATACCAGGAGCAAGCCACTTTTACAAGCGAGGTCAAATCATTAAATTGCAGATTACGGCGTAAAGTTAAACTAGTGATTTTATAAGTCTGTATAACAGACGTATGTATCTTTCGGAAAAGATCAAACATGCAAAGGCGATCTAAATGGTTGATGATGCTGTCATATTATTGTTTCACTGCATTAATAGGTGATGAGAAGTGCCTTCTACGACATGTCTGGTCTTCTTTGAAGGACATAAACTGATGGTGAAATCACGGTGTTAAAATACTCAAGCGTTTAGGATGAATAGAAGTAATTGAGTCATAGGATTTTGTTTGCCACGGCTAAAAAGGCATGATCAGAATGATATAGTTTTATCAACATACAAGGGTTTTGATAGTCATCTATGGGGAGGGGTTCACACTATATAAGGCACTAATTAATTGCAAGGTTAAAGACATCAAAGTCAGAGTACTTAAGTACCAGATTTACGCGTTGTATTATAGTGCAATTTTGACAAGCAAGCGCGCGCTTTTCGTCTCCGGCGCTGCGATTCCAAGAGCCGGCTGGGAGTGAACAGAATGGACCACACAGCATATCCAGATAAGGGGTAAGGCTAACAATACTTAGAACTTGGATAAGGACTCCAAATGGGTACAAGTATAGGGGGTATTCTTCCGTGATGGTGGAATATGAACGGGTGGATTTGAACGGTGAGTTATGAATGCATTAAGTATATTGTTAACCAGCGTTAGGAGTAAGTTGCTATTATGGAGAGCCATTCCTTATGATGGCAGTTCTTAAGCTCGGGGAGACGATATTGAGGAACATATATAATGGATGAAATAAAAATAAATGAAGTTAGCTATTAGTTGTAAAACAAATAATTGTAAACCAGAACATTCTTCCTTTCTTATATAAGTTGGGTTATTACTGGCAAGTGGAATCCAGGACGCGCGTTTCATCCTATTTGGGACTCATCGGCTGGATGTACCTGCATCCCGATGTTGATGTTCACACTGGGATTCGAACTCAGTCCGTTTCGTGTCGAACGCCACTGCGTTCATCATTAAACTACTGAGTCCAGACGAAACGGACTGAGTTCGAATCCCAGTGTGAACATCAACATCGGGATGCAGGTACATCCAGCCGATGAGTCCCAAATAGGACGAAACGCGCGTCCTGGATTCCACTTGCCAGTCACAATCCAACTTATATAATACTTGTAAAAAATTCGCTATATCGAGGCAATCCGCCCAGGATGCACGTATAGCAACAATGACTGACCAGCTTCAGTCTATAAGAAATCAACGGGAATGTATAAGTTTACCCTAGTTCCTCCTTTCTGTTATTTTTCCTACTACAGCGTTCATGCTTAGAGTGCTTGAAGGTTCACAACCCTACGAACTATCACTGATTAAGTTGAGGTTGTGGTAAGTCGTAGAGTATTTGGTACAGAACTTTTGATATATTGTTCCAAGTACTGCTCGTGGTACCTATTCTGCATTTTCACGTCATACATTGTGCGGACCGAGTACTTCGTACGTTATGCTAAATAACAAATTAACTTTTGCCAAATAAACTTTAATATACAATCCCTTACCAATTCAAACAGTCATACTTTTATGATTGCTTAAATATTCAGAAAAGCAAAGTTGTCACGATATTGCTTGTCCGTTCCTCTGTTTGTTTTCCTTCTTTTCTTTCTGAACTTCGAGATCGCCTTATACTACTCAGATAGTTAAACATCTACACCTCTCTTCATAGTGTAACCTTTCGAAATGGTGACATAAATCTATCCTGTCGTTCTCCCGCACCACAAGTTCATCCCAAGGCCATATTTGTAATGGATGCCACATAAATGCCGATTTGAAACAACGTTAATTATTCCACCATTCCTGTGTATCGCAGTATAGTAAATTTGTGCAACAATTAAACCCTTTTGCCGTCTGAAATATTTTTGTTGATATTGCCTGTACAAATGCCTTGCTCTGATATGAAGAAATAAATTATTATTATAGAGAGTGCAGAGCTAACTTTAATTACCAGAGACTTGTTATTTAGGTAATTATATGGCCATTCCAATAAACATTCATTGATACCCATCGCTTGCAATTTCCTGCGAAGGATTTGATAATTTACCATATGGAAAGCTCTGGCGGAACCTACGAAGGAGATATGCGTGTGATAGTTGTGCTCTGTTAATTGAATCCAAATATTCCACGCTTTCGGAAGTTAAGTGTTACGAAGTTTGTCAGGAAGGAAGCCACGCTGAGACGAAGACAGCAGAGAAATGCTAACAAAACAGTCATACTTTTATGATTGCTTAAATATTCAGAAAAGCAAAGTTGTCACGATATTGCTTGTCCGTTCCTCTGTTTGTTTTCCTTCTTTTCTTTCTGAACTTCGAGATCGCCTTATACTACTCAGATAGTTAAACATCTACACCTCTCTTCATAGTGTAACCTTTCGAAATGGTGACATAAATCTATCCTGTCGTTCTCCCGCACCACAAGTTCATCCCAAGGCCATATTTGTAATGGATGCCACATAAATGCCGATTTGAAACAACGTTAATTATTCCACCATTCCTGTGTATCGCAGTATAGTAAATTTGTGCAACAATTAAACCCTTTTGCCGTCTGAAATATTTTTGTTGATATTGCCTGTACAAATGCCTTGCTCTGATATGAAGAAATAAATTATTATTATAGAGAGTGCAGAGCTAACTTTAATTACCAGAGACTTGTTATTTAGGTAATTATATGGCCATTCCAATAAACATTCATTGATACCCATCGCTTGCAATTTCCTGCGAAGGATTTGATAATTTACCATATGGAAAGCTCTGGCGGAACCTACGAAGGAGATATGCGTGTGATAGTTGTGCTCTGTTAATTGAATCCAAATATTCCACGCTTTCGGAAGTTAAGTGTTACGAAGTTTGTCAGGAAGGAAGCCACGCTGAGACGAAGACAGCAGAGAAATGCTAACAAAACAGTCATAGAGACGACAGTTGGTAATTCTTTTCATGACCTTCGATACTGCAGAAAGTAATAAAGTTGGATGACAGTTAGAAGCCCTACTTTTCTGGAAAAACTGCATCTTTCTTTCACCCAAAGGGAAGCTTGTCGACAGCTAGTGAGTAGTTTTAAAGGATAACAAGAGGGCAAAATAGAGTAGATACTGACATTTTGTAGGGACTTTAAGATAGATTTTATCTAGTCTAGGAGACTCGTGTGAATTCAGACGCTTTGGTATTCATTTGATAATGTAGGGCTCGGACGTTACTATGGGAAGAGAGTGGTTTGGCGAAAAACAATTGGTGTCTGGGTATTAGTCGGGAATAAGACCTCATAAACGACCACGCTATATAGTGGTGTAGTATGCACACTGCTATCATGTCCTTTTTTCGTAGATAACGTCATACATCTTTGCTTAGTGCTTATCTATGGTTTAGATGATCTTGACTTCTCACTTTTTATTATACTTAAATTGTTTAGTGGGCTAACCACAGCCCTTGCCTGCACTTTGTGAGTTCACGTTTTTTCACCTAATAAGGAACCAGAAAACCTAACACTGGAGGTTGTGTGGTTTAAATCTACATCACACAAAGACTGGTTGTCTGACGTTTGACCTGCAATTTGTATGTCTTGTAGCATAACGCCTGTTTATTGATTAATAGTATCACCAGGGGATTCCGTAGCAGTACTAAGTGGTGCAGTTAGGCCTTTTACATTAGGGGTGTTCCGCTCAAAATTTACCTAAGTGTGAAGTTTTTAGTCTCTTATGTCTCTAGTTGCAGTCCTATCCTCGACTACACAAGCCTTCGTATACTTAGTAGATGCAGTTATTAACTATTCAGCCCGTTTTAACCGATCTGCTGCTGACTGAGAATCAAACTGGAAAAGAATAGAGTGTAAGTACATCTGATTTTTTATTTTAGGGCTAAGGCATTGGCGAAGTTAGCTGGGAAATTCAACAAGCCAGAACGGCCAATCAAGAACAAGGCTGGCAAACCAATCACTGAAGTGCATGAACAACGGAACAGGTGGGTAGAGCACTTCCAAGAACTCTTGAATAGACCAGCCCCACTGAACCCACCAGTCATCGAAGCAGCAGCCACGGATCTCCCTATAAGCACAGACCCACCAACAGTCGAAGAAATCAAAATGGCCATCAGACAGCTCAAGAGTGGCAAGTCAGCAGGACCAGACAACATACCAGCAGAGGCACTGAAGACAGATATAGAAGCAACTTCAAAGATACTCCACATTCTCTTCAGGAAGATTTGGGAGGAAGAACAAGTTCCAGCAGACTGGAAAGAAGGGTACCTCATCAAGATACCAAAGAAAGGCGATCTCAGCAATTGTGAGAACTACAGAGGCATTACTCTACTTTCAGTACCAGGAAAGGTCTTCAACAGAGTGTTATTGAACAGATTAAAGGGCCCAGTCGACGGCCAACTCCGAGATCAACAGGCTGGATTCCGTAAAGATCGATCATGTACCGATCAAATCGCCACTCTACGGTTCATTGTTGAACAATCAATTGAATGGAATTCACCACTTTACATCAACTTCATCGACTATGAAAAGGCATTCGACAGCGTGGATAGGAGAATATTATGGAGCCTTCTACGACATTACGGCGTACCCGAGAAGATAGTCAACATCATACGAAATTCTTACGACGGACTACATTGTAAAATCGTGCATGGAGGTCAGCTCACAGATTCATTCGAAGTGAAGACCGGTGTTAGACAAGGCTGCTTACTCTCGCCCTTCCTCTTCCTACTGGTCATCGACTGGATCATGAAGACTGCAACATCTGAAGGCACTCTCGGAATACAATGGACAACATCGACGAAACTAGATGACTTGGACTTTGCAGATGACCTAGCTCTTCTTTCTCACACACATCATCAAATGCAGAAGAAGACCAACAATATAGCAGCAGCCTCAGCAGCAGTAGGCCTCAACATACACAAAGGGAAAAGCAAGATCCTCCGATACAAAACAACAAACTCTAACCCAATTACACTTGACGGAGACATTCTGGAAGACGTTGAAACCTTTACATATTTGGGCAGCATCATCGACAAACACGGAGGGTCTGATTCGGATGTGAAGGCGCGGATTGGTAAGGCACGGGCAGCATTTTTACAGCTGAAAAACATCTGGAACTCAAACCAACTGTCAGTCAATATAAAAGTCAAAATTTTCAACACAAATGTGAAGACAGTCCTGTTGTATGGAGCTGAAACTTGGAGAACTACAAAAAGTACCCTACAGAAGTTACAAGTATTTATAAACAACTGCCTGCGTAGGATTCTTCGGATCTGTTGGCCAGATACCATCAACAACAACCTGTTGTGGCAGAGAACTAATCAACTTCCAGTTGAGGAAGAAATTAGGAAAAGACGCTGGAGATGGATTGGACACACACTGAGGAAACCATCAAATTGTGTCACAAGACAAGCACTGACTTGGAATCCTAAAGGCCACAGAAACAGAGGAAGGCCCAAGAACACATTGCGTCGGGAATTGGAAACAGACATGAAGAGAATGAACAGCACTTGGGAAGAGCTAGAACGGAAAGCCCAGGACAGAGTTGGCTGGAGAATGCTGGTGGGCGGTCTATGCTCCACTTGGAGTAACAGGCATTGATTGATTGATTGAAGGCATTGGCAGAAACAGTCTGAAAGGTTAGCTGCCTTCAGTACAGGATATCTAAAGATTCTCAGCAGCGTTTTATCCAATATGATGTGGACACTTATGTTGTGACAGGATACCACACGCTTAGTTACTTCTGTAGCAATGAAGTCGATTACGGTCTCCACATTCGTAACGTTTTCCAGTACAGGTGAACTCGTAACCTTGGTCAGTGGCAATTTTAAGGGTGACGGTTTGGCAATTTCTTGTCTAATAACACACACACCATAACTGAGAATGACTCCATTTAAGAACACATTTCTGTTAGCTGCTGAGTTACATGCTGTAGTTCACAGTTAGCCTTCTTGATGCTATTATTATGTAACGTAGATGTGCAATTCCTGTAGATCTTTTTGGTAGTTGGATCACTGGTGTAAAATCGAGCATTACTGGGTCTGTCAAAACCCGGGTCACCAGATGAAGAGTTTGCTCGGTAGTAGAGTTGTTATTAGCTATGGATTGTGGGCGTTGATGAGCTAGTGTTTTAGAGAGACGACCTATATGCAAATAATTGCAGCCAATGTGTACCAGCAGAGGTAATATTTTATTTTATTCTAATCACATACTACCCATTTACAATAAGCGTTGTGAATAGACCGTTTTGGGTTTCATCAGATGAGTATAATAATTCAGTAAATCAAATTGGCGAAGTAGTATTAAGAGTAAAACGCCAATGTGATTTAGGACATGTTAAAAAGAAAAATTAATAATTATAAGGAATAATAATAATAAAATATATATATGGTTCTGTGGGAAGAGATTATAAATGAAATTCTAATGAGTTCAATGGGTAGTTGTAGTTTAGGTTTTATGTAAATAAATTCGTTCGCTAACTAACAAACCAAATGCAATTAAAAGGTCAAGTTGTCGTCAAAATTGTGAATTGGTTTATAAGTGATGACAACAGATAGATAATAATAATAATAGTAATTATAGTAATAATGGTAGTAATGATAATAAAATAGATTGGAATAGGATGGAAATATGCACTATTAACAATGTAAAATACTTAGAGAATTATAGCAATGGAGAGGACAAACAGTGCAATTAACATTTGATGAAATTGTAAATTTTCACTCAAATGATACTAGATAGAGGGTGTGTGTGTGCAAAAATAAGTATATGGTATTGAAAATCAATGGATAATTTCAGTATGGATTCAGTGTGAATAGAAATATTAGAAAACTAGTGAACGCAACAAAATTAAAAGGTCAACTTGTCATCGAGATAGTGAATTTGTGTATAATTGATGACAGAAGATGGATAAAGAAATTCACCAGTGTAATGAAATCATGAGTTTTCGAACAAATTAGCGTATAAGCGTCAATCAAAATACAAAGTGTAGTAACTGATAGCTTTTTAAGTGGATACACAACAAGCTTCCATAAAGGTCGAACGTACCTTTTAAAAAGCCCAGGTTTTCACCTATTTCATTGGTTATACTTTTCTGATTGCTTAGATAATCGACTTGCTCCTGACATCATGAAATATTTTTATTTATTTATCACCAGTTGCCACGATTCGGTTAAATGTATTCCTTCTCGTCTTCTTTTATTATTGGAATTTACACATGTATGTGAGACTTCTGCTGTTATTTTTTCTTTATAAGAACCACAATCCTTTTAAAGAATTTTTGTTCCACAGAGATCGATCAAGTGTCTTGTTTCTACTGAATGTAATGCTATTACCAACTTATTTTCAAGTATTCTTAGATTTTTGAAGGATTTAGGGATGTGATTTAAACGAAGCCAACGTTCCTTCCCCCCCCTTATACATTTAACTACTGTGATATTTGTCTTACGTAAGTATCATTACATTCATCTCATAAACATTGTTCTTTTGGCCTTCGTTTGGCACACTCTCCTTGAAATTTACAGGTGTTGGGCCAAATGTAATTCTCGTTTAGAATTAGGCCCGTTTACCACGTCACTACAAAATTCTAATAATGTATTTCAAAGTTCCGCTTATGTATGGTACCCCCCGATTGTCAATCCATCTGCTGAAACTTAGTCGCCTTGTTCCCTTTGACCCATTTATCATTATTGACAGAACGAACTGTCAAAATGAGGCACCAGTTTTCCATATATTTCAACCCACAAAACTACCCACCAGAGTCGTTTATTCGTTGGTCAAATAAACATAACGGTTTCCATTATCTAATTTCAAAGGATGGGAGTTATAATGCTTGCAAAGTATAAGTATGGCATGAACTTTGATTTTTACTCTTAGTCATTCTCTTTCTAGTTATAGTCTAAAAAACATTGATGCTACACATTCTTTCGGTTCAACCCTTGGTTTTTCTTTCTCACCTCTCTTTCCTCTAATTGTTTCTGTAAGGAAGTTATTCGGGCAGTTCAATTGTATTATTATTATTCTGAAGTTTAATGCAGAAATCACGCCAGTTTGCAGGCATGGTCATTATGATGTAGAAAAGTTGACTCCTACACAATGGAACACAAAGTTTTAACGAAATGAGTGCTCGGCTAACAATAGCATTTACAAAATACTAGATTTATATGCAGTGAGATTAAATGCAAACAAGAAAACAGTCAACCAACAGCTGGAAGGTACTTTTCAATCTTGAGTGTTCAGGGATGCATTAGTAGGTGACACTTATTAATATATGTTATCAGTTCAAGAAAAGGAGTGTCACAAACGCGACACAAGGAAGACGTGTCATATCAGGCACCACTCGCCTGTCGTGGTCATATGCTAGTGTTCTTCCCTTTTAATCAGCCTATAAGCATAAGTGGTATGTTGGAAGTATAAATACTAATCTTGCCCATTATATTTGTTAACCCCGGAATACCAGTGCTGTTGTTTTGTGTTCTCTCTTCTTTTGTCTTTCCTCTAGTTATAGAAGATTATGTGCAAGACAAGTATGGAACTTACTGGCACAAGACTATTGCCTTTTCCTCAACACCAAAGTTCCAAGTACTTAAGTCCTATCTCGCGTCTGGACATGCTCAGTGATCCATTCTGCTAACCCTCAGCCGTTTTCTGGAACTGTAACGGATTGGTCAAGTGGCGCGCGGTACTTTGTCATATATGCACTATGCTACAATATATATCTTTAGTGTCCTAGTACTGTAAACCTTGTTGCAGTTGTTTAGTTCTCAATTCATACTTTTATATGTTATGAAAATCCTGACAGTAACACCATCCGCTTAGTTTATTGAAATCCCTCTGTCTTATGTCGTTAACATTTCGACCTTCATCTGGGTAGAATGTATAGGCAATTTTGAGGTCGTCCGCAAACATAAAGGTCTTACTTACATGAAGACAGTAGCATAAATCATTAACGTACATAATAAACAATAATGGTCTTATGACCAAACCCCGGAAGACACCACTAGTGGTATTTTGAGGACGTCAGAGATATCGTCCTAGTTTCGCAAACTGAATGCTATCTTTGAAAAGCGAAGCTAATTAATCATGCAATTTGTCCGTTATTCCAAAGGCTTACAATTTATATAAGAGAGATGAATGGTGTACTTTGTCAAACACTTTAGTGAAGTCAAAGTATAAGGCAACAGTTAGTTTTCTGTCAGCTCTATTGTTTATTATATAGTAAAAGTACTCTATGTGGCAAGTTATGCAAGATTTCTTAGACATGAAGCCGTGCTGGGAAGATATAATTAGTTTGTGCTTAACTATGTAAGTGTAAATCTCATTTATAGCTTTCTCCATGGCTATTGATAAAACGAATGAGTGATTAATTAGACGATCGTTTTCAGTTCTAAGCTTAGAGCTTTTTTAAGTGAGGAATTATGTATGTGGTTTTCTATGATCTAGGGAAAGTTCCCTCTTCTAAGGAGAGATTAAATATTTTTGTGAGCAGTATTGGGAAGGCCGACCTACCATATTTAATCAAATTAACCGGTATTTCATCCTCTGCACTATTAAATGAAGGTTTTAGTGACCTTATAGCATTTCTAATATTACTGACTTTAAACTCCAAGCTAGTTAATTTATGCTGGTTGAAGTTGCTGATCATCCCTATAAATGGACTGTTTCTAGTAAAGTGTGCAGAGGATTCACTAAACGCTTCACTAAATCTCCACAGGGTTACTAGCCATTTTACTTTGACATTGAGAATAGTAGGAGGACTGGACTGGGCACGAAGTTTCTTTCTGAGGGTGGCTGCTAAACAGGCTATTTTGTCGAGTAATTTCAGGTGCATTTTTTCGGCTTCTAGTTTTCTCGTTTTCCTGTAGTTTGCTGTATCTGTGAATACTGAATAGATACTGGAAATTACGGAAAAGTCATGCTGAACAAATAATCTCTTTCGTACCTTCCTTAGTTTGTTTTTAAATCCAACAGGAATGTATTTACTATTGGGACATGTGGTTTAATCACTTTAAAGGTGCAACATTGTCAAGACAAATTTCTATAATGGTAAAAAGCATCTAGTGAGTTATTAACCTCGTAAGAGGAGAAAAATATGTCCCAATTAAGGTCATGTAGCAATTTTTCGGTATGAGACCAGTTAATAATAATAAAAATAATAGTTTATTCTCAAGTAGCAATTTGTACATGGTAGCATAGTTTCTTAGATAATCAAGAGGATCGTTTGTTTTACTTTTAGTACATGAACATTCATTGACAATTAACTGGTAAATGGCAACTTTGTGATCGCTGCCAGGAAATCCAAGGCTAGTATTCCCTGTGTAGTTGGGGGGGGGCATTCTGTAAAAAATTTAAGTCTAATAAATTGGACTTGCGTGTAGCTTTACATACTACTTGAGTCTATGCGTTACTTTCAAGTATCTCAAAGAATTTTTCGAGTAGTAAATAAACATCAAAATAGTTACTTGTCCTAACAAATAAAGCCAACCAACTGAGTCAAGTCACTCAGGCATAGACAAGTAAGATACCAAACCAATATGACTTACAACAAGACCTTGAAGTCCAGTAAAACAAAACGGAAGACCAATAGCATGTGGCATATGATAACAAAAAGTGATATGTAGGGAACTGATTGTGAGCAAATACAATGCTGTTATAATAAAAAAGGGGCAAACAGGAAGAAACAGGATCTGTTATGGAGTCAGAGCACAACAAAATCATATAATACAAGCAAAGGAGCTGCACAATACAAAAATTAACATGGAGCGATTTTCATACAAGCAAAAAGGATTTTACAAAATGTATGAGTAGCATTGGAAGGTCTATAAATACAACCTATCAGGAACTGATGATGGGGACAGTTGTCAATGCTGACAAATACAGCGTCATTTAAAAGTTCACTGCCTTTCGGGGAGATAAGCGATGATGAACAATCGGGTCGAACATATATTATGTATCCTCCGCCTTTTCCTTATTTCCGATCTTTGCGGTATATGACAGCAATCAACTTCAAGTTTAAGGTGTGAAATATCAGAAGTACACCGAGTCTCAGTTACTAGGACACAGCATGGGTTAACTGAGTACATTGAGGAATTAAGATGAATGGTTTTATTACAGAGAGAACGGGGTTAAATAGAATAGCGGAGAACTGTGTGGGACTAATCAAATTAGATAGGTCACAGGTTACCTGAGTTAGTGGAGAATCTTCATGAACTCTGTTTAGACTGGGAAAAGAAGATGGAGTATAGGGAAATGGTAGCAGCGAGACGTTTGTCATAAGGGGGTTGGGAGGAGGGGTATTTAGTCACTTGGCAGGGTACCATCTATATAACGATGTGGAATAAGTGAGGACCGAACGGGGGCGAGAGTGGAGCAGGTATGACTGGATAGTGGGAAATTAGACTTAGGAGATTCGTTGTTTGTAAAGTGCTAAGTTGCGAGTCAAGGTTCCATTTGAGTTCACTGGGGAAGAGAATACTGTGAATAGCGGTTCATGTGAAAAAAATTCTGGTGGGTTGTATGTGGGCAGCAAGCAATTATACATTGGCACATTGTTACTGTATGCCATAGAGGCATAACCAAGCATCCCGTGGTTATGATACACTAAAGTTTGAGGAGAATTTACTAGTGATTTCTACCAACTCGATGTGACCATTGGGCTGCCAAAGGGAAGTGCTGGGCTATTGGTGTAGGTGTAATAAGCTTGCTGAGAAGGGCATGCAGGTATCTTGTAGGCGGATCCCACCCGGTTCTTATGCTGCTCTTCGTTGTTTAGTGGTATGAAGTCCGAGTACATTTGGTTGGGATTCAAGGAATATGCGAACTGCACGTTCTTAGGCAAATGAGGCATGACCTGACGAGTTGTCAAGGCATTGAAAGTGCGTCTTGCCCTACCCAAGATATGGTACTTAGATTTACCACGGCTGTCTGTGGTAGTACTCCATTGCATAGAGGGTTGGTTTGAAACGAAATACGTCTCCCCAGTATTTGATGCGAAGTGCAAGAAGTCTACTTTCCTCGGATACCTCTGCTGCTTTGTCGTCCGGCTTGATTTTGTAGGTATTTTAAAGAGCACTGGTTGGTCTTAAGTGAAATATTATTTGTAATGGATGGTGGGGTATCCTGTAACTTAGGAGAAGCCCTGCTCTTTCTCTGCTTTGATGTTATGGGCGGAGTTTGCATACTTTTATGGGCTTGGGTTTTGAAGTGCGTTGATACTTTAGGGTAGTATTTAGACATGCAGTCAGTTTCTTCTGGCTCACTATGGATTGTTGTATGTTGGCTGGCTAAAATTTGGCTAGCTTCCGATAATTGTTTACTATCTAGTAGATGTAGAGTGAGGTTCTTAGAATGAGAGCAATCTTGAAGGGTACTACTGGTATTTCTATATTTTCTAGTATCAGTGGGAGTGTGCGGATTATCTGTTGACGCCTGAGTTGTCAACGTGTCCAAATCGACACACTTACCGCTCATGGATTTGGTAATCTTTCTATAGATTGGAGAGTATCATTCTGATCATGCCTGTAAACTGGCATGCCCTCATGTACACAATGATACATGAGAATAAAAACCATTTATTTATTTATTTATTTAGTATTTATCCGAGTGAGTACAGTTGACACTAGGACACGGTGAAGGGTGTGGTATGGTTGGATAAGATCGGAGCTTGAGACATGTTTTTAATCAAGCCTATTGACACTGTTATACAGGGTAGTGTGATTAGCCGTTCTTCGTTGCAGAGTTGTTCTGTCTGCAACTATCTTGATATGCTTGAGGCCCGTGATAGATCTAATGTTACCTATGGAGTCGATAAAGCACCTAGCGCCAAATGTTGATGCGAAGTAAAACAAGACTGGACAACTGGTTTGCCAGTCCTTTTTTCTCAATCTTTTACAATCGCACGGGACATGCAGCATATTACAGGCTTTCAAAATGATTGACTTTGCTTTACGTGGAGAAAATTTATCAGGTATATTATAAATAATAGCTTTATGGTGGGATTTTAGCATATTAACAACTTCGTCGGCCATAAAGTTAATAAACGTCTCCACCAGCTTCAGTTTTTCAACGTCTAAATCATCTTCTTCACTCAATAAATAGGATATAGGTTCTAAGTCTGATAAAATGCTGTTGACTTGGTTGAGAGTAGACTTCATTTCTCCTAGTTCGGTCACAGTTTATGTCGCAATTTAAGTCCTTCATGATATCCACAGCTCAACAAGTGATGATAGCTGCTCTGTCACCGCAGAATTACGAAGAGAGTCACTAACAGAGGACATATCACTTGGTTTTGGTGAACTCCTACTAAGTTTAGAGAGCTTAGCCCTATTGCGTACCATTTCAGTATTAGAACACACAATGTAGTTACTAGTAAAGAGCGATGATAGTGTTACAAGTTGGAATGTGAGCAGAACTCAAACAAATGCAAAAATAATAAGTTGCGTAAAAAAAGTTACAACCTTTAAACGCCACGGCGGTTCAGTTCAATCATTGGTATGAAAACTGCCAAATCCAGATCGACATTCTTGTTTTTCGCACCTGCGACAACTTGGTAGACTTGTTTATCAGGTTCCCAACAATCGTCACTTTTGTCCATTGGCAGTGTGAAGATGTGTAGTATAGTTATTTTACGGATTACGTTAGCCCCCCCCAAGGCTGCTGCCGGTCCCAAGCCCGGATAGAGGAGGAGGGTTGGGCATGGGGTTAGCAGCCCCATCCGTAAAGCAACTACCATGCTAAAAAACAGCTCACGAGTAAAAATCTTTATAACCATTCTAACTCTTCCCTGGAAGTTGGAAGGACTGATATGACTCTTCATAGTGAAAGCCGAGTTCCTTCGGAAGCCATGAGGCCGATGCCCCCTCTTCTGACAACCGGAGCAACAATTAATATAAGTGACCGACCTCAAACAGCTGTCCCCTGGGCACTGCGGTCACACTCTCAGGTCACCACGACCTCCCCTAATCCTCGTTCTCTTTCATGTTCCTCAGGAATGACCCTTCCACAGTGTGGGCAACCGGGAAGTGATAACCGCCCTAATACCTCTAATAGCACTCGAGTTCACCTTGTTCATGACCAGACACGTTCTTCCTCTCTGGTCTCTGCTTGTAACACTTCTTCTACCACATTTTCTATGCGTGCCACTTGTACTGGTTACCTGGGTTCCCGAAATGTCATACCAGGTCTCCTGAAGCCACGCTCTAAACATCATGTTGGAGATTTTAATGTGCGTACGCTGTGTCAAATCGGCCAACAAGCTGCCTTAGCAAAAACATTAGAATCTCTTGCAATTGATGTATGCTGTGTCTCCGAAACACGCATATAGGATCCCAGCATGGTCATCCGTTTGACCTCACCTAGTCAATGCAACGGAACAGCACACTTCACTCTTCGCCTATCTGGAGACCCGACAGAGACTGACGTGGCCTTGCTGGTGTAGGCATAGCACTAAGCTTACGGGCAGAACAGACACTTCTCGAGTGGATTCCTGTAGACAGTCGTCTATGTACTGTTTGTCTAAATGGCACAGTACGAACTCGGAAAGATAGGGACACACGTCGATGCCTTTTTGTCGTCTCTACTTATGCAGCACAGATGAAGTGAATGACGACTTCTATATGAAGTTCTCTAGCCTCCTTCAGTAAGCTAAGCACTCAGAAATAGTAATTATAGCAGGAGATTTTAATGCCCGAGTAGGTGGACTAGATCAGGCTGAAAAGCACTTAGGTGGGTTACTCGTCATCTCAGCCCAGAGAACAGACAACGGCGATCGTCTGATGCAGTTATGTTCAGACTACCGTTTATTTTTAGCTAGCACAAACTTTAAGCATAAGGTGAGAAATTATTTGACCTGGCGACCCCTAACATCTACACAACGATGGACACAAATTGATCACATTGGCATCAGCTACCGTTGGAGAGGCTGTATAGAGGACTGCCGCTCTTTCTGGGGCACGTGTCTAGATTCTGACCACTCCCTAGTGAGAGCACGTATCTCTATGCGTTTTGCTGGTCGCAGAAAGGTTACATCGGGCAAACCCTTTATATATCACCATGAGGCTGAGAATGCTAAGATTGCATTTATGAATGGTTTGTCCAAGCATTTAGTCGCCCACGACCAACAAGTCCACCCCGAAGTAGCTTGGAATGATTTTAAAGCAGGTGTATACGCAGCAGCGCTATCTGCATCTAACCCTAATCCAATGGTTATGAAAGACCATTGGATCTCTAGAACTTCTAGTGAACTGATGGAAGCTCGAAAACTCGTTCCAGCAGGCTCGGAATATGATGACGAGCGACGACAACTGAAACGTAGACTGACAAAGAGTCCGCGTAAGAATCGTGAACAGTGGTGGGCAACGCAAGCAAAAGCGATAGAAGCGTCGGCAGCGGTAGGAAATAGTAGACAGCTGTTCCGACTTATTAAGGACATCGGTATCAAGAAATCGGCAGTTAGTAGAATTATCTCTGAAAAAGATGGGACGATGATTTACTCTGTACAAAATGATACATGAGAATAAAAACTATTTATTTATTTATTTATTTAATCTACAAGAGACTCAAAATGAGCCATCTATACCATAGGTCACTGGTTAAATATTTTCTGTCACAAATGCTTGTATAGTGTTGCATACTGTTATTGTGTATACATCACGCTCCTATATTAGTGACTGGTAAACTTGTATTTGCATGATTTGTAGCAACTTAGGTTGATTAGTTAAGAGTTGACTTCAAACCTTAAGCATACGCCAAAACAATAAAGCCCAAGTATTCATTCACTCCCTCATTCCGCATACGTATTATGTTTCCTTTTTATCTTATATTGAATGTTGAGAAGTTTTGTGTTTGAATAATTAGTATACCGCCTATCTCCTATGCCACGACAAAGAAAATAATAGCTTATTCCCTAATAATCTGATATCTTCTGTCAATAGAACGGGAAGTACAAAGGTGTTAAATTGGTGAGCCGTGTTGAACTCAATATTTAATTTCTGTTGTGCGTATCGCCATTTCTTTTTGTATTTAGTCGTAAAAATAAACCTTCCGTTCTGCAGCAATTAGGATTACGTATATATCTTTAATAATAATTTATTTCCTGAATATCGGAAGCAAGCCATTTTTACAGGCAAGATCAACAATAACATATCAGATAGTAGAAAGGGTCTAACTGTTATGCAAACTTATTATATAATGATGCACAGAGATAGACGGATAATGAACTTCATTTTAAATTGGCGTTTATTTGGCGTCCATCACAAACATGGCCTCTGGACGACCTTGTGATGCAGAGGAGTGACAGGATGGGTTGATGCCACCATTACGAGGGGTTACATTGTGACAGATAATGTAGACGTTTAAATTTTCGCGTAATATAAAGCAATCTCGAAGTTCTGAAAGGAAAGAAGGGAGACAAACGGCAGAACGGTGCAAGAGCATTATGACAGCTATACTTTTCTGATTATTTAAGCAACCAGAAAAGTATAACTGTTTCAACTGGCAAATACTTGTATATTAAAGCTCATTTGGCAAGAGTTAAATTTTTATTCTTGATAGGTTGGCTATTACGGGAGTGTACAATAGTAGCGTTCAGACCGCCCAGTAAACCAAAACATTGGGCTACATTGGGCTTTTCGTATATAAACGCTGGGCCACCTAAATCGACGTTGGGCCAAATGACTGGAACGCGCGCTTGTTTGTCTAAAATGCACTGTAATACAACGCGTTAATCTGGTACCCTAGTGCAGTGAACTTCTATGTCGTTGGCCTTGCGATTTATAAATGCCTTTATATAGTGTGAACCCCTTATCAATGACTATCAAAACCCTTGTATGTTAATAAAACTGTAGCGGTAAATAATCCCCAAAATAAATAGTTACATAGGTTTCCACATTGATGCTGACCATGTCTGTTTTAGCGGACACTACTAAGTTGAAGGCGCTCGGTCACGCATCACCACCAGATCACGTCACGCCGCATTGTGGGAAGTAACTCTCTTTCTAGTTTGCCAGTCTAGACGTTGCTACTCCATTGCCGCCACATCCACGAATTAACGGCCACCCTTAAGGGAATGATAATATTTTAAAAAATCGACATGGCAAAGGCGTACAACTAAATATCGATGTCTTAAAATGATATCCCGAAAACCGCCATCGTAACTCCATTTGGACTTTACGAATTCCTCCGAATGCCTTTTGGTTTGAGGAACGCAGCACAGACATTCCAACGTTTCATTGATGACGTGTTCCGCGGGCTTGACTATGTCCATGCATACGACGACTGCCTGATAGCAAGCCCAGACGAGGTAACACATATGAAACAATTAGACACAGTCTTTAGTAGACTGCAACAATATGGAGTAACCATAAACATACAGAAATGCCAAATCGGAACAACCTCGTTGGACTTCTTGGGGCATACTATTAATGCGAATGGTATACAACCCCAAAAACACAAGGTGGCGGTTATTCTGGAGTACCCGGAACCAACCACCATCGAGCAGTTGCGAGCTTTCAATGGGTTGGTAAGTCTCTACAGACGGTTTATACCGAACTGTGCATCTATCATGAAACCACTAACGGATCAGCTTCGTGGAAATCAAAAAGTGGTCACAATGGATGCAGACTCAAATAAAGCCTTTACTGCGACTAAAGAGGCAATAGCCAATGTGACTATGCTGGCACATCACAATACCGAAGCCTCTGTCAGCATCGCGGTTGACGCATCTGACTCAGCGATTGGTGCAGTTCTGCAACAATGGACTGACCAAACTTAGCAACGATTAGCATTATTCTCAAGACGACTAAACGATACCGAATCGAGATACAGCACTTTTAAACTTGAACTGTTAGCCATGTACTGTGCTGTACGACATTTTCAGCATTCCATCGAAGGCCGGGAATTTACAAGATTCACCGACCATAAACCACTGACGTTTTCTATGAAGTCAACTTCAGATAAGTACTCTCCGCGAGAGTCGCGTCATCTAGACTACATTTCCCAGTTATCTACTGATATACGACATATATCTGGAGCTGAGAATGTAGTTGCCGACGCCTTGAATCGTATCCAAGGCATCGACCTTGTTGAATTAGCTCGACTTTAAAATGAAGACAATGATCTTCATCACTAGTTGTCCACAACAACGCTCAAACTTCAAACAAAGATGATTGGAAAGGGTAAGAAAACGTTAATTTGTGATTCATCTACAGATAAAGCCCGTCCAATCGTCCCCATGAGTTATCGACGAATCATCTTTGAAACATTTTACAACCTCTCTCATCCTGGAGTTCGTGCTACGTCTAAACTGATTGCTCAGAGATTCTGCTGGCCAAGGATGAATAAAAACCTCAAAGAATGGGCACGCTCCTGTGTGGTCTGCCAAAAGAACAAAGTAATTCAGCACAACAAATGTCTCCTTGGCACTTTCCCAACTCCCGACACTCGATTCGGTCACGTCCACATTGATTTGGTAGGACCCTTACCAGAATCAGATGGATTTTCTTATCTTTTGACATGCGCGGACCGTTTTACACACTGGCTAGAAGCGATTCAACTGAGAGACATCACTAGTGAAACGATTGCTCGCACTTTCGTCAAACGATGGATAGCGAACTTTGGTTGTCCATCTACAATAACGACAGACCGTGGACATCAGTTTGAATCTGGATTGTTTTACTCTCTGACAAAACTTCTTCAAGCAACGCGCTTCCGAACAACTGCCTATTACCCACAATCTAACGGTTTAGTAGAAAGATTTCACCGACAGCTGAAAGCATCACTTTCAGCTACAAACATCCCGCAGTGGACAGAGGCTTTGCCACTAGTCTTACTCGGTATCCGAAGCATGGTAAAAGAAGATGTCGGGTGCAGCGTGTCTGAATTAGTTTACGGAACAACTCTTCGATTACCAGGTGAGTTTGTGGAAACCGCTCCCACCTCGACAAACCTAGATCTCAATTCCTACGTGAACCGGCTTACAAATGCTATGCGTTCAGTTAAGCCAGTCCAGACTCGACAACAATCGACAGACACTTTCATCCAACCCGCTTTAAAATATAGTACACACGTTTTTGTACGTCGTGACGCTCTACACCGACCTCTTGACGCGACTTACGAAGGACCATACAAGGTCTTGAAATGTGAAACAAAGTACTATACGATCGATAAGAATGGACACGAAGAGAACGTCAGCATTGACCGCCTCAAAGCAGCCTACCTAAAAGGTAAACCATTCGACGTCGAACTCGCCCCAACACCTCCGAAACTTAACATGAGCGAAGTCGCCATGCCTCAAGCAACAACCAGTAAGCAAGTGGAAATTCAGAAGAGCTCCGTATCGTCGAGAGCTACACGTTCTAGTATAAATGTACTGTTTCCAGAACACTTAAACGAATATTACATCTATTAGTTTTTTTCTAATTTTCCACTCTGCGTATTGTGAAGTTTATATATATATAATAATAAAATTGAATAAAAATATCTTTTTTTTACTTTACGGAATGCATTTTACACATTTTCTTATGTTTAAAAAAATATCGAAAAACCTTTTCTTTATTCATGTTAGCGTGGTCGACATTTTATGCATTTTTGTAGCTGTATTTAGCCGCATTTGACTGCCAATTGTTTATATATATAGGAAATGTACATATTTAATTTTTTTTTCTGTTTTTTGGATTTCCAGGACGCCTGGAAACGACCAGAAGAAAACGGAAGGGAACGATTACATTTTGTACAATATTTTTTATGTAGCGACACTTTAGCACAGGCACTGACGCCCAGAAGCTGTACAACATCCAAGCTATCAAAGGAACGTTTACCAATGTTTAACGCATTAGATTTTATCCTTTGGCTGGTACGTCATAGGGTCCTCACGAACCCTTTAGGGGGGGGGAGTGAGCTGTAGCGGTAAATAGTCCCCAAAAAATAATTACATAACCCATTAGGGGGGTAATGAGCTGTATCGGTAAATAATCCCTAAAATAAATAGTTACAGGGGTTTCGACATTGATGCTGACCATGTTTGTTTTAGCAGACACTACTAAGTTGAAGGCGCTCGGTCACGCATCACCACCAGATCACGTCACGCCGCATCGTGGAAAGCAACCCTCTCTCTAGTTTGCCAGTCTAGACGTTGCTATTCCACTGCCACCATATTCACGATCAAATATAACTTCCTTTCCATCCTTAATTGCCTTCTGATTTATTCTCATTCATAAGAGTGGGTTCAAACGTTAGAAGTTGCCCTGGTAATACTGTAAACGTAACTTGGTTATATATCGGGTGCACTTCAAAACTATATCATTTTGATGATGCCTGTAAACAGGTATGTACTCATGTACAAAAGTTACTTGTGAAAAAATCTATTATTATTATTATACCCCAGTAATTTTAGGGTGGAAGTTCTCCGGAGATTTTCAATTCGTATGGTGTCTGTGTGGTTCATACTAGAGAAGACAAACGAGCAGTATTAATAATAATAATATTTTATTCTCAAGTAATAGTTTGTACATGAGAGCATACCAGTTTACAGGCGTGATCAGAATGATATGGCATAATCGTAACAGAGTTTTAGTAGAGTTATTGTTATGGAGTTGACGATATACAAATATATTAATTAATTAGGAAGCCAATGGTAGCTAGCTTCACAGTTTACAGTTCTGCAGTACTAGAGGTATATTTTGTATTACAGAACACTTCCAGTAAACAACCGCGCGCTTTTTGTCCCTGGTGCTGTAATCTCAGGGAATAGCTGCGAGAGAGCAGGACGAGAGGGTAGGACGTACGCACATCTTGTATATTGAAAGCTTGGCTTCCCTGGTGTAAAGTTTTCGAAGAATAAAGCAAATTTGTCGTCTTGATTTGGATATAATTGATGATACATGCTCAGTAAACTTAAGGCTCTTGCTGTAGCATATACCCAAGTCACATATAGAGCCCACTGTTTGGATTTTACATTCATTCAAATAGAGTTCTTGTTGAACATCATATTTTCCCAATTGTATAATCCCGCACTTACTGTGGTTGAATGGTAGTTTCCATTTCTGGCTCCAAATCGATAGGTTATCTACATCTTTCTGGATATCGGATGTGCCTTCATTAGATGTACTAGGCTTAAAGCTGTACACTATTTTCAGGTCATCCGCATAATGGTATATTCTGCCAAAATGTATGACTTCACATGTATCATTTATATACATAAGAAAGAGAAGAGGACCTAGGATACTGCCCTGCACAACTCGATTGGTAATAAGTTTGGACGACGAAAGGAGGTCATTATATTTAACTACCTGGCTTCTTCCTATGATAAATGATCTGAGCCAAGGGTGTGATGGGTCTTTGACTCCAAACGACTTTAGTTTATGGGGAAGTTTGTGATGTGGGACTTTATCAAAAGCTTTCATGAAGTCAAGAAAAACGGTCAATACTATTATTCCCTTACCGCGTTGAGTGGTTATATCGTTAAGATAATCTAGTAAAAACGTGTCACATGACCTAGCTTTTAGAAACCCATGTTGTGAGGTGGAGATCAGATTATGTTCCTGGGGGTACTGAGATATTTCAAACCTAACTACTTTTTCCATCACTCTAGAGATAAAAGACGTTAGGTTAATTGGCCGGCATTTTTCTACATTTGCGACCGGTCCACTTTTGATTTTGGGAATAATGTATGTAGTTTTCCAGATTGATGGGTAGCATGCAGTAGAGAGTGATATCGTAAACAATTTAAGAAGTAGTAGATGGAGACTTTTGTCACCCCTTTTAAGCATGCTTGCTGGGATACCATCAGTCTCCTCGGTGTCCGAGTACTTTAGAGTCTTTATGGCTTTATCAATGTTTTGCCTAGTGAAAATTACATTTGTGAGTTCACATGATGGCGTTACGGTGGACTCATAGTCATCTTCATAGTTTCCGTTCGTTAGTGTGGTTTAGCTCCTAGGTATATCCCGATCTAGTGACAGAAGAAACCAGACTATTATGAGAATAGGTCTTTATTCAACAGAGTGGGTAGGAGACAGTGGAGCGCGGTTCTAGTTATTCAAACACACAAATACCTTTAAACCCTCAATATAAGCTAATAGGAAATATGCAGGATAAGGAAGTATATGAATACTGGGGCTTAATTGTTTTTGCGTATGCTCAAGGTTTGAAGTAACACAGGCATGATCAGAATGATATGGCATAATCGTAACAGAGTTTCAGTAGAGTTCTTGTTGAACATCATATTTTCCCAATTGTATAATCCCGCACTTACTGTGGTTGAATGGTAGTTTCCATTTCTGGCTCCAAATCGATAGGTTATCTACATCTTTCTGGATATCGGATGTGCCTTCATTAGATGTACTAGGCTTAAAGCTGTACACTATTTTCAGGTCATCCGCATAATGGTATATTCTGCCAAAATGTATGACTTCACATGTATCATTATATACATAAGAAAGAGAAGAGGACCTAGGATACTGCCCTGCACAACTCGATTGGTAATAAGTTTGGACGACGAAAGGAGGTCATTATATTTAACTACCTGGCTTCTTCCTATGATAAATGATCTGAGCCAAGGGTGTGATGGGTCTTTGACTCCAAACGACTTTAGTTTATGGGGAAGTTTGTGATGTGGGACTTTATCAAAAGCTTTCATGAAGTCAAGAAAAACGGTCAATACTATTATTCCCTTACCGCGTTGAGTGGTTATATCGTTAAGATAATCTAGTAAAAACGTGTCACATGACCTAGCTTTTAGAAACCCATGTTGTGAGGTGGAGATCAGATTATGTTCCTGGGGGTACTGAGATATTTCAAACCTAACTACTTTTTCCATCACTCTAGAGATAAAAGACGTTAGGTTAATTGGCCGGCATTTTTCTACATTTGCGACCGGTCCACTTTTGATTTTGGGAATAATGTATGTAGTTTTCCAGATTGATGGGTAGCATGCAGTAGAGAGTGATATCGTAAACAATTTAAGAAGTAGTAGATGGAGACTTTTGTCACCCCTTTTAAGCATGCTTGCTGGGATACCATCAGTCTCCTCGGTGTCCGAGTACTTTAGAGTCTTTATGGCTTTATCAATGTTTTGCCTAGTGAAAATTACATTTGTGAGTTCACATGATGGCGTTACGGTGGACTCATAGTCATCTTCATAGTTTCCGTTCGTTAGTGTGGTTTAGCTCCTAGGTATATCCCGATCTAGTGACAGAAGAAACCAGACTATTATGAGAATAGGTCTTTATTCAACAGAGTGGGTAGGAGACAGTGGAGCGCGGTTCTAGTTATTCAAACACACAAATACCTTTAAACCCTCAATATAAGCTAATAGGAAATATGCAGGATAAGGAAGTATATGAATACTGGGGCTTAATTGTTTTTGCGTATGCTCAAGGTTTGAAGTAAACTTTTAACTAGTCAAGCTAAGTTGCTACATTAGCTCCCTCCTAGAAACGACTTCCGTAGGAACGTCGGTTCGATCAACATACCAAACAAAATCATCTCAATTTTGTAGCTGTAGCTTAGTTCAGAACTACTAGCTCGTCCAGCGCCTGACACTCAATCCGTGGCAAACAGTCTGCAAGTACTCGACGACACTGCGTTGATGACATTAACTTTTTAGAATCTGCTATCTAATCTTGTAGCATTTACGTTCTCCTACAAAGGATGGTCGGATACTTGGTTAAATCGACCTCCTAATGGTGACTAGAGCTTAAAAAGTAGAAGGGCAAGAAAATAAAGTAGGAATATCTGAGGAAATACCGCGAGCGGGCTAACCAACACCATGTTGGTGAGGTACGATTTTTCCATGCTCTGTCCGGCAATCAGGTGTTTACTCACCTGCCTCTTGAGTCGCCCTCAAGTAAAAATTAAAGAAGAATCTACTTTAGAACAGAACAAAACTGATGAAACTCAATCATACCTAAAGAATTGCTCTACTGTTTGTATAAACATTTAAAGTACAACATATATATATAGTTATAATTGATAAGTGTTCGTTTCTACGTAAGTGTTTGGTTTCCGAGAAGGCTTGGCCATCTGGAAGAACATAAACATGATGTAATAATAATAGTAATTTATTCTCAAGTAACAATTTGTACATGAGAGCATACCAGTTTACAGGCATGATCAGAATGATATGGCATAATCGTAACAGAGTTTCAGTAGAGTTATTGTTATGGAATTGACGATATACAAAGGTATTAATTAATTAGGAAGCCAATGGTAGCTAGCTTCACAGTTTACAGTTCTGCAGTACTAGAGGTATACTTTGTATTACAGAACACTTCCAGTAAACAACCGCGCGCTTTTTGTCCCTGGTGCTGTAATCTCAGGGTGTAACAGAGACGAGGGAGCTGCAGGGGTTCCAAATGGTCGCTAATGTTGTTTTTACTTTCTTACATTGCAGGCAAGTCGAATGCGAACCTGGAAGAATGTGCCGAGAAGCTTGAGGGTCTTAGATTAAAGGAAGAAAGTTGACCCTCTCCCATATTTGGAACCCCCGCCACATTACCCTATGTATATGTATGTACTTTGTTGTTTGAATAATATACATCTCTTCTTCCGGTCCTCCACGACTTCTTCCTGCTCGAGTGTTCCCAAGTGACTGTTGTGTGTTGAATATCTCGCTTCCATAGGTACAAAATATTGGTGATGGAGGTGGGATCAAAAGCAGAAAACATCGGAAGTTGTGACGAACCTCCCGTCCTCGCCCGAAGGCCGCCGCCACCAGTCATGCCGCTGCCGTGCGCAAAACCTTTATTCCATAATATTCCAGTGTTAACGTCCGGAGGTGATTACGAGATCTGGAAACTAAGATTGCAGACAATTCTCGAAGGCTTCCCACCTACAGAGTGCTTCAGACAGATTATGATGGCCCTCGGTGACGATATGGTGCGGCGAGCTACGGCCGCCGGTTTCTCTAGATCGAATTCGACTTTGGATAACTGGACCATCCTGGACGAGTGTTTTGGAGGTTGCCAGGATGCGTCACGACATTTGAGGCAGTTCCTGGGTAGGCAGCAACGGCAAGATGAGCCAGCCGCCGATTATCTGCATGAACTACGCTACCTGGCTCTACGTGCACTACCCTCGTTGTCCGTGGCGGTACGAGAAGAGATGATTTGTGCCCGATTCACCCAAGGTCTTCAGGATAGGGACCTACAACTACAGCTACTTAGATTTCCAGTTCAGTGCGTGTTTGAGGCTCTTACAATGGCCCAACGGTTCGAAGATGCGGCAAGATCAACGATAAATCCCACGCTATTCGCAATGCAGCACCGCCGAAGACCCCTGTCAAGAGGAAGAGGCGATTCATTTCATGCTACTGAACCCACAAAACGAAATTGTTACTACTGCAAACGGTTTGGTAGGTTCGCAGTGAAGTGTGGCCATAACCGCCAAATTCGGGCAGGTGAGCGAGATTTTTGCGTGTCAGTATTTAATAGCCATGATTTTGCACCAGTCACCGTCTTAGGACGCGTTGAGGGGATGGAGAAGATGGTGTTAATCGACACCGGGGCGTCCACGTCGGTAGTACGCCGGTCATTTGTGTCTAACATAAAAGTGCCCCTAGTACCTGCTTCACGGGGCCATCATTTAATAACAGCAGATGGTAGTGTCATCCAAGCACAATTTTCGACCACCCTGACACTTCAGTATGGTGGACTTTTATGTAAACAACGGTTCTTAGTGTGCGATTACATCACTTGGGATATCATTTTGGGAGTCGACTTTCTACGGAAAAATCGGGCCTTAGTAGATTTCTCGACGTCCTGTGTTTTGGTCGGCAGACATGTAGTGCCCATAGCCACAACTGTTGATTCGAAGTGCATGGGAACTGTAGACGCGTCTAACCAACTATCTGTGATAGATAAAGTTTCTATTGGTTCTCACATAGATCGCCAAACTCGAGATAGAGTGGTGTCGGTATTGATGAAATTCAGAGAGGTGTTTGAAGAGAATGGTCTGCCGGGACGGACTAGGGCTGTTTGGCATGAAATTGATACAGGCGACCATAAACCTATTAAGCAGTACCCTCGGAGAGTGCCGATCCACTACCAGCCAGAGTTAGATAAGATGATTAAGGAAATGTTGAAGCAGAATGTGATCAAACCGTCCACCTCTCCATGGTCGTCCCCTATAGTCTTAGTGAAAAAGAAAGACAACTCACTCCGCTTGTGCGTAGATTATCGTCGTCTCAACGCAATTACGAAGCGAGACTCATTCCCACTACCTCGAATAGATGAGACTCTTGATGCGTTAGGAGGAGCGCAATGGTTTTCCACCTTGGACTTAGCTTCCGGGTATTGGCAAGTAGAGATTAGACCTAAAGACAGACAGAAAACGGCCTTTGTAATACCCACAGGCTTATACGAATTTGAGACCATGCCGTTTGGGTTAACTAACGCTCCAGCAACCTTTCAACGGTTAATGCAAACTATTTTGGAAGGGCTAGCTCCGAAGAGGTGCTTAATTTACTTGGACGATATTATAGTTCATGGGCGCACTATCGAACAACATTTGGAGAACCTGAGAATTGTTCTTGACCGCATTCGCGCGAATGGGCTGAAGCTTAGGCCTAATAAATGTCAGTTTTTGAAACAATCTGTAACATTCCTAGGTCACTACATAACATCGCGGGGAGTTCAGACAGATTGTAGCAAGGTACAGGCAGTGCAGAGTTGGCCAACTCCCACATCGGCTGCTGAGGTTAAGAGTTTTATGGGGCTGGCGTCGTACTATCGTCGATTCGTGGCAAATTTTGCTGGTATTGCGGCCCCACTTCACCGCCTAACAGAAAAAGGAAGAAAATTTTTGTGGACAGCAGAGTGCCAGTCAGCATTTGAAGAGTTAAAAGCTAAGCTTGCTGCTGCCCCAATTCTAGGGTTTCCTGACACATCACCAGGAGCTGGTCCATTTATACTGGATACGGATGCCAGTGATCACGCCATTGGGGCTGTGTTGTCTCAAATCTCTCCAGGTGGGCAGGAAAGGGTTATCTCGTACGGCAGCCGGAAGCTAGACAAAAGAGAGGTAAACTACTCTACTACTAGACGGGAGATGTTAGCGTTAGTATATTTCATGAAGCACTTCAGACATTACCTTTTAGGACGTCAATTTCGTGTTCGAACAGATCACAAAGCCTTACAGTGGCTTAGCAATTTCCGGGAAGCGGATGGGCAGTTAGCACGTTGGCAAGAGACTCTGCAGGAGTTTGATTATGTGTGCGAATATCGAAGGGGGGGCTCAACATTTAAATGCAGATACTATGTCACGCCACCCCGCACCTGTCGAAGTAGTGAACAGCCTCCTGACAGCCGACAGTGAAGTGGATTGGGGCTCCCTACAGGCGGCGGACCCAGACTTAGCCTTAGTATATGCCCGCCAGCAGCATGGGAATGATAAACCTACAAGTCAAGAGATGAAAGACATGACGACAGTGGCGCAATGTATCTGTGTCAAGTGGGGACATCTAAGATTATGTAATGATGTCTTATATTTAATGGAGCCGTCCAAACCTCCTCGCCTGATTGTTCCTCGAGCTAAAACATCGTATGTGATAACGCGAATGCATGAGCAGTTAGGCCACGCAGGGACGAGGAAGACTGAAGCTGCAATTCGGACACGGTTTTGGTGGCCTCTGATCCATCGAGATGTCGAGGAGTTTTGTAAGTCCTGTGACACGTGTGCCAGAGTCAAGTCGCCTTCCAAACACAGTCGTGCTAAACTAATACCAATGGTAACTACTGCACCATACCAGCGAGTAGGAGTTGATGTGATGGGTCCATTTCCAACTTCGCAGCATGGGAATCGCTATATACTAGTTATGGTTGATTATTTCACGAAGTGGTGTGAAGCTGTACCTATTCCTCAACAAGACGCGGCGACAATAGCTAAAAGTGTTCATCGACACCTGGATAGCTCGTTACGGTGCCCCAACGGCGCTACATTCAGATCAGGGGCCAGCGTTTGAAAGTTACCTCATTGCAAATGTATGCTCATTCTTCGGCATCAGGAAAACACGCACTACAGCATACCATTCACAAAGGAATGGGTTAGTAGAACGCACGAATCGGACGCTAAAAATGTTGCTACGCTCCTTCGTACATCAGGTACCTGCTGCGAATTGGGATGATCTGCTGCCACAATGTTTGCTGGCGTATAGGTCCTCTGTACATTCATCCACCGGCTTCTCACCGGCACAACTTCTTTTTGGGCACGAACTAAAGTTACCCATCGAGATCCAACTGCCCCCTCGCGAAGCTGAAGAGAAAGAATATGTTCCTTACGTTAGAAGTCTCCATAAGCGTCTAGTCACTGCGTATCGGCTAGCACACAAGAATCACCTAAACGCTAGCAATCATCAGAGAGAATGTTATGACAGAGGAAGCCACGGACCAGAGTATAGAGTCGGTGATCGTGTATGGCTAAACCGACCCACTTGCCCACCTGGTCAATCCACTAAGTTGCATGCACCATGGCAAGGTCCATTCATTATTGTTGCCAAAAGATCCCCAGTCACCTTCGTACTCCGTCATCTGGATAGACCGAATGACAACGTTTTAGTTGCTCATTACAATCACCTGAAGCCAGCGAATACTACTTCCTCTTCTCCCTTGGAAACACCCCCGGTCGTCGCTGAATATGAAGTACCATCAGAGGGTGGAGATGCCTATCAGATTCCACGTAGTGGCACTGAGGACAGTGCCTCACTTCCACGAGGGGGAGTGGTGTAACAGAGACGAGGGAGCTGCAGGGGTTCCAAATGGTCGCTAATGTTGTTTTTACTTTCTTACATTGCAGGCAAGTCGAATGCGAACCTGGAAGAATGTGCCGAGAAGCTTGAGGGTCTTAGATTAAAGGAAGAAAGTTGACCCTCTCCCATATTTGGAACCCCCGCCACATTACCCTATGTATATGTATGTACTTTGTTGTTTGAATAATATACATCTCTTCTTCCGGTCCTCCACGACTTCTTCCTGCTCGAGTGTTCCCAAGTGACTGTTGTGTGTTGAATATCTCGCTTCCATAGGTACAAGGGAATAGCTGCGAGAGAGCAGGACGAACCATGGAGACTATCCAGAGACAGGATAAGGCTGGTATTTTGAAGTTTGGATAAGGCAGCCAGTTTGTGTGGACTGGTCTTGAGCGGTGAGTTGTTGGTGCATTGATTGCGTTCCAGGCCAGCGTTTGGAGTAAGTTACTTAAAGGAGATCAGTTCTTTGCCAGTTCAGACCATAGACTCGGGAAGACGGTGACGTAGATTATGCGATAGAAAGAAATAAATAAACTTGATTACTGGTATCAAAATAATCAGTTTCAAACTAGAGTCTTCTTCCGTTTTTATGTTTTTTTTTATTTACTACAACGTACACGATTTTAGTGTTAGTAGTTCTGGTACCCTAATAAGCCATTGTTTATTGATTCGAGGCTTAGTGGTAAGTCGTCGAAGATTTGGTACAAGTCTTTTGATTTTAGATATTGGGAGATCAGGCGTTTGAATATTAGGATAGATTTGGTAGTGCGGATATTTTGTGGTAGTTTGTTCCAGAGTTTGCTGTAGTAGACGATAAAGAACTTACCGCGATGTTGTGTTTGGTATTTGTCGATAAGTAATGTTGCTTCGTAGTTCCGAAGTTCGTATCTAGGCATTTGGTTCCACATGGGAGAGAAAGCCGAGAATGATATTCTGTTGATTACTTTATAGAAGAATATTAAGTTATGTCGTAGTCGGCGACGACACAGGGGTTCTAAAGAGAGTGTTTCACACCTAGTCGTGTAGTCCATGTTTCCGTTAGTTGCCAGAATTCGACGTGTGAAACATCTTTGTACACTTTCGACGCGTTTTCTATCTATGCTATTCATACTTGAAAAGATAAATGAGCAGTACTCCAGTATAGGTCTTACACATATCTTAAACAGAGTAAGTTTAGCCTCCGTTGTATGGAAGTTTTTAAGAAGGAAGCCTGTTAATCTTCTAGTTTTTGAGATAATAGAGGAGGCATGTTCCATGAACTTTAGGTAGCCGGAATACTTAATACCCAAGTCGCTTGTTGATTGGAGTATTTGGACCTTTGACCCATTTAAATAAAACGTGGACTGTGGGTTATAGTTGCCTATGTGCATGATTCCACATTTACTGTAGTTAAGTGGTAGTTGCCATTTTTGGCTCCAGGAAGTTAGGTTATCGAGGTCCTTTTGAATTAGAGTCATGTCTTCTTCTAAAGAGTCCGGTTTAAAGCTATAAACAATCTTGAGATCGTCCGCATATAAATACGGTCGACCATGTTTTATAACGTTATTTATGTCATTTATGTAAATAACGAACAATAAGGGACCCAGTACACTTCCCTGTATAACCCCGCTGGTAATTGGTTTAGGCGATGATAGACTGTTGTTGAACTTTACTGTTTGTTTTCTCCCTTCCAGGAAAGACGCAAACCATGAATGAAGTGGGTCTTTGACCCCATATGACTTAAGTTTGATGAGCAGTCGCTTATGAGGGACTTTGTCAAAAGCTTTACTGAAGTCGAGAAATAAACTGGACACTAGAAGCCCTTTGTCCCGTTGTGTAGTTATATCATCTAGGTAGTCTAACAAGCATGTGTCACACGACCTATTCTTTAAGAATCCATGTTGGGAAGGGAAGAGTAGTTCGTTTTTAAGTAAATATTGGAGTAATTCCTCCTTAATTATCTTTTCCATTACTGTTGATGCAACAGAGGTTAGATTAATAGAACGGTAGTTCTCTATATTTCCTACAGGTCCGGATTTAAACTTAGGAATGACGTGTGTAGTTTTCCAAAGGGTAGGGTAGCATGCAGTAGAGAGTGACATTGCAAATAGTTTGAGAAGTGCCAGATGGAAGTCCGTGCCACCATTTTTAAGTACAGTGGCTGGTATACCATCAGGGCCCAAAGTGTATGAGTGTCTTAGCGCAGTGATGGCCTTGGTAATATTTTCTATAGTGAATGCTATATCCCTAATTTCGCATGATAGTGGCGGAGTGGGCTCGATCCCATCTATGTGGTTTTCAATAGTAAGTGAAGTGGCAAAGTGCTCACTGAATACATCAGCTATGCGGCAGGGGTCATCATATACTTCATTGCCACAGATAAAGAGGTTTCCACCCTTTATCTTAGAGCTACTGATTTTGTTCCGGAAGGTCTTGAGAAGTCCCATAGAGTTATTCTGTGCAGTAGCCTGTTTTTCTAGTGCAACTTAAATAAATAGTTTTTATTCTCATGTATCATTGTGTACATGAGGGCATGCCAGTTTACAGGCATGATCAGAATGATATGAGTCTACATTTATACAGATATTTTGACAGTGTCATAACATAAAGTCAGTTGATTTGAAAACCAAACCATTCGCAACAGTGATTTCAGTACTAGGACTCAAAATATATGCATTGTAGCACGGTTCATAAATTACAAAGAGATGCGCTTTCCATGACCAGAGCGTTACAATCTCAAAAAAATACTGCTGAGGTTGCGGAATGGATGAAATGCAGGATAAGACTAGGAGTCCTCAGTAGCCATATTCCTGGTTCGGCGGACATCTATCGTGAGATATTGAAGTCTGCATGGTTGATATTCGGGTAAGAGCGATTTTGATAGTCATTGATAGGGGGTCCACACCATAATAATGCATTGATTAATTGCAGGTCTAACGACATCAAAGTTCGCGCACAGTACCTTTTTTGTACAAGCAAACCCGCGCTTTTCGTCTACTGCGGTGCGACTTCTAGAGCCGGCTCGGTGTGAACAGAACGGACCACACAGTATATCCAGATTCGAGGTAAGGCGAATAATATTTAGAACAATGGATAGGGACTCCAACATTGCACAAAGATAGAAGGTATTCTTCCGTAGCGATGGAATCTATGCGGGTTGATATTATGAGTAATTTGCTGTAATGGAGACCTATTACTGATGAGAGCTGGTCACAAGCTCAGGGAAATGATATAGAGGAACATACAAAATAGAATAAAAAAAGCAAATGAAGTTAGCTAGTAGTTGTAATACAAACAGTTTTAAATGCAAATTATTCTTCCTTTTTTGTTATTTTTCCAACTACAATGTTCGTATTTGGTGTTTAAAGGTTGAGAACCCTATGAACCATCATTACTTACCTTGAGGTTGTGGTAAGTCTTGGAGTATTCGGTACCGAACTTTAGTTTTATTGTTTCATGTATTGCTCATGTTATCTATAGATAATAATTACTATAGTCTACACTCTCGTGTCACACATTAAGAGGACCGAGTACTTCGCACGTTATGCTAGAATTTGAGTAAGTCGGTAGTTTGTTCAGTGCCTTATAGTCACTAAATAGTTGGTTTATTGCTCGTATAAAGTGATCTATGCTATCTAGTATACGGATTTCTGCTGGTAAACTATTCCATATGACAGTGAATTTATGCACGAAAAAGTTAGATCGTATTTTAGTCTTACAGTGTTCCACCCACACTGTACCTGTATGGTTTCTGAGACCGTAATTAGGTGCTTCGACAAATCTTAATATAGGGTCGGGGGAGTATGCTAAGCGGTGTAAAACTTTAAAATAGAATGTCAGATTGAGCTTAGCTCGTCTTTTCCAAAGTGGTTCTAAGCCCAATGTATCGCACCGTGTAGTATAATTTAGTTCACAATCCATCCTTAGTATCTTTTTTGTGGTGTCTCTGTATCCCTTCTATCTTTAGCTTATCACTTATTCGGGAGCTACTGAGTATGAGTGGGCAGTATTCAAGTAGCGGGCGTACGCAGACCTTGTATAATACCAATCTAGACTCACGTTGGTAGAAATTGTGGATAATGCAACCCATAAGTCTGCGTGCCTTTGAGGTGATAAATATTGTTTGTTCCTTGAATATAAGATCCGTAATGTAACTTAAGCCTAGGTCCAGAATCGTCTTACATTCGGAGATTTGTTCCCCATCTACTACAAAGTGTAGGTTGAGGTTGCGACACCCAATGCTAATCCAACCACATTTCTTAGCGTTAAAGTGAAGTTGGTGGTCTTTGCACCAAGCAGTGACTTTGTCTAGCTCTTGCTGTACGTTCTTAACAGTGTTGTGTAGCTCGTTTATGTCGCTTGAGTAGACAACTTTCAAGTCATCTGCGTATAAGAAGGTTTTACCAGTGTTAAAACAGCTACTGATACTGTTGATATATATTGTAAACAAGAGGGGCCCTAGTACGCTTCCCTGTATAACCCCACTGGTTACTCTCTTAGATGATTGTGCTGAGTTTACTTTTGTTATCTGAAACCGATTAGTTAAGAATGATTTAAGCCAGCTCAGCAAAGGGTTTCGAATCCCCATAGAGTATAATTTCTCATAGAGTATGCTGTGCGGTACTTTATCAAAAGCCTTAGATATATCGAAGTACAGGACTAAAACTACTTTGCGTAAGTCGCGGCAAGATGTAATGTGATTAAAGAAGTCTAAGTGACAGGTTAAACACGATCGACTCCCTATAAAACCATGTTGTGATTTAGATATTTGGCTTTGTGCTAGTAAGTATTCTGAGATACCATTTTTTATTATTTTCTCCATGATTCGTGAAAGAACAGAAGTAATATTTATAGGCCTATAATTACTTGCACTAGCTCTATCACCGGCCTTATATTTGGGGATAATGTAGCTAGTTTTCCAAATGCTTGGATATTCACCTGTGTCTAGCGACAAGGTAAACAATTTAAGGAGTGGAAGTGGCATATCCTCGCCACATCCTTTGAGGAAGACTGGTGGGAGACCGTCGGTTCCTAAACCTTTTGTAGACCTAAGGTTTCTGATAGCTTCAGCTATGCATTTAGCGCTGAAAGGTATTTTGGACAATGTACTGTCTACAAGCACCTTGCGCATATAATTTGTAGGTAGTTTAGCCTCAAAGTTGCTAAGCGAGTTATTGAAAATTTCACATATTGCTCCGGGGTCGTTGTATACCTTGCCGTCTTGGATCAAAAATGGGATGTCTGTTGGGGTGCGTGTACGTTTATTAAGGAGTGCTGTGAGACTTCGTTTTAGTACCGCTTTTAAGCGCAACAAGCTCTTCGTTCCTTTTGCCTCGATCAAGAGATATCCATCTGTATACGCTCTGCCCTGGCCTTAATGCATATTTCTTTCATAGTTATGAGGGAGGAAAATTCTTTAAGTTTATAAAATTTATTTGCATGCTTACGTAGGCTTCTTCTTGCAGTAGTGGCGATAAGCATACACTTCGGAATTCTAGGTTTAGTATATCCTAGAGGTGCTACTACATCTAGTACATTATAAGTGTTGGAGTAGAGTATACCAGTCAGCTTATCAGCATCGTCTTCCGTGAAGTAGTTGTTCCAATCAAGATAATTGAAGTAAGTCTTAAAGCTTTTCCAGTCTATCTTGTGGAAGGGTCTGCTAGGTATTGTAATCGGGCATTTATACAGTGTAGTCTGTAAGTCAAAGCTGCACATAACAACGTTGTGGTCACTACCTGGGAATTGTTTGCCTGTACGTACGGTGCATGGGGAAAGTTCATTTGTAAAAACTAAATCCAAAATATTTTTATATCTGGTAGGGCTACGGACATGCTGTGACCAGCCACCAAGCTCTAAGCTTTCCATAAGCAAGTCATAGCGTTTCGGTGCCTTGGTGGGGAACCATGAGATTTCAGGCATGCTAAAGTATCCACAAATGACCTTACCTGTAAAGGGTAGGTAAGGGGCCAGTGTGAAAATGTCTGACAGTAAGTTTATATTCTCTATTGATGGGCTAGGTTGTTGGTATACACAACCGAATAGGTAAGACTGTGATACAGTAGGTCTCATAACAATCCACACTGAGTCTTGTAATTTGTTTAAGTCTGTTGTATCAAACAGAAGTGAGTTTAACTTTGTGTTAACATATATTAAACAACCCCCTCCACGTCCATGTAACCTGTCACTACGATACAGATTATAATTATCAAGGGATATACTTAGATCAGAGACGTTAGGGGTAGTCCATGCCTCAGTTACCATAATAATTGATGGTTGGCAGATTGATGCAAACAGAGCTAAGTCGATCATTTTGTTGCATATTGATCGCGCGTTAAGTAGGCATAGACTAAACGAGTGGCCAGTGAGGTTGAAATAATTTAAGGCGTCATGGATAAAGGCGTCAGGTTTAGAATCCTGGATGAAACTTTGACTTAGGGATACCTGAGTTTCGCATTGTTCAGGTACTAGTGAGTAGATAATGGGTGATTGCTCTGCAGCCTCAATGTTTAGGTTGTCACTGCTATCGTCGTTTTTTACGCTCAAAGTGTTTGTGATTAGTGGAGATATGGTGCTGTGAGATTGGTTACTTAGTAGTGGCAGAACTGGAAGTTGGTGGTGTTCGGGCTCGTCATCAGCTGACTTAGTAATGGCTGCGGGGGCAATGAGTAGGGGTGAGAATGGTTGTGAGTTATCGTGCGAGGATACTCTAAAAAATGGTTCGAGTGTGCGTACGTGACATATGGATCATAGTAGTTAGGTAATGAGTTTCGGGATGCAGCCAAGTAGTTGTAGTTACAACTGTTTACTGTAGGAAAGTATATAGGTCGTAAGTTTCCAAGTTTAGGAGGGCTTTTATGTTGATAGAACGGGTGACATCCCACGTTAAAATTATTCCCATTATCTGTTTGGGACAGAAACGATATAGGTAGAGGAAGGAGGCTTTTCTTGCTAGAATCAGCCTTCGGGGTCGTTCGCACATGGTACTCTGACGCAGTTGCATACGTCATTCTGTTGCTTTTAAAGTATTTATGCGACGGAACAGAAATAGGGTGATAGGAGAGGAACCGCTTGTTGCTGTTCTTAACACTGGCCTTCAAACCTAGTGATTCAGAGATATTGTGCCCAGCGGTTTGGCGTTTGTTACTTATTTTATTACTCTGAATTTTAGGGATGGGGTTATGCTGACCCTTATTGATAGGGAGAGCATTAGGCCTGTTGTAAGGATAAGGTATGAATTTTGTTTTAACAGTAGGGTGGTGGGTTAAGTTGTATGGTTTGATCCTGCTCACCTCTTTATTTTGTGAGATAACTGTACTCTCCTTGGGAGTGATGTCTTAATCTACTAGGTCGTTACCATTTTCGTTGGTTTTGAGAGGTATTGGGGTATGAGTGTCTATACTATGTAGGGTTATGGGTATGGTTGGGCTTGGTGGAGTGCACAGTCTGGGTGGTGGTGTACTACCACTAGAGTGCTTCGTAGACTTTGTTTCGGGAAGTTTATTTGGAGTGGTTAATTGTGATTTGGAATCTTTTGTGTCTGAGACAACAGCACCGTAACTGTTGAGAGATCTACGTTGTAGAGGCGTTTTATCAGCAACTATTAGTATATTTTTGAAGTCACTGCCGGATCTAACAAAGTTTACTGATTTTATAAAACGCTTGCAATCTATGATGGATGCAAATTGAAATAGAATTGGGCAGCTAGTCTGCCAGTCTTTTTTACGCAGTCTGTTACATTCGCATGGAATATGAGACATGCCACTAGCCTTTAGTAGGGTCGCTCTAACCTTTTTAAGTGGAAAATCCCCTGGAACATTGTAGACGATGGCTTTGTGAAGCGAGGTGAGTCGCTTTACAACTTCTGATGCAATAAAATCTAGGAATGTTTCAGCTCGCTTTGCCATATTTATTTCTATGTCTTCTTGCTTTCCAAGCAAGTAGGTTAGCGGGGTTAGGTCACTTAGGATAGATTGCATTTTGGTAAATGCTAATTGTCCTTCTTCAACTTTGTTTTTATAGTCAGCAATGTCACTATTTAGATCACTCAGGTTGATAGCCTTGACAAGTGATGTGCGATTGCCTATTACCAGCGGTTCAGTGGCAAATAGGTCATTAGAGGAAGATTCAGGGTTTTTGGGAGAATGGCCATCCAGCTTGGACCTTTTAGCCTTATTTCGAGCCATTTATAAATGGGAGGGTGAGATTTCAGTATGAAGTATACTTTTATTAGGTAGTGGCAAATTTGTAACTAGGATTACAGCTATTTGTATGAAAATGTGTTAGCTCGAATGACGTGATATACAATATATTTTTAATGCGATATAATGTTTTATAGTACAATGGATAAGGCGGTTGGCCAATTTTGTCGCAAAGATCAAAATATATAAACCACGTGTAAAAAAGTAACAACCTTCGAACAGCGCGCTATGTATGGAGATTCTTGTGTACTCAAATGCATCAAAAAAATTCCACAAAAGAAAACAAATATGTACATATATAAGTGCATGTACTCCCCAGAAGTCAGATCAACTAGGGAACCTTGAACACGTGACGGCCGCCTTTTATGACTGGTTCGTAACGATTGGTACTGACAATACCCATCAGGTTGAAAATTATAGCAAACTTTTATGAAAAAAATAAATTACCATGAATATGAGGATGTTTAATCTTATTAGGGTCAGATCAAGCTATAAGTCAATGTGAAGCATATTGCCAACGTAGAAAGCTTACCGGCACGGTACCGGATGATATCTCCAGTTGTTTAAGAGTTCGAATGTCGATAAAATGGATGAAAACTATGTGGTTATCTGGGTGAGCATAAAATTTAACCGGAGGAAGTATTTTTTCTCAACCTATGTCTCTGGTAATGTACGGACTTATAATATTTGTTTGTATGATGCTGTGAAGAAACCACATCAATTAATGGCAATTTTATATAAGTTTATCGACCCAGTTTGTTAATAGTTTCATTAATTATATCAATTATATTACGTGATTGCCAAGGCTAGACAATGCTTTACGATGATATCGTGAAACCATTATGAGTAATTAGTTGGAGTGTTAGTTTGTTATAAGCTAGTGAAAAAAAGAGTTTGTTTTTTCATTTATTATTTAGGATCTAAAAGATTGGAAGATCTAACAACGGAATTTAAAATCTTAGATATGACACATCACTACAGTTAGAAAGCTGCTAGAGATACTATAGAAACTTAATAAGTTACTCTAATTAGCTTAGTGATATTTATTAACTGTGGCAAAAATACTTAGAACTAAGAAAAGTCTAACGAATATGGAACTTACTATGTTTCGCCTGAAAACAACACGCTTTTTCGAATAGTATGTTGCTTTATAAAGTTGTTAATAATATGTATCCTAAGCAGAAAACGTTTTTAGTAGTGGTTTACATGAAATATACATGGCTAGTCTAAGTAAAACATATATATGCCAAGTACTAGAGGTGTGTATAGTAAATCAAGCGGTAAAATGTTAATGCTCGCCTGGGTTCTTTTTAAAATTTATCCTGATTTTTAAGGTTCATTGTGTGATTTATGGCATTATCAACTGATAATTGAGAAATCTGGAAAAATGATTGGTTCCGCAGGCAAAGCAAGCTCACTACAAACCTCACTTGATAGGTTTACGAGTTACATTGCTAGCCGAATTGTTTAAGAATCAGTTTAAGTATTCACTATTAAATAAAAAATAAAATGACTACCGTTTCTACATCAAAAAGGCAAGGTGCGAGAAGTGAGATTATCTTGGAACTTTGCCGTTGTTACTGGCGGAGTTTGTATTAAATTTAGAGAGATGATACGACTTTCTGTACCTTTAGTATATTTCGAAGTTTCTTTTAACGTCAAACGTCATTTTCTAGTGTCAACTGGGCCGCAAGAAACACCATTATAAAGAATGGATCTCCACTGAGACATTGAGCAAAATTCAACAAAGGAGGAACAAGAAGATAGAAATCAACAACAGCCGAACAAGAGCAGAGAAAATCAAGGATCCAGCTGAATACTCAGAAGCAAATAAGCAAGTAAAGAAGAGCATTAGAGCCGACAAACAGAAATACATGCAAAGCCTTGCAATGACAGGGGAGAAAGCTGCAAGGGGAAGAAATATAAAACAGCTACACGACACAACGAAGAAACTGGCAGATAAACATGGTAAACCACAGCGACCGGTCAAGAACAAAGAAGGCAAGACACTCACTGAGATTCAAGAACAAAAGAATAGGTGGGTAGGACACTCTGAGGAACTCCTAAATAGGCCAGCTCCATTGAACCAACCAGACATCGAAGCAGCACATACAGATCTTCCAATTGATGTCACTTCACCAACGATGGAAGAAATCAAGATGGCCTTCAGACAAACCAAAAGTGGGAAGGCAGCGGGACCTGACAATATACCAGCTGAAGCACTCAAGTCAGATATCGACCTAACAGCAAGGATACTCCACGTTTTATTCAAAAAGATCTGGGAGGAAGAACAAGTGCCGGCAGACTGGAAAGAAGGACATCTTATCGATATGGCAAAAAGAGGAGGTTTGAGCAAATGTGAGAACTACAGGGGGATCACGCTACTGTCGATACCAGGGAAAGTCTTTAACAGAGTATTGTTGAACAGAATGAAAGATTCAGTGGAGGCTCAACTTCAAGATCGACAAGCTGGTTTTCGTAATGATCGGTCGTGCACGGACCAAATCGCAACACTACGGATCATCGTTAAACAATCAGTTGAATGGGACTCGCCCCTGTACATCAACTTCATTGATTATGAGAAGGCGTTTGATAGTGTAGGTAGGAGAACACTATGGAAACTTCTTCGACACTACGGCGAACCAGAGAAACTCGTCAACATCATCCGGAACTCTTACGACGGACCACACTGCAAAATTGTGCATGGAGGACAACTGACAAATGCATTCCCAGTGAGGACTGGAGTCAGACAAGGTTGCCTGCTCTCACCTTTTCTCTTCTTCCTAGTGGTTGACTGGATCATGAAGGCCTCCACATCTGAGGGGATGCATGGAATTGAATAGACAAGTAGGATGCAACTCGGTGATTTGGACTTTGCGGATGATCTAGCTCTCTTAGCACATACGCATCAACAGATGCAAGCAAAGACAACCAGTGTAGCAGCAACTTCAGCATCAGTAGGCTTGAACATACATAAGGGAAAGAGCAAGATTCTTAAATACAACACAGGGAGCACCAACCCAATTCAACTTGATGGAGAAACTCTGGAAGAAGTGAATACTTTCACATAACTGGAGAGCATCATCGATGAACAAGGAGGATCCGATGCAGATGTAAAGACAAGGATTGACAAAGCAAGGGCAGCATTCCTACAGTTGAAAAACATGTGGGACTCAAAACAACTGTCAACTAACCTCAAAGTCAGACTCTTCAATTCGAACGTGAAGACAGTCCTGCTGTATGGAGCTGAAACTTGGAGAATTACTGCAAACATCATCAGACGGATACGAGTATTTATAAACAACTGCTTACGAAAGATACTGAATGTCCGTTGGCCGGAAACCATCAGCAACAACTTACTATGGGAGAGGACAAACCAACTTCCAGCTGAAGAGGAAATTAGGAAAAGACGTTGGAAATTTATAGGACATACATTACGCAAACCATCATACTGCATCACGAGACAAGAATTAACATGGAGTCCTGTTGGGAAACGGAAAGGAGGAAGGCCAAAGAACATGCTGCGTCGAGAATGGGAAGCAGACATTAAAAGGATGAACAGCAACTGGAAACAATTGGAAAGGATTGCTCAGGACAGAGTTCAATGGAGAATACTGGTGAGTGGCCTATGCTACTCAGTGAGGAGTAACGGGCATAAGTAAGTAAGTAAGTGAGAAAGTCATATCTCCCTAAGAAATCCATTCCTAGTGTTGCTAGATCTAGGTTGGCTACTGTGAAAACCCAGGGGAATCTTCTTCTAAACCCCAAATCTAGTGTCATTATTTTCTGCCCAAACGTCGCGATTTTAGTTTTACTAGCAGGGTGAAGTGTAACTGACGAAGTTTCTTGACCCAGCTAGGTTTTGTTCATGGGAATGATGCTAAGTGCAGCACAAGTATTCACCAAAAATTCCAACTTGAATTTTTGTCCCTAACATAAAACAAGCGACTGTTTAAACGCCCCTCAGTCGTCGCGACCTTGGGAAGGGTTATTTGTTTCCCATATTCTTCTGGGTCTGGTTTGGCCAGGAGCATGGTTGACTGCATTTGGTCGATTGAGCACCAGATTTCCAGTGATACCAACAAAATTGTCCAGATTGTCTGGATCCTTGTAACCTGTTCCGTGACACGAGTCTTGGTTGCTGTGGTACCTGCTTCTGTCTCTATGGCCAATCTGAAATTTGCTGAAAGTCTCCGTGAGACTTTTAACACTCGCAATGAGTTGTGCTATGACTAGGTCATTTGCCGATTCTTCTTTTTTAGTATAGTGGATCATGCTTGATGCAGTTGGGGGACCCCTTTTCATTATTCTATCTACATTACGTGCTAAGTGAGATGAAGAGGTGTCGGGATCTTGTGCATCCAAACAGTGTTGAACGTAGCATGGGAGAGATTGTATCCATCCTTGTTTCAGGACTGCTTCACCCACTATGTTGTCGCCTACTAAGGCTTGGAGATGACGCAAGAACTGTGACGGTGACCTATCACTTGATGTTTCCCTTCGGAAGAGTCTTTGGATTCTTTGCTCATCTGATAATGATGGCGATCCATTATTTTTCGTCTTAGGATGGTGTATGGTTGTGGTGTTGTGGGACTTAAAGTGAAGTTGCGGACTTCTTTAGCTACTGAAAGGGGTAGGATTGAGCATAAATCTTGATAGCGAACTCCTTCAGATTTAATATTGTGTCTCGTGAAATAATGCTCTAGTTGAGCAAACCACAACTCGGGGTCACTAAGATCGAATTCTGGGATTAGGATATTCGTGGTCATAACGGTGTCTATGTCTACCGATGACTTATCCTCTAGGCTTTTCGTTCGGACTGAGTCTACCATGTTATATGAACAACATGATAACGTAATGAGGACGGAAAAATAATTAGTGATAAAAATAAAATACTATGTATATGAAAAAATATATACGTAATCTAATTATTGTAAAACAGAAGGCTTATTTTTACGACTGAATATAAAAAGAAAAAGTGATATGCACAACAGAAATGAAATATTGTGTACGACACAGAGCTCACTAGTTTAGCGCCTAGGTATATCCCGATCTAGTGACAGAAGAAACCAGACTATTATGAGAATAGGTCTTAATGCAATAGAGTGGGCAGGAGACAGTGGAGCGCGGTTCTAGTTATTCAAACACACAAATACCTTTAAACCTTCAATATAAGCTAATAGGAAATATGCAGGATAAGGAAGTATATGAATACTGGAGCTTAATTGTTTTTGCGTATGCTCAAGGTTTGAAGTAAACTTTTAACTAGTCAAGCTAAGTGCTACGGTGGTACTAAAGTGTTCACTGAATAGTTCGGCAACGATTCTAGGATTGTCGTATATTTGATTTTCATTAATAAAGAGATTTCCTCCTTTCATTTTAGAACCCTTGTTTTTGTTTCTAAAAATTTTTAGGGGAGCAGAGGGATTGTTGTTTATGATAGCTTCTTTCTCTTCTACAATGGCTTTTTCCTTACGTATCTCTACATTCATTACGTATATTTCTTTCATTGTGACTAGCGATGAAAAGTCTCTGGATTAATGAAATTGGGAAGCATATCTTCAGAGGCATCTTCGTATTTGCGTTGGGATGAACAAATCTTTGGGAATTCTTGGCTTTGGCTGTTGTAATGGTGCAATCTTATCCAAGGCATAATTTACGTTATGGCAAAGAATATCTATCGATTTGTTAGCGTTGTTTTCGGCAAAGTAACTTTCCCAATTGAGACTGCCGATGTAGTTTTGGAAGTTCATCCAGTCGGCTTTGTGAAAGTGTCGACTGAGGGAAGTCACCTTGGGAAGACACCTTGGCGGCCTGCTTGAAATCCTGGGCTACCTTTTTTTACCAATATCTCAACAAGTTATCTTTTCGTTTTCTGTTTTGTTTTAATTGCCCAATCATGTCCCAAAATCGCATTGTGTACTCACGCTCACTTATAAAAGTTTACGACCCATCATGTGCAATTCAGTTAGATCTAAACGCAAACATCATGGTGGCTGGCAGCATGCGCTAAAAAAGAATCAATATTCATCAAATGTTTATCTTCTGGCACAACGCGACGCTGCTATATCAGGATTCAAGCACTTAAAGAGAAGTATAAATGCTCAACTATACCATATTTAGCACATGTTATATGTGATGAAAAGTTTGTAAGAACCGATCTAATCAGAAATTTGTGCTCTTAAAAATACGGATTGTTATGAGATGCAAAGACTCCTATTCCTTATGTTACTGTTATTTTTTGCTGTTGTTGTTGTTAACAATATGAAATGTGTATCTTTTTTTATCAGATGTTGACAAGGTAAAAAAGTAACTTGTCGAGACATTGTATGCTGAAAATTCATATTGTACTAAAAATACTATTGAGTAAAGATATTATTATTAAAAAATTATCAAAAAGTCGTTTGGTGCTTAGTTTCTGTAATGTTTATACCAAAGTTGCATATAACAATGCTATGGTCGCTACCAGGGAATTTTTTCCTGGTATGCACAGCGTGTGGGGAGAGTCCGTTTGTGAAAACTAAGTCTAGGATATTTTGGAATCTAGTGAGGTTACGAACGTAATGAATCCAACCACCGAGCTTTAAACATTCGATAAACAGGTCGTAGAGCTTTGGTGCTTTAGGTGGGGACCATGAAATTTCAAGCACGTCTAAATCTCCACTTGTAAGCTTGCTAGTGAAGGGTAGAGAGGATGCCAGTATGAAAATTCCTGTTAGTAGATCTTTAACGCCTTGGTATATCCCTATCTAGTGACACAAGAATCCAGAGTATAATGGGAATAGGTCTTTATTTAATAGAGTGGGCAGGACAGTCGAGCGCGGTCCTAGTTATTCAAACACACATAATTCTCAACGTTCAATATAAGCTAATAGGAAATATAATCCCTATGCAAAATAAGGAAGTAAATGAATACTGGAGCCTAATTGTTTTGGTGTATGCTTAAGTTTTGAAGTGAACTTTTAACTAGTCAAGCTATGTTGCTACATTAGCTCCCTCCTACAAGCGACTTCCGTAGGAACGTTGGTTCGATCAACATACCAAACAAAATCATCTCAATTTTGTAGCTGTAGCTTAGTTCAGAATTACTTGGTGAACTTGACCTTCTAACAGTAACTGGAGCTTGAAAAGTAAGAGGGCAAGAAAATAAAGTAGGAATATCTGAGGAAATACCGCGAGCGGGCTAACCAACACCATGTTGGTGAGGTACGATTTTTCCATGCTCTGTCCGGCAATCAGGTGTTTACTCACCTGCCTCTTGAGTCGCCCTCAAGTAAAAATTAAAGAAGAATCTACTTTAGAACAAAACAAAAACGATGAAAATCAACCACACCTAAAGAATTGCTCCACTGTCTGCATAAAAATTTAAAGTACAATATATATATATATATATAGTTACAATTGATAAGTGTTCGTTTCTACGTAAGTGTTTGGTTTCCGAGACGGCTTGGCCATCTGAAAGAAAATAAACATGGTGTAGAATCTTGTGTACGCAAACGTATTAAAAAATTTTTTTTGGAAGAAAACAAGAATATATATATATATAAGTGCGTGTACTTGCCAGAAGTCAGGTCAACTAGGCAACCTTGAACATGTGACGGCCGCCTTTTATGACAGGTTCGTAACAGTGGGTGCTGACAGTACCCATCAGGTTGAAAATTATAGCAAACGTTTATGAAAAAGAAAAAAAAGGATTACCAAGATTATGAGAATGCATAAGCTTATTAGGGCCAGATGTAGCTATAAGTCAATGCGAAGCATATAGCTAATGTAGAAAGCTTATTGGAACGGTACCGGATGACATCTCCAGTTGATTAATAGTTCGAATGTCCTAGCGCGCTGTTCGAAGGTTGTTACTTTTTTACACGTGGTTTATATATTTTGATCTTTGCGACAAAATTGGCCAACCGCCTTATCCATTGTACTATAAAACATTATATCGCATTAAAAATATATTGTATATCACGTCATTCGAGCTAACACATTTTCATACAAATAGCTGTAATCCTAGTTACAAATTTGCCACTACCTAATAAAAGTATACTTCATACTGAAATCTCACCCTCCCATTTATAAATGGCTCGAAATAAGGCTAAAAGGTCCAAGCTGGATGGCCATTCTCCCAAAAACCCTGAATCTTCCTCTAATGACCTATTTGCCACTGAACCGCTGGTAATAGGCAATCGCACACCACTTGTCAAGGCTATCAACCTGAGTGATCTAAATAGTGACATTGCTGACTATAAAAACAAAGTTGAAGAAGGACAATTAGCATTTACCAAAATGCAATCTATCCTAAGTGACCTAACCCCGCTAACCTACTTGCTTGGAAAGCAAGAAGACATAGAAATAAATATGGCAAAGCGAGCTGAAACATTCCTAGATTTTATTGCATCAGAAGTTGTAAAGCGACTCACCTCGCTTCACAAAGCCATCGTCTACAATGTTCCAGGGGATTTTCCACTTAAAAAGGTTAGAGCGACCCTACTAAAGGCTAGTGGCATGTCTCATATTCCATGCGAATGTAACAGACTGCGTAAAAAAGACTGGCAGACTAGCTGCCCAATTCTATTTCAATTTGCATTCATCATAGATTGCAAGCGTTTTATAAAATCAGTAAACTTTGTTAGATCCGGCAGTGACTTCAAAAATATACTAATAGTTGCTGATAAAACACCTCTACAACGTAGATCTCTCAACAGTTACGGTGCTGTTGTTTCAGACACTGTACTTAAAAATGGTGGCACGGACTTCCATCTGGCACTTCTCAAACTATTTGCAATGTCACTCTCTACTGCATGCTACCCTACCCTTTGGAAAACTACACACGTCATTCCTAAGTTTAAATCCGGACCTGTAGGAAATATAGAGAACTACCGTTCTATTAATCTAACCTCTGTTGCATCAACAGTAATGGAAAAGATAATTAAGGAGGAATTACTCCAATATTTACTTAAAAACGAACTACTCTTCCCTTCCCAACATGGATTCTTAAAGAATAGGTCGTGTGACACATGCTTGTTAGACTACCTAGATGATATAACTACACAACGGGACAAAGGGCTTCTAGTGTCCAGTTTATTTCTCGACTTCAGTAAAGCTTTTGACAAAGTCCCTCATAAGCGACTGCTCATCAAACTTAAGTCATATGGGGTCAAAGACCCACTTCATTCATGGTTTGCGTCTTTCCTGGAAGGGAGAAAACAAACAGTAAAGTTCAACAACAGTCTATCATCGCCTAAACCAATTACCAGCGGGGTTATACAGGGAAGTGTACTGGGTCCCTTATTGTTCGTTATTTACATAAATGACATAAATAACGTTATAAAACATGGCCGACCGTATTTATATGCGGACGATCTCAAGATTGTTTATAGCTTTAAACCGGACTCTTTAGAAGAAGACATGACTCTAATTCAAAAGGACCTCGATAACCTAACTTCCTGGAGCCAAAAATGGCAACTACCACTTAACTACAGTAAATGTGGAATCATGCACATAGGCAACTATAACCCACAGTCCACGTTTTATTTAAATGGGTCAAAGGTCCAAATACTCCAATCAACAAGCGACTTGGGTATTAAGTATTCCGGCTACCTAAAGTTCATGGAACATGCCTCCTCTATTATCTCAAAAACTAGAAGATTAACAGGCTTCCTTCTTAAAAACTTCCATACAACGGAGGCTAAACTTACTCTGTTTAAGATATGTGTAAGACCTATACTGGAGTACTGCTCATTTATCTTTTCAAGTATGAATAGCATAGATAGAAAACGCGTCGAAAGTGTACAAAGATGTTTCACACGTCGAATTCTGGCAACTAACGGAAACATGGACTACACGACTAGGTGTGAAACACTCTCTTTAGAACCCCTGTGTCGTCGCCGACTACGACATAACTTAATATTCTTCTATAAAGTAATCAACAGAATATCATTCTCGGCTTTCTCTCCCATGTGGAACCAAATGCCTAGATACGAACTTCGGAACTACGAAGCAACATTACTTATCGACAAATACCAAACACAACATCGCGGTAAGTTCTTTATCGTCTACTACAGCAAACTCTGGAACAAACTACCACAAAATATCCGCACTACCAAATCTATCCTAATATTCAAACGCCTGATCTCCCAATATCTAAAATCAAAAGACTTGTACCAAATCTTCGACGACTTACCACTAAGCCTCGAATCAATAAACAATGGCTTATTAGGGTACCAAAACTACTAACACTAAAATCGTGTACGTTGTAGTAAATAAAAAAAAACATAAAAACGGAAGAAGACTCTAGTTTGAAACTGATTATTTTGATACCAGTAATCAAGTTTATTTATTTCTTTCTATCGCATAATCTACGTCACCGTCTTCCCGAGTCTATGGTCTGAACTGGCAAAGAACTGATCTCCTTTAAGTAACTTACTCCAAACGCTGGCCTGGAACGCAATCAATGCACCAACAACTCACCGCTCAAGACCAGTCCACACAAACTGGCTGCCTTATCCAAACTTCAAAATACCAGCCTTATCCTGTCTCTGGATAGTCTCCATGGTTCGTCCTGCTCTCTCGCAGCTATTTCCTTGAGATTACAGCACCAGGGACAAAAAGCGCGCGGTTGTTTACTGGAAGTGTTCTGTAATACAAAGTATACCTCTAGTACTGCAGTACTGTAAACTGTGAAGCTAGCTACCATTGGCTTCCTAATTAATTAATACCTTTGTATATCGTCAATTCCATAACAATAACTCTACTGAAACTCTGTTACGATTATGCCATATCATTCTGATCATGCCTGTAAACTGGTATGCTCTCATGTACAAATTGTTACTTGAGAATAAATTATTATTATTATTATAAAATGGATGAAAACTATGTGGTTATCTGAGAGAGCATAGAGTTTAACCGGGGGAAGTATTATTCCTAACCTATGTCTATGATCATGTATGGATTTATAATAATTGTTTGTATGATGCTATGGAGGAACCACATCAATTAATGATAAGTTTATCGACCAGGTTTGTTAATAGTTTCATTAATTATATCAACCATATTACGTGATTGCCAAGGCTAGACAATGTTTTATGATGCTATCCTGAAACTATTATGAGTAATTAGTTGGAGTGTTAGTTTGTTATAAGCTAGTAAAAAAAATTTTTTTATCATTTAGGATCTAAAAGATTGGAAAATTTGACAGCCGAGTTTAAAATCTTAGATATGACATCACTACAGTATGAATGATGCTAGAGATACTATAGAAATTTAGTAAGTTACTCTAATTAGCTTAGTGATATTTATAAATTATGGCCAAAATAATTAGAACTAAGAAAATTCGAACAAATATGGAACTTAATATGTTTCGCCTGAAAACAACACACTTTTACGAATACTATGTTGCTGTATAAAGTTGTATCCAAAGCAGAAATGGTTTCTAGTAGTGGTTTACATTAAATATACATGACTAGTCTAAGCAAAATATATACATGCCAAGTACTAGAGGTGTGTATAGTAAATTAAGTGGTAAAAGTTGAAACTCGCCTGGATTTTTTCTTTTTTTTTGGAAATTTATCCTGACTTTTGAAGTTCATTGTGTGATTTATGGCATCGTAAACTGATAATTGAGAAATCTAGAAAAATGATTAGTTCTGCAGGCAAAACATGCTCACAACACTCACCTCAGTTGACAGGTTTACGACTTATATTGCTCGCCAAATTGTTTAAGAATTAGTTTAAGTATTCAGTATTTAATAAAAAACAAAATGACTACCGTTCCTACATCAAAAGATAAGGTCCGGGGAGAAGTGGGTAAAATAGCGCTTATATTCCGATAACGTTTGTCGACTTAGGACAAAAAGAAATATATTGCTTTTTTGTTTTCGTTTTACTTTATGTTTACTTTTTATTTATTTATTTTCAATATTTCCTAACTCGAAAATTTCAGGAGTTACGTGATTATTATTATTATTATTTTTTTAGGCCGAAACTAAAACTGTGGAATCCCCGCCTGAATAATCGGTTTTGCCCATTTCACACTTTTATTTACCATTGTAGCCGTTATGTTCTTATTTGCTGATTCCGTGTTTTTAACTAGTTGATTAAGAGTACCGCCGACGGCTTTGTCTGAAACATCCACCATTATGGCAAGTGGGTAGTGAGAATTCGGATACGTTAATGTAGATGCTAGAGCAAGTTTATGCTTTAATTGGTTTATAGCATCGACGGCCTCAGAGGTCAACTTGAACTCTTTCGATTTTCCTTTATGCGCATCCGCTAATGGTTGCATTAGTTGTGCACAAACGGGTATAAATCTGCGATAAAAGTTTATTAAACCGAGAAAACTTCTAAGTTGTGTTATGGAGCTTGGGATGGGATATTGTTTAATGGTATCCACCTCTTGTTTAATTGGTGCAATTCCATCAGGGCTTATGGTATGTCCGAGGAATTCCAACGTTTCAACACCAAAAACGCATTTACTTTGGTGTATGTTCATGCCATTTTCGTTCAGTCGTCTAAGTACTGCCTTCACATGTTGTTCATGTGATTCTAAGTCCGGGCTAGTAATTAATAGGTCGTCTATATACCCTTGAGCAAATGGCATATCTCGAAGTGAATTATCCATAAACCTTTGGAATGTTTGTGCCGCGTTCCGTAGGCCGAATGGCATGCGTACAAACTCGAATAATCCAAAAGGTGTTGTGATAGCTGTTTTCGGAATATCTTCCTCAGCTACTGGGATATTGTGGTATGCCCTGACTAAGTCGATTTTAGTTAATATCTTCATACCCTGTAAGCCATTTGTGAAATCTTGGATATGTGGTATCGGGTACCTGTCTGGTACTGTTTGAGGATTGAGGGCTCTGTAATCCCCGCATGGTCTCCAATCGCCTTTATTTTTCTTTGGGACCATATGCAGAGGAGATGCCCATTGACTATCAGATGGACGTATTATGCCCAGCTGTAGCATGTAATCGAATTCGGCTCTAGCTATTCTAAGTTTATCGGGTGTTAGTCTCCTGGGTTTAGCGAAAGCAGGTGCCCCTTCCGTTTTGATTGTATGACATACTTTTAACTTACTTTTGGAGGGTTGAGGGTTTGGTTTCGTTAACTCTGGAAATTCCGCGAGTATATCCTGGAACTTTGCCGTTGTTACTGGCGGAATTTGTATTAAATTTAGAGAAGTGATACGACTTTCTGTACCTTTTGTATATTTCGAAGTTTCTTTTAATATCAAACGTCGTTTATTAGTGTCAACAAGAAATTCATGTCTCTCTAAGAAATCCATTCCTAGTATTACCAGATCTAAATCGGCTACAGTGAAAATCCAGGGGAATTGTCTTCAAAACCCCAAATCGAGTGTCATTGTTTTCTGCCCAAACGTCGCGATTTTAGTTTTATTAGCAGCTTGAAGTGTGACTGAGGAAGTTTCTCGACCCAGCTAGGTTTTGTTCTTAGGAATGATACTAAGTGCAGCACCAGTATCCACCAAAAAGCTCAAGCCTGAATTCTTATATCTAACGTAAAATAAGCGACTGTTTAGGCACCCCGCGTCAGTCGTTGCGACCCGGGGAGGGGTTATTTGTTTCCCTATATTCTTCAGGGTCTGTTTGGGCCAGGCGCATGGTTGACTGCATTTGGTCGATTGAGCACCAAATTTCCAGTGATACCAACAAAATTGTCCAGATTGTTTGAACCTTTGTAACCTGTTCCGTGACACGAATCTCGGTCGTTGTGGTGACATGCTCCTGTCTTTATGACCCATCTGCAATTTACTGACAGCCTCTGTGAGACTTTTAACACTCACAATGAGTTGTGCTATGACTAGGTCATTTGCCGATTCTTCTTTTTTAGTATAGTGGATCATGCTTGATGCAGTTGGGGGACCCCTTTTCATTATTCTATCTACATTACGTGCTAAGTGAGATGAAGAGGTGTCGGGATCTTGTGCATCCAAACAGTGTTGAACGTAGCATGGGAGAGATTGTATCCATCCTTGTTTCAGGACTGCTTCACCCACTATGTTGTCGCCTACTAAGGCTTGGAGATGACGCAAGAACTGTGACGGTGACCTATCACTTGATGTTTCCCTTCGGAAGAGTCTTTGGATTCTTTGCTCATCTGATAATGATGGCGATCCATTATTTTTCGTCTTAGGATGGTGTATGGTTGTGGTGTTGTGGGACTTAAAGTGAAGTTGCGGACTTCTTTAGCTACTGAAAGGGGTAGGATTGAGCATAAATCTTGATAGCGAACTCCTTCAGATTTAATATTGTGTCTCGTGAAATAATGCTCTAGTTGAGCAAACCACAACTCGGGGTCACTAAGATCGAATTCTGGGATTAGGATATTCGTGGTCATAACGGTGTCTATGTCTACCGATGACTTATCCTCTAGGCTTTTCGTTCGGACTGAGTCTACCATGTTATATGAACAACATGATAACGTAATGAGGACGGAAAAATAATCAGTGATAAAAATAAAATACTATGTTTCAAAGGAGCAAGAACAAATATTTGTGCAGAATAAGATGAATTCATTTTATTTCGTTGGTTTCTCATCAGCTGCATACAACCTAGGATAATATTTTACAGAAATAATATTTAATACAAAGTTTAACGTACTCATGAGAGTGTTTGAACTTGGTTGAGATCAAACGTGTTAGACATGTGAACATGACTAAAAAAATTGAAGAATATGCTCTACGACTTACAGGAATGAAAACACTTAACAGTGCAATCGCTAAACATTTGATTGACACAGGACACCAGATTGATATCAATAAATCATTCAAAGTATTCAATAGACAAAAAACTTCAAATCTCGTAAAATATGCTGAAGCGATTGCCATTAAACGGATGAAACCAAATTTATGTGTTCAAAAAGAAACTGTTATTAGCTTTTCTTTACCCTGGTAACTTGACTTATGTGTCGTCATATTCATTGCCTATTTCAATTATTACTTCTTTATTGGATCATATTTCTTGTTACATCACCATTTTTAGTTCAACTTTGTGTTTAATTAGGTCATTCTAAGTTTAACAACTGAACTTAATTTAATTCACATGATTATCATATATTTCCAACCACCTCTTATTATGTAATCATTTGAACTTTGATCTCTATTTTGCCTTCTGGTACCTTCCTTTGTATTCGATATATATTTACAGCATATTCTTCAATTTTTTTAGTCATGTTCACATGTCTAACACGTTTGATTTCAACCAAGTTCAAACACTCTCATGAGTACGTTAAACTTTGTATTAAATATTATTTCTGTAAAATATTATCCTAGGTTGTATGCAGCTGATGAGAAACCAACGAAATAAAATGAATTCATCTTATTCTGCACAAATATTTGTTCTTGCTCTTTTGAAATTAATAAAGGGAAAAAAGTGTATGAAATTTTTAAAAATACTATGTATATGAAAAAATATATACGTAATCTTAACTATTGTAAACCAGAAGGCTTATTTTTATGACTGAATATAAAAAGAAAAAGTGATATGAACAACAGAAATGAAACATTTTATTCAACACAGGGCTCACCAGTTTAACGCCTAGGTATATCCCGATTTAGTGACACAAGAATCCAGAGTATTATAGGAACAGGTCTTTATTTAATAGAGTGGGCAGGACAGTCGAGCGCGGTCCTAGTTATTCAAACACACATAATTCTCAACGTTCAATATAAGCTAATAGGAAATATAATCCCTATACAGAATAAGGAAGTAAATGAATACTGAAGCCTAATTGTTTTGGCGTATGCTTAAGTTTTGAAGTGAACTTTTAACTAGTTAAGCTATGTTGCTACAGATCTATATTCTTTAACGGGGCGTTGGGAGGCTGGTACATACAACCGAGCAAGATCGATGTAGTCCATGTAGGTTTTAGGACAACCCACACAGAATCTTGTGTTGCATTTAGCCCTGGAATATCACATAAGAGCGACTTCAGCTTTGAATGGACATATATTATGGAACCTCCTCCGCGTCCATGTAATCTATCACTACGGTATAGGTTGTAATTATCAAGAGATATATTTATATCAGGGATGCTCGAATTAGTTCATGCTTCAGTAATCATAATGAGCGATGGTTTGCAGAGTGACGCTAGCATGATTAAGTCAGTCATTTGTTACATATCGACCTAGCATTTATTAGACATAAGGTAAATGCGTGGCTATATGAGTAAAACTGATTAAGGGTACCATTCATATATGAACCATAGTTAATGTCAGGGGTGTAGTTTAAGTGGGGTATAGATGGTTGTTGGTTTTCGGACAGCTCATATTGATAGTCAACGTTACGACTGGATTTATTATAGGAGCTGTTGTGTATACAAACTTCTTAGCCCGAGAAATAAGGTGGGAATTTTAACTGGCTGAGGTTGTACGGGATTAAGGAGGTTGCATATACCATATGGTTAGAAATTATGTCGACCAGTTGTTTCGCTAGTGGTGCTACTGTGTCCTGTATCCCGAGAAAACTCTGATTCCCGTCTATTATGTCATGATACCGATGAAAGTTGGGATCTATATAGTTAGGGTTGAAACCGTTCTTGTTTGTGTCACTATAAGAAGGGTTTAAAAGTGGTGCAAGAGTGTTGTTATGAGTATGTGCATTAACAGAGCTCATAACTGGTGGTTGGGTTAATACCCTAAAGTGTCTAGTGGTATTTCCCCAAGTGCGTTTACTATGGTAAGTAGGGTGTTGTACAGGATGAGGGGTAAGGGGCCGCTTCTCGATAGGTCGACTGTTAAATTTTAGAGGACGCGAGTATATGTATCCTCTGTTTCGTCGTCTATCATTCTTGATGTCGAATTTTATATCTCAAAGTTGAGTGTACTGGTACTTATCATTTTCTTTATTATCTTGAGCGCTCATGAATTCGCTGCATCTCTAAGACAGTTAAATTGAAATAATAGTGGGCAGTTTTGTCTGTTTGACTTTTTTCTGCGTCTTATAACTTGACATTGAAATTCTACCATGCCACATGCTTTCAAACATGTATCCCTCATTTCTACAAGAGGTATGTGGTCGGGAATATTATATACCACCACATTACATGAGGAGATACCCCTTTTTACCGCTTCCGTTGATGTTAGGTCAACCAGACACTTAGCCTTCGCAAAGTTTTCAACATTTTCGTCTCTATTATGTTCCCATATATTTGTGAGAGGTGCTAGTTGATTGAGTTAAGATTTTAGTTCAGCGAGGGATTTTTGTAGTGACAGTATATCATAGCTGTTGCGGGCTGTATGACGGTGAGTATCATATAGGATGTTATAGGTCTTAACCTGAGGGCCGTTTGGGGTATCACTGAGAACATCGGTTTGGTCTTCTTAGATAGGTTGGTTAGACTATTTCGCGATCGCTTGTTACAGCTTATGCGTTTATTTATTTTCACCATCTTAGAATGACGTGATATGAAATATATATTTAGTGGGAAATAGTGGGTGGACATGACTTTTACGGTCGAACCAATGAGGAACGGAGGAAGCGTTTCAGGGTCATGGCGGACACTTGAAGGCGTCATGCTAACAATAGAGAGTGTTCGATATGTTATTAGTGATAAAAATCTCGTTGTTCGTTCGCAAACTATGGGATTGTTAAGAAAACCATTAAATTGTCACTGTGGCTAGGAAATGGCAGTTTTCTAGAAAAAAGGGGACACGAGATGGCTGTTGATTTCGTTTTACTGATTGCTGGTGCAGAAGGTCTTTTTTTGCTCGTTTCAGTCTACAATTGAAAGAGATCCTCGTTTTAGTAAACGAATGGGTGATTAGCATTAAAGTAACGACAGCCGCTTCCCTAGCGGATGTTTCTGAAAAGACGGCAATTCAGTGATATGAATATTGTCGTGAAATATGTAGCTCTCTGGTATATGGGATAGAGCATTAAACAAGGGACATTGTAGGAGGATTCGCGACATAATGGCCGCTACACTTCTTCCTCTGTTAGAAAAATACATATTACCCGGAACAATAATATATAGTGACAGTTGGAAAGCCTATTCGTACTATGGATCGCAAGGATGTTATGGACCCAATCATAGCACAACTCATTACGAGTTGTAAAAGTCTCACAGAAGCTGTCTGCAAAATAAAAAAGGGTCATAGAGAAAAATAATAATAATAAAATATATATATGGTTCTGTGGGAAGAGATTATAAATGAAATTCTAATGAGTTCAATGGGTAGTTGTAGTTTAGGTTTTATGTAAATAAATTCGTTCGCTAACTAACAAACCAAATGCAATTAAAAGGTCAAGTTGTCGTCAAAATTGTGAATTGGTTTATAAGTGATGACAGCAGATAGATAATAATAATAATAGTAATTATAGTAATAATGATAGTAATGATAATAAAATAGATTGGAATAGGATGCACTATTAACAATGTAAAATACTTAGAGAATTATAGCAATGGAGAGGACAAACAGTGCAATTAACACTTGATGAAATTGTAAATTTTCACTCAAATGATACTAGATAGAGGGTGTGTGTGTGCATAAATAAGTATATGGTATTGAAAATCAATGGATAATTTCGGTATGGATTCAGTGTGAATAGAAATATTAGAAAACTAGTGAACGCAACAAAATTAAAAGGTCAACTTGTCATCGAGATAGTGAATTTGTGTATAATTGATGACAGAAGATGGATAAAGAAAGTTATCAGTGCAATGAAATTATGATTTTTCGCATAAGTGAATTAAAAATGTGTGTGCATATGTGGGTTTGATCAATATAAAAATACGCATTATTAACTGAGTCCATAGGCATATGTTGTATTATGAATGCATTTGATATATTTTAAAACTGTTTATACGGAGCTGGGACCATGTTTGTATGTATCATTAGATATTTCAGGGTACTTGAGGAGGTTACATAGACTTTCACCTAGAAGGTGTTCGTGAAGTAATGTTTTGAACGCGGCTAACGACTAGCTGCAGCAAATGCGCTTGGGAAGTTTGTTCCATAGTGTCGCATATCTCACTGTGACAAAGTGCTGGCGTAGCTGTGTGCGACATCGCTGGATATTAATGGTGTTTTCCTTATTGCGCAGGTTGTGTGAGGAGATGTAGGGGGGTCGGCAGTGATGTCAAAGCGTAAGTTGCACCACTAATAAGGCGATACATGAGAGTGAGGTTTAATTTCAAGCGTCGGAACCAAAGGGGTTCTAGCTTTAGTTTATGGCATCGTTGGCGATAAGTTTGAGTGCTGTATTCGCTTAATAAGCTCTTAGTAAATGCTCTTTGAGTTCCCTCGATTTTCATCATATCTATGCGTCTACAGTTGCCGTAGAGTAGACAACCATATTCTAATATTGGACGAACACACTTTGTGTACAATAATAGTTTTGAGTTTAAATTGAGAAAATTTTTCCTTATAAATCCAGTTAGCTTCCTCGCTTCGGAAGTTTGAAATGCAACATGCTCGGAAAAGTTAGTGCTGTCGGTATATCTGATCCCCAAATCTCGAGCGACGCTTAGAGGTTTCATTTGCGTTTTATATAGGTGAAGGTTGAGTTCCATCTGCGACCAGTGGAAATTTATCCACTTTTGTGCACGTTTAGGGGGAGATGCCATATTTTAGTCCATTCTAATAAATTATCAATTTCTTCTTGTATTATTTTGGTAATAGTGTTTTTATTTATGGTGGGTGGGAATGAATAGGATACCTTTAAGTCATCTGCAAAAAGGAAGGTTTTACCTTGCGCAAATTGCTGGCATACATGATTGATGGAGAGAAGAAAGAGTAATGGTCCAATTACGCTTCTTTGCACAACTCCGCTGGATACATATGCTGGCTTTAAGTAGCTAGAACCGATTCTTACAAGTTAGCGGCACCCTGTGAGGAATGATTTAAACCATCTTAGCATAGTATTCCCGTAGCTGAGGAAGGCATTCCGAAGACAGCTATCGCAATACCTTTTGGACTGTACGAGTTTGTACGCATGCCATTAGGCCTGCGAGACGTGGCACAAACATTCGAAAGGTTTATGGATAATTTACTTCGAGATATGCCATTCGCACAGCGGTACATAGATGACTTATTAATTGCTAGACCGAACTTAGAATCACATGAACAACATGTGATGGCAGTGTTGAAACGACTAAACGAAAATGGCATGAACATGCATCAAAGTAAATGTGTTTTCGGTGTTGAAACACTAGAATGCCCTGAAAATGCCATAAGCCCTGAAGGAATTACACCAATCAAACAGGAGGTGGACACTATTAAACACTACCCATACCAAGCTCACAAACACAGCTTAGTTTTTTGGTTTAATAAACTATAAGATATAAGAACATTTTGGATTTAGTTTTTGCAAATGAACTTACCCCATGTACTGTACGTACAGGGAAACAATTCCCAGGTTGTGACCACAATATTTTATGTGCAGCTTCGACTTAGAGACTACAACGTATAAATGCCGGGTTACAATACCTAGCAGACCCATCTACGAGATAGACTGGACGAGCTTTAAGGCTTCCAATGTGTTCATTGGAATAACTACTTCACGGGAGACGTTGCTGATAAGCTGACAGGTATATTCTACTACAACACTTATAATGCGCTTGACACTGTTGCACCATTAGGATACCCTAAACCCAGAATTCCAAAATGTATACTAATCGCCGCTACTATAAGAAGAAGCCTCAGTGGACATGTATCTAAATTTCATTAGCTTAAACATTTTCCTCCCACATAACTATGAAAGAAATGTGTATTAATCCCGGGTCAGAACGTATACAAGTGAAGATTGCACTGAAACAGCAGGCTACTGAGCGAACTAACCCCACAAGACTTCCCAAGACCTCTCCGATCAAAATCAGTAGCTCTAAGACAAAGGGTGGAAACCTCTTTATCTGTGGCCACATAATATATGATGACCCCTGCCGTATAGCTGATTTATTCAGTGAGTATTTTACCATTTAAATCACTATTAAAAACCACATAGATAGAATCAAACCTACTACGCCACTCGCATGCGAAATCATGAATATAACATTCACTATAGAAAATATCACGAAGGCCATCACGACACTAAAACACTCATACACACTGGGCCGTGATAGTATACCAGCTAATGTACTTAAAATTGGTAGTATTCACTTCCATTCTCTGCTGAATGCTACCCTACCTCATAGAAAACTACATGTGTCATCCCTAAGTTTAAATCCTGACCTGTAGGGAATCGAGAGAACAACCGCCCTATCGATCTAACCTCTGTTGCATCAAGAGAAGTGAAAAAGATAATCAAGAAGGAATTGCTTCATGCTTACTTAAGAACGAAGTACTGTCCTTTCCCCAACATGAATTCTTAAAGACTATGTTGCGTGATACATACATGCCGGACTATCTAGACGACCTAACTACACAACATGACAAAGGGCTCTTAGTGTCCGGTTTATTTCTCGACTTCAGTAGTGCTTTTGACAAAGTCCCACATAAGGGATTGCTCATCAAGCGGAAGTCATTCGGAGTCAAAGACCAAATTCACTCATGGTTTGCATCTTTCCTGGAAGGAAGACAGTGCACAATAAGGTTCAATAACAGTCTATCATCACCTAAACCAATTACCGGCAGTGTTATACAGGGAAGTTTACTGAGTCCCTTATTGTTCATTATTTAGATAAACTATATAAATAACATTATAAAACATGACCGACCGAAATTATATGCAGAGGATCTCAAGGTAGCATATAGCTTTAGACCGGATTTTTTGGAAGGTATGACTGTAATTGAAAAGGACCTACATATCCTAGCTGCCTGGGGCCAAAAATGGCAACTACCACTTAACTACAGTAAATGTGGAATCATGCACATGGTCAACTATAACCACCAGTCTACGTTTTATCAAAATGGGTCCAAGGTCCAAATACTCCAATCAACAAGCGACCTGGGTATTAAATATTCTGGTAACTTAGAGTTCATGGAACACTCCCTCTCTATAATCTCCAAAACTAGAAGATTAACAGGCTTGCTTCTTATAAACTTCCATACAACGGAGGCTAAACTTACTTTTGTTTAAGATGTGTGTAGGTCCTGCACACGAATTCTGATCATTTATCTTTTGGAGCATGAATAGAATAAATAGGATACGTGTAGATAGTTTACCCAGAAGTTTTACACGTCGAATTCTGGGAACTAACAGTAACATGGACTACACGACTAGGTATAGAACTCTCATTAGAACCTCTGTGCCGTCTCCGACTACGACATAACATTCCGCTGCAGAATAATCAACAGAAGTTCATTCTCGGCTTTCTCTCTTCCTTAAAACCAAATGCCTTGATACGATCTCAGTAACTAAGAGGCAACATTACTTATCAAGAAGTACCAAACACAATATCGCTGTAAGTTCCTTATCGTATTTTACAGCAAACTCTGGAATGAACTATGGGTTGTACGGTTGTGTCTATGCGATGCACGACATCTTGTTTTACTAGCGTACCCTCATATGTAACTTTTAGCAGTTTCGGAGATTTTTAAAGGAGACTCAAGTGTATCACCAGCAAACACATGAAAGGAGAATCGTCAACTATTCCATTAATGAAGACGTGATGCTCTGCACTAAGCAATCCCTGACGCTTTACTTCCTCCAACAGATGAAAATGCCGGAGGAAGTCAATCCCAATGATTTGGAACATTACATCTGCTACAATAAATTTCCACTCGAAACTAGTGTCAAGGCTCTAATTAAGCACTAACGAGTAGCTACCATATGTTCGTATTTTTGATGTGTTTGCTGCACGTAAAACAAATGCAGCATCATCGTTTTTTTTCTGCAACTGCAGGTGGGATGACGTTAACCTCTACCCCTATATCCACCAAGAATAACGTACCAGTATTTTGATCCTTTACATAAAATAGGTGACTGTGTTGTGTCCTCATGCCAGGGGTCGCAACCGTCACAGACAACCAGCTTGGCCGTTTCGTACTAGGCGTTTTCTAAAGTTACACTGTAATCAACACTATCTAGCCTGGTCACCATGAGCGGGATGGTACCAACAAATAGTAGGAGCCTGTGCTTTGGTTAGTGAATACCTTTTTGTGCTATGGAATCGCCGTCTAGATCAAGTACGTGATGCACCGTGCAACCGAAATGCCAAGGTCTCTTCCGGCAGCGTTGCCACCTGCTCTTCCAAGGCATCTTTCCCCCTTTCATTGGTGGCTGACTAAGTTGCGCAACCAACCGACATTACGTCCTTTCATAAATCCGATCCCTAATATCAGCTAATCTGTCAACATTAATATTACCCTCACCGTAGGCGAGTGTTTATTGAATATTTTGAGGCACGAGTCTGAACCATAGTTGGTAAAATAGCCGGTTATCAACTTTTCCATCGCCTAGCAAGGTTTTCATGTAATTCTTTAACTAAGAAGGTGTTTGTTCAGCTAACTGTACGTTGTTTAGTAACTGGCCTATAGCCTGATGGTTTGACATGACTGTGGCGTTTATAACTGCTTGTTGCAGGATATCGCAAGGTGCTTTCGGGTCTTTGCTAATTATTGCGTTCCTGACAGGTACTGTCGTCAGGTAGCATTGTGCTAACGTACCCATACTTAACATTCCGTGATACAATATGATGTGCAAGAATACAATTCTCTGTACGAGAAAACCATAGAACTGGATAAAGAAAGTTAAAAGGTGCATTAAGGCTAATGGCGCCTACGGACTCCGCATTGAAGTGTAAGAAGAGATCAGATTTAGTGGATGTCATAACACAATAACAAAACCACAGGAAAAATGTAATGATATATGACGTACAATAGAAAATACACACAAAAAATAGTTGCAAATTAATAAATAAACTCAATAACAGCTACAGACATATAACCAGCTATAGGCTGAATACGTTAATGAAATATAATCCTGCTAAGTGAATTACATGAGATGTTAAGATAAGTCGTTAGTATGTGGAAACTTTAATAATTCGTTGGGACAGAAAACACGGTGAAGTGCATCTTTATTAATAATTACGAGAAATTAGAGTTTAAATAACTAGAATACGTGTATTTGTATAAATTATGATACAAAACATCAGATAGTAGATGAATCAGGCGATACGATACGAGCAATCAGGAAGGGTTTCAACCGGAGTAGCTTGTTCTGTGCGTTAGCTCACCACTTTGTTGGTACGAACATATACTGCCTTATTTGCAACCTTGTTAAGTTCAATAATCATACATATCTTGTCAATTATTTCACCTTCGTTAATGACAACACTCATTTACACTCTACAATGGCAAATTACGCGTACAATCAAGATGTCTAGAACGAAGATGCGATATATATATATTTAAACCCAAAGAATCTAATACCAAAAATTGTACAACGGCCTGACGTTATGTAGAACACTGCAGTCTAACTTTTAATCACAAATTTTAATAAAGAAATACACGGTACAAACACCATAGTGTAAAGAGATAATAGTGGCCTCTACAAACTAACTGGTCAAAAAGATATTGGATATTGGAATGACCTAGACCTCGGGAGGGTTCATTTGATTAGTGTTCTGGATTATGCGTTGCTCTGTAGCATTCGTAGTCTCGTTCATAGCAGTTGTTCTCGGTAATTCTAAATACGAGAAATGGTCTGATCTCGAACCCTCATTCTCTCTGAGTCAACTGCATAGACAGAAAGCTATCGTCGATAAGGTGTTTAGTCCAGAACGTCTTGAATTGTTCTCTAACATCGACTCCGTCTGGAAGATTTTCAAATTTAGCTTTAAGAGAGTGTATGGTAGCGTTATGGAAGAGACGAAGCGATTTCTTATATTTGGGTCTAAATTTATTGAAATGGTGGAGCATAATCGTGCCTATCGAGAACGTAAGGCAACATACGAAATGGGTGTCAATAACTTCACTGATAGAGTAAGACAGTCTTATGTTATTTACTACTGTAGACGGAATATGAGCTCAAAAAGTTGCGTGGATACAAGTCTGCCTGTCGTCTTGTTAAACGCAAAGGACCTACCTTCATTAGTTCAGAAGACGCCAAACTTCCAGACAGAGTTGATTGGCGAAGAGACGGATCTGTAACTGCTGTAAAAAACCAAGGTCAGTGTGGTTCGTGCTGGGCATTCTCTTCAACGGGTGCAATAGAAGGTCAACATCACCGAAAAACTAAACGCCTAGTTAACCTATCGGAGCAGCAGTTGATTGATTGCAGCAAAAGTTACGGAAATAATGGTTGTGATGGTGGCCTTATGGATTTGGCGTTTCAGTATGTTCGTGACAACGAGGGTATTGATTCCGAGACTACGTACCCATATATATCTGGCGATGGGAGTGAAAATGCTAAATGTCTGTTCAACTCTACTAACATTATGGCTCAAGTTACAGATTATGTAAATTTACCTGAAGGTGATGAGCGTGCACTAATGAATGCTGTCGCAACGATAGGTCCAGTTTCAATCGCCATTAATGCTGGTCTCCCTAGTTTTTCCATGTATAAGTCAGGTGAGTGGGTTTTACATGTTGGAAGTTGTGATTTACTTTATTTAAATAATTCTCCCTCAGAACTTTTTAAGGTAATTCGTATAAAAATAAGCCATTTTGCTTATGCGGTCATTCTAAATCTCAGTATTCACTGAATTTAGGTAGATTCATAAAGCATGGATCACTTCTCCTAACTTTGGCTGCTGCACTGTCAAATTTGTTGGGGTATGTTGGTCGGAATAATGGTCCCAAGCAGGTTGGTTGAGGAGTGCTCTGAATTGAAGCTGTTAGCTGAAGGCCTAAGAGCAGTTAAACTGTCGACTGTACTAGAAGGATGGCAGTAATAACGGTTTCTGGAGAAGATGGTTGCTATTAATGTTGCCTTCCGGATACTGAAGGAAGTGGCTAGAAAAGATCATATTTGAAAATTTACACCTAACCTTACCTCGTGTATTTTCATCTTCAGTGATAGGGCACTAAAACACCGAATAACTCAAAAAGTCGATTTGTGATCAAACTTAGGCATTTATCCTGTGGATTCTAGTCATTTTTTAATGTTAACTTGATGGTTACGTTAGTTTCCTTAAAGTACCTCAAGGACAAAGTCTCTTTACGGTACAAACAACCTAGAAAACGATGATCGTACTCATACGTTTAACAGCACTTAAGATCATTCGCTCTCCTCTACGTATGTTTTCAACTTCAACGTAGCTTAAAATATTCTTATGCAGGGATTTTTATGTAAATGAAGAGAAGAAAAATCAGCTATGACTGTGTGTCACTGAGTTATCAGCCCTCTAACTATACTACGCCGAAATGGGCCACTGGATGCAGCTTTTTCTCATTCCGTACAGCCAATTCTCATTTATATGGATGTGAGACGGAACGAGGAGAACAAAGATTGCTTAGTGTCGTTTGTTTTATATTACCACCTGAAAAATAAGTGCTCAGTTCATGTTAGCTAGTTTTCATAACTAATACGACTTTGATTTCTGTATCGCACTTGCTTTATATGCACTTGTCCTCATAGTAACCAGGTGAAAATGATTTACAATTGCTTTATTGAGCACTAATTGTTATAATATCTGTATGACAACAGTTTTTAACAGGCAACACATTTGTGTCGATTTGAGCTTTCACTTTGTGTCTTGACAGCCAGTGAAAATACTTTTGGTGAGAAGTAACGGATTAAAAATGATGCCTTTAGTAACCGTAGTACGTTGAATAAATAAAAAAGCAATATAAATACTACTGAGGATTCTAACCATTGATTGGAATCAGTTCGTTAATCTCAACAAAGACTAGTTTTGTCTTGGTTCAGACAACTTTAGGTATGAACTATATCCCACGTGATATCAAGTTGTGGAATAACTGTATATGCAACACATGTTGCAGCTACATTAATGCAACCTCATAAAATGGTTTAACACAATCTGTAACACCAACATTGGTCATTGGTTACTTTTGTAATATATACGCAATGTTTTGAGGACATTCCTTGTCAAATATCACATCCAATTTACAGAATTGGATTCCTAATTCTTTTAATTACGATTAACAAGAAGTAATTTACTGATGCTTATTTATCAATTGATTAATTCTCTGGATAGTGTTCATTAAGGAAAGGACTTCCTGTTTTGTATATTGATTTCCAACATCTCAGTTGCGTAGTCCAGATCAATTTCATACCACAAGCGGTTGAGTCACTAATTTTACTTTCTTTTGGTCTTGATATTACATTTGAGCTTTTCATTTCTGTTGTCAGTAAGCTAGATACTCTGGCAATTACTATTAGTTTTACTTATTTCTGAAGTTGTTTTTAATTTTATTGATTCAACGATAAGTGTTTTTGCTAACATTCCTATCTCATCGTTTAGGCATTTATTCAGACCCTAAGTGTACAGGTTCGTCAGAAGACCTAGATCATGGGGTTTTGCTAGTCGGTTATGGAATAGAAAATGGTACATCATATTGGCTTATAAAGAATAGTTGGGGTAAAGATTGGGGGGACAATGGTTATGTCAAAATCCTGAAGGACTCGAAGAACATGTGTGGTGTCGCTAGTGCGGCTTCATACCCCCTAGTATGAATTAACTGAAATTGTTTACTAAATTTAGTTTTGAGACAATTTGTAATAGAAAACTTCTATCGAATCTCGCTTCTTAGATTTTATACAGGACCAACTTAATGTATATTACGTTATTCTTTATTCGTATAATTTTGTTGTTGTTCGTAATCAGTGTGTGATTTTCTTGATTTGTCTTTCTCCTATTCCCACTATCATGTAGTAAATAATTGACTGTTACTGCCTTAACCTAGAAAGCTTTGTAATAATTAAAAGCTATAGGACTCCAGTAAGCATGGTTGAAATTTCAAGTGGGTTGTCATTTATACTCTTTTATAACGAAACCCAGGTATGGAGTAATTTGGCATTATATTAAATGGCAAGATAGTCTTTACCGTAAGTATTACCTTGTCGGAGTAATCGCACTTCCTTTTTGATCATGATTCTTAGCGATGTTGCAAACTACACACTGGCTCCATATATTTAAACTTTTTATCAAATTAAGTAATAGGCTTTACAATACCATACCTTCTGTTTCTAAATCCTTGATAATGCTCAAATATTGCTATCCAGTTCGCTTCTCCTTACCAGTGTGAAGAAGCAGCAGATCCCATATGTTAGGTATCTAGAGACTCAGTAGCAACTTGTGAGTGTAAGTGTACCACTACATATTCGGAAGCAGATCAGGCTCTTCCAGACTAGGTCCTCCATATCGTTGAGAGGAATAGAGCTATAAAAACAGAAAACAGAATCCTCCTCGTTTCCTATACGTAAATTCCGACTGAACCTTAGATTATTGTAGCTTAGAGGAAACAAAATATAATTGTGTTATATACTGTCCAGCTGCTGAGATGGAGTGCTAAAACGTAACTGTTGTAAATGGTTATGTGTTAAAATAAGGGAATACCTCTCTGGAGATTTTAGGTGTTAACTTTAATGAACAGGTAAAGATGGATGTTACTTTCCACTAGGTCTAGACAGCCTCATTTTAAACAAGTTTTGAAATGGTGAGAATAAGGGATACATTGACACTTAGGTTTAGAGAAACTTACCCGTAAACTAAATTAAACTATTGAAGGTAATTAGTAGAAAATTGTTGATTCTTTTAAGCTATATATTTTAGGCATCAATCATCCGGACGGTTAATCAGCAATCGGAAAGCACATGAGACTCCGTTTGTACATCAACAGGTTGTTTCCAGGGTCCTCGGAACTCTTCATCCGCTTTAAGAGAGTAGTCCTCAATGCGTTTTTTAGATAAAGTGTCGAAAATTTGGCGCTAAATCTTCCCGTCTGTCATCAACAAGAATGAATACCACCATAAAGTCACTTTTGTTAGATCCTTGAATTTTATCTGTTTCTAAACTAAAATGTTATAATTAGTACAGAGACAGAAAATAGGTATAATCATTTAGGAAAATAAGTTAAAACACGCATGTCGAGCGGTAGCGAGAAGTGTAACAAGGATAAGTGGCTACTTTCAGGATACATTTCCTAAATTTCCAGTAGGAAACTGCAACATACATTCTAACAACGTAAGTAGTGGAACGTATCTGACTAAAGACAATGGGTTACGACTAAGCAATATCTCCTATTGCTGCAGTTGCAAACATGAACTATTAAAGGCAAGTGAAAATTCCTATCATAACATTTAATGAAAAGACGGAATTTCATCACAAAACTAACGCACTAGTGACTAATTTCTCGAGATAATTCCTGGAAGAAGTGACCAGCAGAGTTCATCAATGTAGGGTATGAGGTAGTTGCCCACCGATGGCAGTGGATGATGTTGCGCAAATATATCGCGAATTGATTGAGTTAGAAATATCAACCGTTAGGAGCCTCTTTTGTGGTCCAACTGTAAGGCGTTTGCTACGGAAGCAAAAGATCCCTGGTCCAATCGCCGAGGAAGTGGTGGGTGCGCAATTCCGAAGTGTCTTATAGTACGACGAAACGGTTGTCGAGTGCTTCCTGGTGGTCAATGGTGTACTTCCGACCAATTCGTGATACCAAATTATTAATTTGTTTAGTTTTCCACGAACAAACCATCTATCTATCTATACATATGCACTTCAATTTACAAAGGTAGTTATTTCGATATTAATCAAGTTATAGTGTTTCGGATTATAATTTAGTAAGTACTAAAGTATCCATGAAAATAACAGAGTGACTAATGAAAGCGTCAAGTCAGCGAATTGCTTACTTTTAAAAGTTTTTAATACTGAGTGAATAAATTAGGATATATAGGCTGATTATCTAATATCAAAGAAAACTTAGAATTAAAATTTCACTCTGATCCACTTGATTAACATAGGTCAGGTTGACAAAAATAAAGCTATTTACAGAATCTCAATAGGTACTCCACATGTCCTTCAAATCCGTCATTTTCATATAGCGAAAACTATTGGAGTTTCCATTACGAAGCCGAATGATTTCATTCGGAAGTTTATGCAACCCTGTGGTGATTTCCGATACCTAGTTTGGGTGAATCCGGACAAATTTCATGACTGTATACTTTTGTTCCTGATGTTTTTGTCCATGTATTCCCCCCTGTGTGTCTGCTTAGCATTCCTGTGTTATATTGTTTCGGCGACGTATATCAGTCTGACCTCGTTCCCTACTTGTCACTGGCTTTCCAGTTCTCACCTCTTTGTTATTATTCATATATTTGGGACATCGCTATTCCTACATGCACACATATGTGTTGTTGGTTAGATTCCTTATGGTCCATATTACTGCATTAGTGGATTGCATGGTTGCTAGTCTACGGACTGTCAAGTGTTAACTTCTGACTTCTTGCGATTCCTATTACTGATGATTACATTACGATTCTACTACTACTACTTCTGGGTTTTCACTGTTTTACGTGTCTGCAATTTCTTATCCTAAGTGCTAATAAAAACATCATATAGCTCTCTTTAAACCATCGACAGAAGTCACATAAAAGCAGGGTAAGAAAGGACCTACTAAACGTTTAAGTCTATATAATTTTTAGAATCTTTAATCATTGTCTGTTTAGATAGGGTGAGTAGTCGTATCTTTATTTTTACGCAACTATTATTATTAATTTCTTTTATCAACTTTGTAACTACCCCAACTTCTCCCAAGTTCTCGGTATTTTTTTCCACGTTCTTGTCTCTTTGATGTACACAGAATCGTAACATACTCTACTTCTACGTCTCTGTTAATAATATTCGATCTCTTCTCATAGTTTATTGGTCCATTCTCTTGCTTGGTGTTATGTAAGTGTTATTAAGTAGGTGTTATTAAGTGGCATGTATTACTTGGTCATCTAATAAGGATGCGCGTGCAGTGAATAGCTACAAATTAGCAATTAGATATCGTCCAACTCAAGGACACATCAGTATTCGAATTCATTCATCTAGTATTAGTGACTTTCAAATAGTAATCACCCCTCTGTGCATCTCATTGATTATTCTCACTTGTCGTCGTGATTGCTTTGTTACATGAAATTATGTAACATACTATCACGTGATTGTTATTGACTTTATTATTATTGTAAACCGTAAGTAGTATTTATTTTTATTCTACAATATATGAAGTGCATTTATAGTGTGTGTTTCCCTCTGGATTCATTCAATTAATTAACTATAGCTAAAGGCTCTGGTAATTTTTACTGTGATTATGTAATGGAAAAATGAATGATGATATTGCAAATGGAATGTGCTTATTAATAACAACTTATCAATATTCCTCACATTTAGATCCTAGACACTAGTATCCGGTTAAGTTGAATAGTTTTGTGTAGATATCACATAATTTTAGTGTGGACAGGATAAGATCATGGAGCCTTCTTCGACAATATAGTGTGCGTGAAAAAGTGATCAATATCATAAGGAATTCTTACTACGGTCTGCACTACAAAATCGTTCATAAAGGTCGTCACACGAATTCATTTCAAATGCCGGACAAGGCTACCTACTCTCGCCCTTTTTTCCTTCCGGTGATTGGCTGGATTATGTGAACTTCAACCTCAGGCAAAACACGGAATACAGTTTACAACTTGGATGTAATTAAATAACTTGGACTTCCCAGATGACCTAGCTCTTCTCTTCCACATACAACAACAAATGAAGGTGAAGACTGACAGTGTAGCAGCAGTTTCTGCAGCAGTAGACCCCAAAATACACAAAGGGAAGACCAAGATCCTTAGATACAGAACAACAAATACCAACGCAATCATGCTTGACTAAGAAGCTCTGGAAGGTGTGAAAACTTTCACATACTTGCGCAGCGTCGTTGGTAAACAAGGAGAGTCTGATGCAGATGTGAGGGCGCGGATCGCCAAGGTATGGGCAACATTTTTACGACTGAAAAACATGTAAAATTCAAACCAACTTTCAGCCAACATTAGAGTTAAAATTTTCAATACAAATGTGAAAATAGTTTTATTGTATGGAGCTGAAACATGGAGTACTACGAAAAACACCTTCCAAAAGATGCGAGTATTTGTAAACGACTGTCTGAGTAAGATACTTTGAGTCTACTGGCCAGATACCATAAGCAACAATCTTCTGTGGCAGGAAACAAACCAACCAATATCCAGATGAGGAAGAAATTAGAAAAAGACGCTGGAGGTGGATAGGACACACATTGAAGAAATCGCGAGACAAGCAATAGCTTGGAATCCTCATGGCCAAAGGAGAAGAGGTAGATCAAAGAGCAGATTGTGTTGCGAATTGGAGACAGTCATAAAAAGAATTATTGGCACTTGTAAAGAACTGGAAAAGAGAGCTGGCATGTCCGAAAGAAGACATGTGATTAGTCAATATCGTGTGACACACATATGAGACAAAGGTCAGATCTTATATCTTGTACATTGTTGGTTTATATTATACTAATAATACATGTGTGTGTGTGATTGATCGGCTTCTTGATTGAGGTGAAGCTGGGTGCTAGATGTAAGACGGCGTTGCAAGTAATCAGGGTAGATAATATTGATCCTCTCTACGTCTGATATAACAAGAGCCAAGGACAGAGTTAGTTGAGGAATGCTAGTTGGCAGCCTATTGTCCCCGAGTGGTAACAGACAATGATCACATAATTTGAGAAAAATTTCCATGAATGAACTTATTTCATTTGGAAAACAGTTGATACTCAGGGCTAAGGAAGTGGTAGTATTAGACAGCTATTTCTTTCTAGCTGGTCACCACTACTACTATTATAAAATGTATATCAGATTCAAATAACTTGGAGTCCTTACTAAACCAGCTAGTCGATAAATAACAACTATACGCCCATCCTTAACAACCCAGATTTTCCAAATTTTTGACGAAAAATGGTGATCTATGAGTTTAAAAAAACCATAGGTTAAGGTCACAACGTTTGTGTTATCCTGTAAATTGAATGATATTAAGAAATGTGTACTGCTGGATATCAAACTCGTAGAATGAATGATCCATATTGATAGCGTGATTTGAGAATGATGAGTTGGAACAGGTGTGTATTCATAGTTGTGCAATGATGAGTATGCCTAAAGTTGTATCAAACGATTGTTCAGTGCATTCACGTTTTCAGTTGAAGTCATTTTGTGATTAAAATTGCAATGAGGATAGTTGAAAAATTTCCCCATTCCTAATCAGTCAGCACATTTAGAAACACAGATTTGAATAGGACACATGGTTTATTGGATCAGTAACTGATAATTTATTTTAAGAAAAGTGGCACCGAAGAACATGAAGTCGCTAAACACTACGTCTACTAATCTAATTTCAGTCTTAACAAAAAAATAAAGAGACGGATTATTTTGGCTCCAAATATATTTCTATTTAATTCTTCGCATCGGCCTCTATATTTGCGAGAATTATGTGCACATGGGATTTACATTTCGGTGACCTTAGTGCAGCCACAGTTCCAGTCTCAATCAACAGACCACCATTCATTGAACTGTATGGCATTACTGTCATTATTCTTATCACCAGGTCAATATTAATGAAATCAATCATTTAAGTGAATGTAAATTGTATGATTTGAATTTTCTAAGTAAATCAATTGCATTGTTACCGAGATGTGTATCTAATATGCACATTCCATAAACATGAATAATTAAACTCAGCACGCGAGTAAAACAGTAACAAAAAGACATTTAATTGTTACTTCATGTGATATGAAAGTAGTTACTATCTTTAGTTACCAAATATATCTCCCTAATCAATCAGTCATATTTATTTCTAATAGATTTTACTTATTTAACAATTTAATTTAAAGTTATTTAAGATTAGTAGTTACGGTATATGAAAGCAGTGATTAATGTATCAAATGGTTAGAAACAGTCTACAGAACACATTGGTGAAATCTTATTTGTAGTCCCGTTTCTTCGGTACTTTAAAGCACTTGGTGAGTGATCATAAATCTGAATTCCGTTCCAGTTGAATGTTGCTATTAAAGAATGCATTCACTCTTGAGGAAGACGGTAATCTTCATGCTATTCACAGATGTGCTACCCAGTATCTCAGTCTCATATACTGTCAGTAAACAAAGGTTGCCAAAGATTGAAATATGCAAGTTAACTGGTTACCATGTAGTTACCAGTATTATGTCCTATGGGCTTTGTAGAGGAGTTTTATATAGGGTAAAATCGTTGTCTTTAGATCCAAATGATTGGCTCCAATAATTTGATACTAAAAATAACGCGCCTCATCTTCCATTCACTTCCTTTGATGAATATATTGCACGTTGATCTTTGGAATCCAGTTAGCGCTTAGTACTAGACAGTGTGACATAGATTATTACACTGACTTATATCTGAGGTTATTAAATATCTTGCTTCCTGCATATTTTATCACTTTTCAGTTAAGTCTACTGGGTAATGAATGCATTTTAGGGTGTGATTTTCATTGACGAGTTCACCAGAAGTCTTAACTTTAACTATGTGCTTTATATTCGATACTTTAGCTAATTGTAGATGATGCTTGAAATGAAATCCTTAATGCAAATTATGCTGTCAAATGCAACATTCATTCAATAATTGAACAAAAAATGATCTAAAATTATGGATAAGTAGCAACTGGTGAACACTGAAAACTTTGCAGTTGATCTCAGTACTTTTAATCACTAGGTTAACTTTCTAACACTAGGTGTTTTAATTTGATATTAGTAGTAGATTATTCGTTAATTGTACTTATAAAGATATGTACAGATGAATAGACATTTTCGTAATACGGGACCGTACTATAAGTTAGTAAAGAGATTCAGATTTTGTTACTTTTTTGCTCTTCTTCAGTTACACGTTTGATATAGCCATTTAGCACTTATTGAAATGTAACTATATTAGGTTAAAACACGAAACGTTTTAGTTGGCTGTTATCCGTAAGTTCTATTTCATATGACTGTGATAAACAGTCATTAGCAAAAATCATATATTGCAGAATTAGATAAAAAATGTAGGTGTGAAATGTGACAATCAGTAAAATAGAATGCGTACAATTTTAGAAAGCATATTCTTATTTGCTGACAGACAATATATTTTTACAACTGCTAAATTGAACATTAACATTCTATGGGCTTTTAAATCTTGCACATATGTTTACCGAGTTAATCCAGTCGATAATTCAAATATATACTGAATTATATCTATGTATTGTGGGAGGGGGGGGGGGAATGTGCTTGTGTATTTCATGGGTATAATCATATGAGTTATAAGTCTTAAAGACATGTACTGGTAACTGCTCATATGATATTTCTGTGTTGTGATTAGAAATATGGAATTGTGTTTTATTTTTAGGTGAATGTTGATCATGTGAACAAATACTGTAACATAATCAGTAGACTTAATGCTAATAGAGTAGGAGTGATTACAATAGTAAATATTTTCTACAGGTGTTCAAACACGGAAATTATCTTGTTATGATAATTGCAAGTAGTTACATAGTTCTCATTGAAGATGTATGTGGGTTCAGATACATTTTTGCAAGAATCGTCATATCACATGTCATAGCATCTCTGATTTTGAGTTATACTGAGCTTTCTAAAAGTTTAGTTGATGAGTTTTATTCAACAACCTGGATGACTTTGTTTCGCTAACTTTTGAAAGAAGTGGTCTACGAGATTGGCACCTCAGGTAACTAGTTGCTGTTGTCATTTATCCAATCATTTAAAAAAAAATGTTTTAACTTTCTGATATGTCGGGCACTTAAAAAAGATTGATTATCTTCAAGAATTGTATTTTAGAACATTATTTTAGTTATTATAGCTGTGGATAATGCAAACATTTCATTCCTATGACTGTTACGTTTCCGATTCTGACTGGAATTGTGATTCTGTCTGGTTGGTTCTTCTATTTTTGGATTGGGACTGAGTGGGCGTAGGGCAGGCGCAAATTTATCAACTAGGCACACCTTATTGGCGTTCGCTACAACCAACCAAATTTCCTTGCGTCATAACACTTTCTTACCTGATTCAAAGTATTTTAGTTGTTGACTAGTTTTCTAAATGGTAGACAAATTGCATCTATTTTACTGTGTTGACTGACTACCGAATGACATGAATGTGAAGACTCTTAAACTTTTCTGATTTATTTGTGCTTTCTCTGTCTAAAATCACTATATTTCCCAGTCAAGCCTGAATCCATAATTGTCAGTTTGTTTGATACAAGAGAACATATATCGCGGAGTTTGACGGCTACATCATGTTGAGACAGGTGTAGATGAAGAGTTTGACCATTTTATCCGATATATCGTTTATTAAGTTATCTTCTGTTATCTTGCTATTCGGTTTGTGAAGTTGTCCAGAATGACATTAAAAGCTTCAGAATTATACTACTCAGCTGATAGAATGTTGTATAATAAAAACCATTCTCATGAACTACAAATCTCCTCTACGAATTCTGCTTTTCTTGTTTTCTTCTGACGTCTTTAGCAGCATAGGATTACATTAGCTAGGATTCATTAGGAACAATCCTTTGAAAGTGTGATGGAATAAGATTGTTCTAAGGATTCACGTAAGTTATGGAATGTATGCATAAAGGGCATTCAACAAAACAGTTTCTCTCCCTGAATCCTAGGATTTGAAATATTCAGAAATACATGATTATGTTGTTCATCAGTGCTATTAAAAGAATGTTTGTTGTAAATTTTACATCGAGAAGGTTTCCAAATGTATACATTCTGAATTATAAACTTTCTTCTAATGGTGAACAGATGACGATTATTTTTGGGTTGTCTTAATTATGCCTGTTTACGAATGTCGAGAAACGAATGGATAAGGAAAATTTGTTGCTCAGAAAAAGGATTTTGTTGTATGGAAATATTCGGTAGAGAAAGCGTAATAAACACCGAGAATTAGATGGTATATATAAAGAATGATCCAATCATTGCGGTTTTAAAACGTTCAAATAATAAACAGGTCTACCGTTTCCATAGATAACGTGTAGATTCGACTATGTTGGATTAGTGAAACATTTGGTAGCAGTTCCTAATGAGCCCAACACTTAGATGGTGTTTGGTATCTATCTGACTCCTTAAATGAAATACACTCAAATAACTCAGACCAACGCTTGAGTACTCTAGAAGGCTTTAAGTGTTGTATAATAGGCGAAAGATTAATTGATACGAGATCATGTCTCAGAAATCCAGAACCAGAAGGTGCGGGTAAGGAAATGTCCTTTGTTCAGTCATACTGTAATATGCATACCAAGATAAGATTGTACAAGGTTATCAGTGATTACTACAAACGAAATTCACTTAACACGAAAGTAGATAAAAATATAGGTAGAAATTACTTCAAAACTGTTAAACGATAGTATATTCCATTTAACCATAGAATTTGTGTATATTATGTAAAGTAATGTGTAAATGATAGTTTGAATTTGTTATCTATTCGAATTATCATTTACACAGTACCTCTTTCAGATAGAATGTATACCATGTATTTAATTTGTATTCATTCACTTTACGATAATTAAATTTGTTTAATATCTTACTAATGTTTTAAATCATATGAACATGTAATTCTGTTTCAATTTGATTTTATAACTTTATTCTACATTTACTATTATAATAATAATAATAATAATAATAATAATAATAAACCATAGTTAAATGTCGAGTTTTCAATGAGTCATTAATCATAAAAAGCCGAAAGTATTACAATTAAATGTTTGCAAAATGTAGAACAAATGTGAGTGAATAAAGTTAGATTTTGGCTGGCTTTTGTTGCTATTTTGATAACAGAAACTGATGAGTCACAACCCACAATAACATCAATAGGGAGATGCCACAATTATTGAAGTATATATATATATATATATATATATATATATATATATATATATATATATATAATGTATACCCGTTTTACAAGTTTGCATAATCGGGCTTAGTAATTTAGTAGTTAACTTAGTGGCTTTTGAAGAGAACGGATAATGTTTGAGTCTAGATGTTGATATCAGTACTAGAATGTAAGTATATCCAGATGACAGTGAGTCCTGAAGAGAACATACCGAGCTTCTTGTATTCCAACTAACAAGCATAATCCAAATTTGCAAACTAACACTGCAATGAGATCAACTTAGGATGTCCATGTGACAAAAATAGACCGATCAATTCTAGTCCATGACAATATCAGCAGGAAGACATAAATACTTCCATATCAATTGTGAGTGAGTATTTACCATTATGACAAGTTACTTAGTATCAACATTAAATGTACGTGTCGGAATGTACCTTATTAAGCATTCGGCAAAGAACTGAGATTCAATATTTAGTTCTAGTCTGTTCTAGTTAACATAATGTTGCTGAAATCTTGAGAAAACTGAAGCAGATTTTACTCCGAGTCACTAGTTTCCCTGCCACTTGTCCCTAAGCCACTTTCTGTCTCAGCCATATATCGGCCTGGAATGTCCTGATTGGTTTATTGGGAAAAAAGTTAAACAGGCGATTATCTTAATTAGGTTATGGAGAATCGATTTACTCCTGGCTCACGAATTGGCTTGTTATACATTTTTATGTCGGTATGCATGTTAAGTGTGTTATTGAAGTAAAATGGTGTCGACGATGAATATAACTATCAGGTTCGTTATTTTATCCTTGTTAGACTCATTCAGTTCAAATACACTTCTACATAAATCATCGGAATTAATTTCCTATTATAATCGTACTTTACCGTCATCATGTGCGCACTAGTCAGTGTGATTTACGATTAATATGAACACAGGGTATATGCAACTAACAGGATATATGCATCTGGGCTGGACATAGACTTCATTCAACAAAAGGAAAGCTTGATCAAGTGTACAAGACAATGTGACTGTTATAGTGTGAAGGAAGAGAGAGAGAGTGGTTTTGGTTGGTGGACGTGAACGCCAATGAAATGTGCCTAGTTGATAACCCGCGACTGACCTAAACCCACTCACCCCCCAGGCAGACAATAGAAGAACCAGAATTGGGAACCGCGAAACGGAGTGTATTGTATTTTAATCATGCCTTTATATATATACATAAAGTCAGACCACACAGTAAACCAATCAAGAATCTAACATTGGAACAGAACAAGGGAACGAGTGACAGTGAGTGGGTACATGTGCACGATTAAGTAAACGTACTTCATAGTAAATAACAATAAACTATGAGTAAATATACCAAACGGAAGGACCGGGCAGGGGGAACGTAGCAGTCGCAGAACTGAAATGATTATACTGTCCATAGTTATGATAAATGAAATAATGTTCTAAAACACAGTTCTCGAAGATAGTCAATCTTCGTTAGGTGCTCAGCATATCAGTGACGTGTATATTTTCCTCTTCATTTACATACGTTATTTTCTACTCGAATCTGCTTGTTGATTGTGTTTATGGAATAATTAATCAATAGTATCTAAATCATCTACTTCTTGATCATTCACTCAGAGTAAGATTATTAAGGCAAGTCTCATATATTTATTTCCTATACAAATTTAAGTGGTAACAAAAAAATACCATGCATTCTTTTTATTAAGTGCTTTCTCATAAGCTACATACAAGTGAGTAATTTCAAAACAATAAAGGAATGAATTGTAATTTGATTTAATAGATTTGTACAAAAGGTCAAATTAAAACGAAGACTTAGGATTTTCGAAGTGTTTCTTTAGACATTTAAAAAATATGTTGCGACTATGTTGTATAACATGAAAAAAATAACTATACGTAGTGTTGTAGAAAATAGTCGAGAAGCCTGAGAAGAAAAATGCATTCTTCGGAGTGACTTCTAAAAGTGATCCTGTTTCAAAAAAATATATATCAAAGGCTGAAAACAGCCATAAACAGTAAACTTCCAGCGGCTAGATTAATGTAATTATGGAAAGCAAGATGTCCAACAACACAAACCGAAGTAGACAAGTGCCCACCAAGTGTTATCTCCATTTGTATTTACCACTTTACATGTGGATACAAAGCAGTGTCACTAGGAAAACAGAGAGTCAAGTCTCTACACGTTTTAATAAGTTTATTTCCGAATTCGTTCGTCTCAGATAAAGAAATAATCATCATAATTCGAATACTCTCTGCCTATTAAACACGCAACATGAAATAAATACAATAAGCATAAATAATAATCAGTAAATAATCCATTTCAACTCTATTAAAGTTAGCAAAAGTTATAGAAAACACGAGGTTTAAGCCTGACCCCCTTCTTCAGAAAGAATACGTGATCAAACTCTAACTACTTTTAGTGACAAGATTAACATTTAATCTTTATTTTCCACAGATTTATGTCTATAACTCAGTGATTTTATTTCAATTTTCTATCTTACATCATTAATTATTGTAATAATTCTGTTATGTTATGTAACACAGTTGTGAAATTATCACTGTAAATATCTTGAGAAACACATGTAAACTTCTTAGACTTCACTTCAACCTGACCTTTAGTGCAATTTCATTGATTCAAATGATATATGGTTCCTTTATTAATTGGAACTTATTTACTTGTAAGTACCTAATGAATAAGCAAAAATCACAATGAATTTATAGTACTCTGCAAATAAAGTCGATTTTATTTTATTTAATTGTAATGGAAATTTTGGGATTAATCGTTAGTATAATGAATCAAGCGGAAAAAATTCCATGAAAATTATTATCGATCATTCTGGGTCTTTAGTACCCAATACATTCCTATTGATATTAAGTTATTTAAACTAGTAATCACATTTCAACTTGGCCAATAGATTTAGTATCATGAATGACTAGATAAACATGATATTCATCACTCAATAATCGGTGAACAGTAAATGGAATTATGCATATATTATTTATAATTTCTAATAAAATTTAATCAGAAAATACCTTTTAGCATCATTTCATTTACAGCTAAATTAATTTCTAATCACTAAACTGAGTAGGTAAGTTTACACAAGAAACGGAAGTAAATGACACGTATGGTTAGCTACATATCAAAACTATTATTAAAATGACAATATCATACAGTTCTTTAAAATATTAAAAATAGATAAAATTGGAACCAAACTTATAGTAGAACAACATAAACTCAACTATTAGATTCCCCTTCAACTACTTACAATTTTACACAACTATTATCGATTAATTGGAAAGGTGAACATATCTATGTTTACTTTTACTTTGTGTGGGTAATGTTGGTTGTAATATGAAATGACATGCATAAAATCTTCAAATGTAAGTAGTATTCTAATCCAGCATTACAGATGATCAGCATAAACTAGAAAGCATCAGGTGGCTGTTTCGTCGTTATTTGGAATTCCTCAGTACGTACTAATAACCTTATCATGCTTCGAACACTAGACCTGTCGACCTTGAGTTGAGCTTCTCACCTTCGTTGGTTTGTACTTCTGACTTTAACTAATTCACAATATTACGCAATGTATATGTAGTATTCGTAGTAACAAGTGTTATAAATTGTAGTCAACAAGTAACGTAGTAATACTCTTCTCCTAGAGCCCTTCTAGGGTTACTGCCAGTCACAAGCACGTAAAAAGGATAGGGGTCGGACTTCTTCTTATTTGCACGAATTTCTTAGTTTTCTATTATCATACTAAATTTTAACCTAATCATTCTATAAGTATTTAAATCTATCAGTGACTATTACTATTTACTGCATAATTATTGATTCACAAGTGCAAACCTATGGTTGCATAAGTTCATCTAAAATTGTAGCATATTACTTATTATCAAGTGCAAGTTGTATACTTTATGCAGATTATAAGTATTCATTCCATATGTTAAACAAAGTAACTTAGTACATATTTAATTAAGTAACTGTATTTATTTCAGTTAATGTATAATGTAAACATAATAGTGAATTAGTTATAGCTTCATTGATAAACAAGCGAAGTTGTGTAAACAATTGGATCAACTTAATGCATATCTTAGTAAATTAAATTTACATCCCTGTTTTTACTGAAATCAATAAATAGTTATGTGACGAAACAAAATATGCATTATTATGTTAAGAGCGGTACGAGATTTTTAGTGAGAAATTGATTGAAAAGGTACCTCTTCTCAACTAGCCTCTTTTCAAGACACGACACTAATACATAGTTTCATGTTTTGGTTATTTTGCACTTTTTCAGTTATTGAAAGGAGTGAAAATTTACATTGACTTACAATGAGACTCTTTTGTCACAATGCACTTGTATAGCACAGAAACATGTACGTCAATAATTGCAGTTTAATATTCAGATACAAAGTCATTTTGAATGAAGTGGAAGTTAATAGACTAATGTAGTAATAAGACCGAATATAAATCTATCGATTAATAGTAACAAGAGGATGAAGAATCAGAATATAATAAACAGTGACATATACCAACATTTAAGACTTAGTTAATTTGAAGTCGATTTCATAATTTGACTTTAATTAGAAAACCACTGACAACCAGGACTAAACAGATATCCAATGCTTCTTGGCTTGCACTATGCAGGTCAGTTCATGATATAAAATAAAAGTTCGACAACAATTTTCACAACATTCAGTTACAGTCAATATCAACCAGGTAGTGATTAACTTGATTATGGAAATCCATGAGTACTAGCAGAAATGTAAAACCAAGAGAGTTTGATCATCTCGAGTGTATGACAGTTACCTATCAGTGACAGTTGAAGAGGTCGTGTAAATACCGTTAACTTGCTGGCATTAGAAATATCATCTAGGTTTTCTAACGGTTGAGCTTTTATTTCGAACCTGGAAATCATGAATTTAAACCCCTGACGGGCCGTAGATGTACGTTGCTGGATAGTTTCATACCAAAAGGAAACAATTGTCAAACTCTATGTGGTTTTCAAATATTACTTAACTAGAAACAATTCTTGATACAAAATTCAACCATGACATCCTTTACAATAGATAGTTTAACTCCGTTTATTATTTGCAGTAGTATTGACTCTTAATATGCATATATATATATATATATATATATATATATGCATATATATATATATATATATATATATATATATATATATATATATATATATATATATAGAAACAGAGGGTGGGTGGAGTTTAATGTACGCTCATTGATCCTTATGATATTTTGTTAGTTTGAGGAAGCTATTGTACTGATATATGTATACACACCCGTAGACTGAACCACATTCCATTGTCTTAGTAATCCTTAACTATTCGGGATTTGCGTATATATATATGTGTCATTCGTTTTCATTATTGTTTTTAGCGTCATTTTTGTAGTTTGATACTCGCTGGATAATCTATTTTGGACACATCTATGGAAACCTTGTTAACACAATTAAAAGACCTACCCACCTGCATTACCGTGGTGAAAGTCAGCATTTCCTTGCTAATGCATAGAAAACATTACTCATCACTAATCCAGGTCCACAGCTGAAGCAGTTTCACGCAACACAGTACATAAGTGATACTGTCACCAGAAGAATAAAGAGAAGAGCTTAACGGTATACCCTGCTTAGCTAGTCTGCCCCCAAAATTAATAATTTTTTAAGGTGCTACCTTATATGGATGTAAGTCGATAGTATAATTAATGTGGCGAGTGGAAGTAGTACTTGTACTTTCTGTGAACAAAGTTTTATAATTGATTTGCGTTTTTGACATTACCCCTAATAAATTTTTCTGGCAATAGAGTTAAAACTGGCAATCCTAGAAGATAATTTAATGGTTTTATTTGAATAGTAGATGTAAAAGCTAGCAGATTAATCTAGCCAAACACCAGTCTGGTTTACACTGACACCATCAGACCCCCCCTGGATATGCATAATCTACACCACCTTTTGGTAATTGGTCACACATTCTACGGCCTTTTGAAATGGTATATTTCCATTATAAAGTGATTCGTCTTATCACCTACTCTATATAGCTGACTGAGGTGATCTTGTCTTTGCTTGTCACCATCCGAAAGTGTTGCAGCCGCCAAAAATAGTTTGGATATGTAATAAGCCTTAGCACCATCAACTATCCAGTAGTCCACGTGCATCGTCCCAAAAATTAGCACTCACGAAAAATCACGAATGGTAGATATGAGGTGACTAGCACATTAATATGTTACGAAGGTGAAAACAGCTGCCTGATTCTACGCAGTCATGACCTCTCTTAATCAGTATGTATCTAATCTATGCCCTTGAAGATTTGCTTAGTTATAGCACATCATGGGAATTCTTCCTCACAAAGACGTGATAAGTTGGGAGACTCATGAAGAACAACTGACTTTTGAAAGTGCTCCTTACGAAAAACTATTTCACTTATTTTGGGTACATGCTTCCATTACTATTATTTTCCCTTCGCTCTGACTTCACACTAAACTCATAAATTGTCGTCATATCATTTACTTTCCAGAAAACACAACTAACTATACCTTTCCCCCTAGTTTTCTGTCACTATTCTCCTTGTTTTATGTAAATATAACTTTCCTTATTGGTCTGCAGTGTGGTCAGTTTTTGTTTGTACATACATTTTGGAAACGAGTGATTAACCATCTAAGTAATTTGGCCTTAGTTCAGTAGTAGATTTTTTACTTTTGTCGGTTTGCGACATAGTGAATCGATCATCCACTGTCATCTGTGATAACTGCCTCACTCATTATGAATCTGAACCCCACCAGTACGAATTTTCCCCAAAACTTCAAAAACTTCTGGGAGTTATCCACTAGTGAGACGACCTCTGTACTTGAACTGACGTGACTTTGAGGAGATAAGTATTAAATTTCGTTAAATCACATCGTTTTGTAATCGCTATCACACCTCCGTACGTGAGTAGTTACGAAACTAGAATTTGATTGTTTAGTTCGGACACAGATGGATGTCGACATCTAAAGATACACATGTTACGCAGACAGTATACCTTCAATGTTTGCTGAAAACTGGATTTCTGACTCTACATACTTCCAGCCGTTAATATGAACAGTAAATTCCAGTCCCCGTCGGCATTATTCTTGAGGTTTACCTGCTACCTTTGTGTTTGCCATATAAGCACCAGTGCTCACCATTGCTCCCTCCTACCTTTGTGTAAGTTTAGATATAACTGTCATCATAATCACTAATGCACTCTAGTCTTGATGCGATTGGGCATAACTGCAGGAGATAGCAGAATGCTGTCATCCTATTCATCCGTATATAGCATATATTTACATAATAGTATATACTGTCCATATATGGTCCAAAGTCTAGTTTTGTTAGATACATTTTGATTAATATAACATTTCCGGTCACTCGGATGTACTTCATATGTGATTTAGTTACACTGATGGTAGAACTAGAGTAGTTTCTAGAGATTAGACACACACATCCGAACAGAAAGAAATCAGAAAGCGGTTATGAGTGGGGAGGAAAATATGTATGATTTTATGTGGAGTGTAAACTGGGACCCAAACTTTTATGCCAATTGGCTAGAAGAAGAGTTGTTTGACACAGTGCGTCGTATCGTAGTCTAGTAATGATGCTTAACTGAATACCTACAGCTATTCGCCTTCGCCAAAACAAACACGGTCAGCATCAGTGACGACAGCCTATGTTTACCTCTACACTATCCCTAACATAACGTATATTTGAATGCCAGTAGCACATTTCAGTGGCAATATGAAACTAAATGCATGCTAAATGATATTGAGATTTACGGCAGATTATTAAAATGTTGCAAACTGTTTGTCGCTTAAACTTTCCTACGAGTTGTACCTGAAAAACTCACTGTTAATTTGCAGCTGAACTAAATTTTTCACGCTACCAAATATTTGCTCAGTTTTATAATATTTGAACTGCAAAATTTGTTAGGTAACTTTACATATGGCATACAGCTAATATTTCAGAGCTAACATATATAGTGTTGAAAATAAAATAAGCACAACCCCAGAACATTGTTTAAATTGTTCACCTGTCAGTTTTAACATACAGCACTTTTATGAAAATGATTTTGTAATTTCGAGAAATTGTCTAATCAGTATGGAACTAAAGTAAATTGTAGCTTTTGTTATTTCACTATTTTAGCAAACGGTTCACAGTTGACAAGAAGTTTTTTCAAAAGTTATCGTGGGAAGAACTCGAAAAAGGTTTATGTGATTTAAACACAACATCATCAGCTGATAGTCATGATGATTTTCGGCAGACTGGAGATGATTTAGTCACAATTGATGTAAATTATGGTTTCTAATTACTATGCATTTAGATTGAGTGCCTTTTTGTCAGAGTGCAGTATACTTTAAGGAATCAAATTGGTAGAACTAGCAATAAATTTTCAAGTAGCGCTGAAGCCATTGATCGTTACGTGAAACAAGTTTTTGATCTACCTTCGGATGTATACGATGTTCTGTGCACACAGGCTTGCCAAGCTGAAGTACGTTGACAAATGACGATTTGTTTTGTAGTTAATTTCCTATTGAGCAGTACAATGATCATTAATTTGCTATACGAAATTTGTTGAACTGAGTTAACTACGTAAATGCACATTATGATTTCGTAGACACTGTGTTAGGTTAAATATATGATTATCTAAACGCTGAATGGATGGACGTTATAAGTTCTGAAACAACATTTTGTTGTCCAGATAGCTAGTAGCATGGCTTTTGTGCACGAAGTACACTGACTCTTAATTTTGTAGACTGCTTAGTCTCTATTTGGCACATTTTATTGTCATTATCAGTGAGATATCTGTAATTTTGGTTTTAATGAAACTTCGTTTTAGGTGGCTACTAGTTCGAAATAAATCTGTAACACTTATTACTTGTCCGGCTAGAATGTATTATTAAATTCATGACGGCTGGAATATTCACTTTAATCACAGATAACTAATTTTACCTTTCATTTAAACGATTCCAAGGTTTATCGAATCGGTCATATAATGTCTATATAATTTCCAAAGGCCAGCTTAACTTCCAGCCTGACTAAATACATACTTCGGCTTCAGAATGGGTTTGGCTTCAGAGAGTAGTAGCTACTAATCTTCCTGCCCAAAACATAATATTCAGTTTTCAACGATTGTTTTGTGCTATGACCTGACTGCATGCTGGCTTGAATAAATACGTACCCTCTGAGATTAGTTTGCGTGCCTGGTTGCGACTTTTGATATAAAATAACTCGTATCAACTTGTTTTTGAAGTTTGCCTCACATTTGGAAGGTAATTCTAGTATCCAGGTTTTTATAAAAATAGTATAAACGTATGCTAGGAGAATTCTTTTAGGAATTAGGGCAACACAAGAATAGCATCTAAAGAGAGGGCTCGATAAAGTGCTACCACCAACACAGTAATACGCCCTAAATATTAAATAGGGATTTATAGCCTCTTCCGTCTTTAAAAAATCTCACAGTGCCGTAGAAGCAATGTGCAACAAGGTTTTAAGTTATGATTACAATTTTATTAAAGTTTATTTTCTATGTGACACCCATCGTTAAATGGTTATCGCTTTTTAAACTTTTTGATCTGGTTACTAATGCACAGATACACATACATGCCTAAATTCATTTGCAAGCTTGATAATCAGGACTGATCAAAAATACTAGTTGGCCAGATACGAATTACTACCTTGCCTCTAACTTTCCTGAAATGTTTCAGATAAAATATGATCATTGCTTTGCCATTTTAATTTTATTCGGTTGATATAAATAACAAATTAGATAAACGCTTTGTAACACTTTTAGGCGAAATTTTGGCATGGTATTTGTTCTTAGAATTAAGGTTGAGATTTAATTCTCAAAGTAAATTTTCTAGACTAATACTTATATTTTATTTATAATGTGTGCATATTAACATAGGTTGATACTGCCTTAATATCTTGGCATTACCGGAAAACATTCTTAAGTGTCTTATTATTTTGTACGTATGTCACCTCTAAACAATATTTAGGCATTTTTATACTGGTGTACTTACATTACTACTCACGTGGTAAATTTTCACTATAAGTGTGGTGCAGAACATGCGTTTTGTTATATTAGAACTCCATAACTTAATGTACTCTAATGCTACAGTTGGGGTTCACGGTACAATTCAAACACATTGTCTAATGCTTCAAACGCAAAGTTACGTAGGGGAGAGACTGATCTTACTTGTGATTAAGCAATTTAATTTTGGCCTCATATTTAGTTATCTTTGTAATAGCCTCTTAATAAATATAAACTGGAATTTACATGACGTTTTATCATTTATAACCTTTAGTTTAGAGCGTGTCATATGCATATTTGAATTTCTGTTGGTGAAAATATTAGTAAATGATGTAAATGAACATGGGTGTAATCATAGCTTAACGGCCAAAACTATGGGATAAAAGTTTATTTATATTAAGTTTAAAACATCAAATATGGAAACATGGTTCACTTAATTTAACAGGGGTGTTAAATGTACGTAAACAACAAAAGCCAGAATAAGAAACGTTTGATTTGGTTGAGTCACATAAAACTTGAAGTCAACTAAAATATAGTTTCAAATGTTGCTGTTTAAAATCGATTTTAAAGGATTATTAAATAATTCCAGAGCTTCATGATGAACTTTCTTACAGAGCGGTAGATACTGAGTGACAAAGTCAAAAATATGGTTTTTTCTTTTCGAGTAATTTCCATGTCTTCTTTAAAACATAATAATTGTACTCTCTTGCACTGCTTAACTTAGTAGCGTTTGTAATACATAAACTGATTAAATAAATTTATTCAGTGTAAAAACGTTGAATTTATTATTTGGATAATGTTTTGAAAGGTTTCCTTACATATTAAAGCACAAATTTTAATACGAATTGGATTTTAAGATTTATATAGCATTTCTAATTTGTTTATTTTTGGTTGTGTAGTTGCAATTATTTAATGCATATATTAAGACTTGTCGTTATGAACGTTTGCTCTTTCTAACTCAAAAAAATAGCAAAAACCGTAACAAAGATATAAATAAAGTATCAGATAAGAATATAAACTGCTAAAATGACTAGTTCTAGTAAATAATTTAAAACAAGTGTAGTATAGACAAAATATTAGGGGTTCGGCAGAAATCTTCACGGAATTAATTACGTTATGGTTTAGCTAAGCAGCTTGTCAATAATAGTTGTTTGTACGCATTATATATTTTTTGAACAAAGAACGTACTGCTAATACAGCCTTCATATGACAAAAGTTTTGTTAATTGATAATAAAGATCCAGTGTGGTGTTCAATTTGAATATGAAAATTCCAAATCTTAATGCAATATGTCATTTGGCCGTACTGGTAGCCTTATATATCCTTTATATTACGTTTAAAAATAATTATAATCAATTATATGAGATAAATTACGTCTTTTTTAAATAATTATCTGTGTTGAAAAAAACTGATCTGTGACATAAACAAGTTATAAATGTTACGGAAAGTTTGCGATATTACAACATCTGTCAGTACTTACATTTAGCTTGTATTATGAATGCACAAAATTAAAGTACTAATTACTCGTAGAGTTACTCATAGGTGTTATTTGCCTGAATACATACACCCCGAGAGTGTTTAACTTTCAAATATAAGTAGGATTGTTTTCTTATTTTAGCTGAAATTAAAAAAATAGTGTTTTGAAAGGGGAAGCTGGCAAGAAGTATGGTTCATACATTACAAAGGAGAGTTCATGTGTCCTCCGAGGAGATTTTACTTATCTAGGTTATTGATTAACGATTCAAATGTTTTCAGTCTAGAACGATTAAACTTTAGATTGATTGAGTTACTTTGTAACACAAGACATCTAAAGCCATCCAAAGACCAAACTTCTGCAGTCAGTTTAAGTGAACACGAATTGTAGGAAAATATAAACCAGTCATCTTGTCGGAAGAGGTGAATTATCCACTGTTGCTGAAAATACTATCAAAGCTAATTTTATAGGCCGGTAATACACATAGATTTATGAATGTTTATTTAAATGAGGTGTATTTAGGTAAACTCAGTTGCTTATTAAAACTTCTTAAATCATTATGCACAATATGTGGGGGTATCTCAATAAAGCGTCTTGTAAATATCCTACTAAGTTAGGTATTGCGGACTGTGATAGATTTATATGTATGTTATGACGACGTACAACAAAAAAATCGTATACTGACGTGACTAAAAAATTATTAGTTATTAAAATGAAATCAACGGCAACAAAATTTTGAAAGTAGCAATTATCACACTATAAAACGAATGTCCATTTAGTTCAGTTAAACACCTGTATTTAGTAAGGGTTAGCTGCCGATTCAGGACCAGTTTTCACTGTTTCTTTATTTAATGTTTATTCTTTGGCATAATTCTCTCTCATATTACACTAACCTCATCAATTTACTTCACTAACTTATGTTATAAATAGTAATACTGAAAGAGGCAAAACAATTGGGTGACATACTTTCCTAAGTGATCGCTAATATTATCTTTAACAGCGTTCAAGAACCTGTATCTCATTTAAAATTATTAACTAATATCACATAGTACATTGATTTGAGTCTTCTGCATTGTTTTATTCAAATAAAGCTACAAATGTTGTTGTTATTCTTAGACAGCACACATATTTATTCGAGATATTTTTCAAAGCAAACAAATAACTTTGAACGTCTATGTAGGTCTAACTGCAAGTAATTATAGAACTTATTCTTCGACAGCAAGATAACTATAACTTGCATCCCAAGGAATGTTCTACATCTATTTTAAATCTAAACGTCATCGAGGAAATTTTATTTAGTATAAGTTTGAAATTATTATACCTCATTGTTAGTGGGTTACTTAAATAAAGAAAAAGTAACAAATTTCGTTTTGTCAGTTGTTATTATCATTATTCGTGTTATGTGTTGCACTGAATAACCACTAAATAATGACCAACATCATGTTTGTAATATTCTTTGCAATGCTAACAGAATTCTATCGATGAAGTTGTAATGTAGCCACTAATCTGAGTTACTTACTATCTCTAGAGTTATGTGGGGATGCAAGGTGGTGTTTTCAGGAGGAGGTAGGAAGCAAGAAATTCTGGGCCTAGGATTAATGGTACTCAGCAAATAACAGTGATGGCTTTTCGTGGTATTAAGGGAACTGATGCTTTCTGGCGGACTTGATCCCTAGTCGGTAAGTTCCAAAGTCTGCCAACATTTTAGTAGTGCGCACTCATAAAACTACCAGTAACTGAAGTAAGGATTATCAGATATTACGAATTTATTTAAATGTGAGCCGTACTTTTGAACGCTATCCACTGCTTCTAAAAGTTAAAGCGTTCATTTCAAAACCTAAATACTTCAGATGCACACTACTGACAAGTTTTATACTTGGGCGAACGAGCTATTAAATGCTTCCTGGTTTGCAATGGTAACTGTCTAATATCAATCTGTAGCAAAATCAACATAAAAAGCATAAATTTTAACAACAAATACGGTTGACAAAACAATGAAATTTAGTCAAGTGTATTTAATTTACTTAACATGTATATGAATTGAGTAACTTACAATGTCCAAACTTTTGTTTGCGTGATTTAGCCCTGTTGTCCACTATCTGCACGTAGCTACTTCATTTTACACTATGAAATGATTGGCTTTTTCTAACAGTAAAACAAAATAAAAAGATACAACTGAATATTTGAAATATTAAAAGAACCGATTGATGATGACATATTCAACGGATTAGATTGTTATTACTTATCATGAGAAGAATTTGGTTAACAACCCAGTAAAAGGAGAAGATATAAACCATAGTGACTGCATTTTAGTTGTGAGTATAGTAATGTTAATATAATTTGACGATGTTTTAGTTACATGACACTAACATTCGGGTTGTAAAGGCTTTTATTTCAAACTAAAGTGAAACATTTCATACCTTTAAATAGTTTAAGATAGACTATTTTAAAACTCTACTCTGATTCATCGTTATAAAACTATGGAGGTCGGTGATACATGACTTAAAAATGTTTCAAGTACTTAGTGGAAAATCTCTTGTGAATTAATTAAGATAAATATTTTATGAAGATTTAAAGATTAAAGACTTATGGTCAAATAAGAACAATTGCATAATTTAAAATCGAGTGCATAATTGAACGTTTGAACCGAATATCATCTAGGGTGAACTCACACAGAACATTAGAAGACAGAATAACTATTCAGTAATTATGATTCGATTCATAATGCAAAATTGCGAAATTAGTCTGCAGTGAAATCCACTGATGTAATTAGCTATTTGGTTTGTAGATCACTTACTAATGTTTTCATGTGATAATATGTAAATGAATATGAAATGGGAAAAATTTATCAATGGAACAAAATGATGGGTTTATAGGCCAAAGTTGAGTTGCTTATTACTCGGAGACTGTTGCACTTACTTCTAAATAATTTCATAAGCAGTGTATAAACAAAAATCCAGGTAGATAATCAGATTACAGAATATTTGGTCAGCCGGATTAAATTTATCAAATTAAGTAATGAGGAAATTATCAAAATTATGTAACCAGTGACAACCAAAAACGTGATAAATAGCCGTCTTGTTTTAATGAAGAAACCCTTAATATGATTCATCCACGATTCTATCAAGTGTTGGAGTAAAGATCTTCAGTGTATCCAACAAACGCTTAATATTCAAACTACTGAGTTTGAATTCATTAACTTAATTCTTTAAAATTTGATTGCCTAGCAATATTGTTCGAACTAATCTACTGTCAATAATGATTTACATCCCTAAACTCAGAATGGTTAAACTTCATTTGCCATTTATTTCCATCAAGGATCTAAAATTACATCTATATTCAATCGCTAGTAGGATCGACACTAGCTTAATAAAGTCCTTAAATCCAGAGTTCTATTCATTATGCTTTATAGTTGCCAACTGTTAAGAAATCCCACACTAAAATAAAACATATTTTCAACGATTTCAAGTTGTGAGAAGTTATCTAACTAAAGTGAATATATGATATATAACTTCATTGTCTTTAAAAGTTTACCAAAATGCTTTGTAACTCACTGTAATTAGCGACTATATTGTAGACAATTCTGCTTTGTATAGAGTCTTTTTATTAAAACATTTCAAAATATATAGTACTAAAGCTTACTTAAAACCGATAAACTATGAGTATAATGAATGTCTAGAAAAAGGAATAAAGTCGATTATTATTGGTCGTTGCAAAGATTTGATTTGACTAAAGTTGAAAACATAAACTATTAGATACTGACTCGACACAGCTTAAAGCCTTAAAATCAAGAGTTCTATTCATTATGCTTTATAGTTGCCAACTGTTAAGAAATCCCACACTAAAATAAAACATATTTTCAACGATTTCAAGTTGTGAGAAGTTATCTAACTAAAGTGAATATATGATATATAACTTCATTGTCTTTAAAAGTTTACCAAAATGCTTTGTAAACTCACTGTTAATTAGCGACTATATTGTAGACAAATTCTGCTTTGTATAGATCTTTTTTAATTAAAACATTTCAAAATATATAGTACTAAAGCTTACTTAAAACCGATAAACTATGAGTATAATGAATGTCTAGAAAAAGGATAAACAGTAACGGGATGTTAATACCCTGATGAATTTTACCAAAAATTTATTTTGGTAGCGTTTAAATGGTTAAAAAAGTATTCCTTCACATTAATCTCTATGCTTTGAATGCTAATTAACTGTTTTAATGTATATACTACACTATTTATATATGCATATATATACATAGCTATATATATATATGTATATATATATATGTATATATATATATATATATATATGCGTGTATGGTTATATATAGATGCATAGATATTCATATATGTACGATTTATTAAAAATAACTGATAAGAGTAGATAATAAGTGGTTGGTAAATCAACCGATATATAATTACAGGAATTATTATTAATACAGTTTGGAACAAAGCTATGGAAGTGGTTTAAATTCAAATGTTAATTATAATGTTGTCTGTCATTTACTTTACAAGTAGTATATATTGTCTCCAAAAGGAGATTTAAAGTATTCAAGATTAAACTTCATGAATTAATTATTAGTTAGTAGATGTAATTTATGTTTCATTGAGCCCATTATCAAGTATAAGTTTTTCTGTAGGAGTATTAATATTGTTTCTTTATGGATTATTAATACTTTTTGTCAATTTAAACCTAACGTAGGTAAATCAAAATGGATAACATGGAAATATGATTAAAAGCTAAATGTACTAACTACTTAATTGTTGTTATAGGTGCAGTAAGTTATCTTATACATTAATTCAAAATGAATTAATGCGTAGATTTTCATTTTACAAGAGCTAGATACTCAATGATAGATCATATCAAAGTCCCTTTTCATTTGTTGGTCAAAATCTTGTAGATAAGTAAAATATAATGATACTGTTGATTCTTATGTATCTAAGTGTAATTTCCTTCCATTAATTTCTAATCATTAGGATACTGTTGAGTGTTTTCATTTTAGTTTCAATTTCTATTAAATGTATTTAGAGTGATATGAAATTAGTTAATCAGTAATTAAGTAGTCCGGTAAACATCAACAGTAGTATTTAGTACTACTTAACTGTTTTCAGTTCTGATGTTAATTTCGGAGTATAGATTTCATTTATAGTTAGCACATACTTAGTGGGTCAATAAATGTTTCGTTATTAAAAATTACTACTTATATAAGAATACATTCAAATCGTGCATATATGTACATTTTACAAGTGTCAATAACTGTACTCAATAGCTTAATAGTAAAAGCGGTAGAAATTGACAATAATAAACTGAATTTAAGTAGCGTTGTCAATATCACCACCAGAATCAAGATAAATTCATGTGATAGTGAGTCTTAGGTAAGAAGAAATGAAAGTTCGGAATTTTACTCTCCAGCCACAGTCATATTTGTAATTTACCGCTGTATCGATGCAATCCTTCAAGGATGCACATTTAGCTAGAGGTTGTAAGAGTATTAATTAGAAAAGCTGGGCATCTTTTCTATTTTATTCATCATGATAATTTCATATATGATGTTTCTTGTTGTGAATTTATAGAGCTTTTTCAAAGAAATGATTATCCACCCCTTTTCCAGTGAATTCCTTTCAATTATATATGTTGTTTTCTTTCTTTCATTTTATGCAGCCGCCTGTCGTAGTTCTAAATGTTTCAGTTATTGAAGCGAAAAATTTGGAAGCAAAAGATTTAAATGGTGAGTTGTTTAAAAAGGAAAATAGAAATTATTATGTTTGAATTATTCATCAATGTTAGACTTCGAGTTGATAACAAACCAAGTTTTCATAAGTAATTTAAAAGATACTGAATTATGTAAAAGTCATAATACGTTTACTACTATGAATGTATATGTATATTATCCAGTAGGACTTGTTATGAAACAGAATCAGTTGAAGGATTTTAAAACCACTAATTTGGAATTTTTGCAAGGTTAAGTTTATCTCAGTTCATAGAATAAGTTGGTTAGTGAATATGCTTAATAATGTCCATGAAAAATGACTTTCTTTCCTTTTCATAACAAACGATTAGAAAAAATTAGAATTGATACAGTATTCGATTTTCTGAGTCCTTCATAGGGTCTATCCTTTGAATGAAATGCTCTCCTAAATAGTCAATAAACACTTTCTAATAGTAATATCTCATCTAACTTTAACAAACTTAATTGAAAAACGATGCTAAATGAAATATCTTTAATAAGAGTATGAAATAAATATGTATCACTATGAAATGTGTTGTTATTTATCATTATTTGTTTATTTCACTCCAAACGGCATTACTACTTCCTTTCCTCCCCACCCTTCTTCTTACTGACTTTCTACCCTGGACTGCCTTATCTTCATTTTTGAACACATCTCATCGTAGTTTCATGAAAAAAACATTCATCTTAACATAATACGTAAGTTTTTTTCACACTTAATAGTCTATATCTAGCTTCTATGATAATTTGATGAGTGCTGAACTACATTTTTAGTTTCACATGAATAACGCTTCTTTTATTATTGCTATGTTAACTCACTTGTTATCGTCAACACAAATTACTGATTATTGTTATAAAAATATTATATTCGCGATTGTACAGCCTTGAGAATGAATTCGTTGAAAAGAAAACTGCGCTGAGAAACGTATTCTTATTTTACTTAAATAATAAATAGCATCGTTTTACTTTTATTATTATACATGTTGTTGACATTTACATTAACTGGTATGACTTTCGTTTAATGAATAAAAATTTTTGGTTCTAAGTGGTTTCTTCAGCTATTGACATATTGAATTTGTGAACTTAACATTTTTTCATTGTTATTAGGCTGGTTATAAGGTGTTATGGATCTTATAAAAATTCAATCAATTATAAGTTTAAAGAACGTAATGACAGCTGGATATCAACATCTAAATAAATATTTTTGATAATATTTCCTAGATATGAGTGTTGAATTAAGTAGATTCACTAAATTTTCCTTTGAAAAGCAATATCTTGCAGTTATTTTGTTTATTATGTCGTTTAACAAATACTAAGCTTACTGGTATACTCATTTGAGAAGGTTATATTAAGAAATTCAACGCCATTAATTAAAATCTGTTTTCGCTATTTTTTCAGTACTAAAAGTGATATTTGCATTAAGAAGCTTTAGATCAAACGAAGAAGATATTCTTATATAAAATACCGTCAATTAAATGAAGACAATATAATCAACCAATTATAGGTAGTCGATAGTTGACTATCAAGAATTTGCATAAGTACACGTCGCTTATTCATTTTTAGAGTTCAAGTTTAGGGCGTTTCCAGATTTTCTTTTCCATTTCATGATTCTTTTACAAATGATCCATTTTCACTTTAAAAAAAATTAAACAATCTAATCGATCGAGCGTTCTTAGACTTATCCGACTGTATATGTTTCAGAATTGTAAACAAACTAAAAGATATTTTACCCCAGTAACTGGTAAATCTGACTTCCAGGTCTTTTTTACGTATTAAACGTTCCTATAGATAACTCTTACATTATATAGAGATGCTAGACTAATATATTCATGACTTTATTCTGTTTAAGCATCTTTTACATGTAAGTTCTATCAAGACGATTTCATTTTGAAATCATTTATTAAAAGGATACATATATTGATGCAATAAGCTATTCATAGTGATTAGGTCATTTATTTACTCTATAATCTCTCGAAAATGTTTGATTAAAGTATCGAAAGTCGTAGGCATCATTCTTACGTAAACTCCCATGATTTACGTTTTTACAGACTTGTTACAATTAATCTTTTGTTATATCAACTGCAATCAGATTCATTCATTTTTTTACTACTAAGACAGAGTAGATTTATTATAGTTGAGATTAAAGGAAGAGATAATTTGATACTGATACACATGTATCAATAATAAAGTGGTTTTGATTATCTTCTTGAAGTCTGTTAACTACTTACGAATATTGTTTACTTTGTTTAATATGTATTTCAAGGAACTAAATCATTTCCTTATTTATTAAAATGTTTCTCTGGTTTGAAAGTGAATAGCAGCCAAAAGAACATAATGTAGTGGAATTGAGAATTGTCCTTGTTAGTAATATTTTGTTACATACAACGGTACGGGTAACCGTTAAAGTAGCCTGTAGGTTAGGGAAATTCTGTTTAGCCACATAATTATAACTTCAGACTCGACTTAACCTTTAATTGTGACACACTCTCATGAAATACCTACTGACGATTATTTTTCAGTGTATTTTTATGAAGTAATTAGAACAAAATTGTTCCTAAAATCACTAAGAAACTTGTCACTCAGGAAGCGATGTTAATTAGGCCAATCATACGTCTGGTCCGTCTTGTTTTCCAAAAGTAGAGAACAAATGCTAACGTTCTGCGCTCAAACCAAGTTGGCAAATACAGAAGATCCAACTGCGAAAGTTGATAAACTTTGATTTCAAATCATTAGTTCACATAAACTTCAGAATCCTAAAGGAATGAACTTTTTTAAGTCATCAACTACCATGAAGATTCATTTCTTGACGATGTTCTACTACTGTATGGACTAGATTCTTGGGCCTAAGTTGAAGTGATTACTGGGATTCACTTTGAGTTTCATTGTGCCATAAACTTCATTGAGTCAACCACAATGCTAACAACGTGTAGATCCGAATCCCATCTTCATAAAATAAATTAGTAGCTACGTGGATTCAATAGGTCAGTGAACAATGCGTTGATATTTCTCGCTGATTAGTACTAATTTTAAGTTACAGTGCGTATATTAACAAAGAAATTAAAGTATATCTACCTGTGTTATGACGTGAATGAATAGGAGGAGGGTGATGATGATTGGTTGATGCGTACACCAATACGATGTGTGCCTAACTAAGAATGCACGATTGACCTAAGCCCATTCACCTCCCTAGGCCGACAATAAGACAACCAGAACTGAGAACAGGAAGACTGAGAGAGCAAGGTCCAAGGTCGTATTATATTTTAATCATGCATTTATATATACATAAAATCAGACCACACAGTAAGCCAATCGGAAATCTAACATTGATACAGAACAAAAGAAATAGTGGTAGTGAATGGGGAGAACTTGTACACAACAAAGTAGATGCAGTTCATAATAATAAACAATATACCAAGAGCAAAATATGCGAAACAAGAGAACCGGGCAAGGGGAACGTAACAGTCATAGAAATAAAATGTTAACACTGTCCACCGTTATAATAAATGAAATAATGTTCTAAATCACAGTTCCCGAAGATAGCCAAATCTTCATTAGGTGCCCGGCATATCAACCTGACAAGTGTCAAGGAGCATAAAAGAAACATCGTAGATTCCACTGATAGTCACAGTTTAACTTTAAGAAAAGTAACCATTTATTTTTGTCTTCGCCTTATTATTCTTGGACGTTAAGTTCATTTTTACTATATCTATAGAAACCGAATGTGACTGAACAATTTACAAGCCAGAATGCATAAAAGTTACATCTATACTCAATGCTAATGAATGATACGGATTATTTAAAAACATGGGAAAAATATACCTACTAATAAATACATCAGTATATAAACAATAAACATACACAACTAGTTGTTTTGGCGGAAGTTTTGATCATCTGATTCAATGTTTATTTCAGAAAAACATATTATGATGAAAACTTAGTGTGAATGTAAAACAAATCATGTTGAGTAGAGGGAATCAAGTATATAGCATATTAGTAGTGCATGAGATATTTACGTTTTACTTAAGCCTAAAGTACAGAATCAACCTCACATTACGAACAATACTGAGACGTGGTTTTGTAGTGATGGATTTTAAATGTTGTCGGTATTTGTAACAGAATGATCTCAGTTCATTTTCATCAGCTCAATAGCGAATAACTCTAAAGTTTTCTTAAAGTCCTAAAAAGAAGTCATAACCAGTGGAATTCGGACAAGTCAAGGGGGAGTAAGACATCGTTTGACACGAAGCGAACTGAGTTCGAATCCTAATGTGAACATCAGCACTAGAATGCTGGTACATCCAGTTATGGAGTCCCAGAAAGGATGAAATGCGTGCCCTGGGTTCCGCTTGTCAGATACAATCCAATTAAAATGAAAAACTCGTTGCTGAGACACAACTGAAATGAAGGTAAATGTAACTATACAAGATAGAATGAAATTTGTATATATAAGAACATATTTTGAAAAATTTCGATAAAATACAAGTTACACTAAAACAATTTTAATAGCACTGGATCTAATGATGCTTTCTATCTCTCTTTAATAAACAATTACAAGTCAATCTTATTTTCTCCCAACATAATTCAATAAGAAATAAGTGTATTGTATCATTTTGGCCACTGAACATGCCTACATGCGCTGAAAAATATCTCTTGAAACAACTAGGGAAAAAAGTCTTCAAAGAAAAGTTACATTTTTGACTATGTTACTTACTAAATCTGTATATAATCGTATTTATAGTCTACGACAAAATAGTTGTTACGTCATTTAAAAACATGTTTCGAAGTGTTTTTAATGTGCTGAAAACGAATATTTAGTTACAACAATTCATGTAAGTGAATAATATTATTTATATTCAGGTCTTCATCAGTAGTATGTCTAGGTGATTTATGAGTTCATGGTAATAATAAAAAAGGACTATGTAACTAATGACGTTGATTCTATTGACAAATACCTAAGGTATATGCATAATGTGGGCTATGTATACAAGCAACAGTAAGACGGAGATATCAACAGTGATTCAGGAAAACACTCTTCTTGAAGTTACAATTTGATGGTGATAAATCTAACATTATCCTGCAAGAAGTTTACTAAACATATTAAACACTTCAAAACCATATTAGAAGAGGAGAAGAACAACCAACTTTCTTTCCAAGATATATTAGTCATTTGGAGGGAAGATGATTCAGTCAAACGTTCTATCTACAGAAACCTACATAGACTGAGCAGTAACTTAGAGTCCATAGTTATTGTCTGGTATAGCTTAAAAAAGGTTTAGTAATAAGTTGATTCAATACAATTAAGCATATTTGTATAAATGATGCTGCTGGAGTAAACAAAGTCTGCTAATAGAAAAACTGATGTTGAATGGATATCGTGGAAGGTTTGTAAATCGTTCGAAAGGCAATAGTAATAGTATAAAGAAACCCACTATATATCCAGTGTCTAAAAAGCCCATCTATATCACTGATTTAAATGGACTTGTGTTAAAACAAAAGCTTTAGTCAATCAGCTTCAGAACATATTATGCTCTTAATGTCACTTTAATTATAAAGTCAAGGGCTATGATTCCTAACAAACTCAAAAACTATTTAAGTGTTTGCATAAAGTCTCACTAAATCTATCAATTTACCTGAATGTGTGGACACATACATGGAGGACTAGTCATGGTTTACGTGATATTGCAGTTGAACATATGCTAAAATGGCTTAACAGGCAAATGACTTCCAATAGTATAATAGGAGCAGAGAATAAACAGCTCTTCCCACTTGTTAAGTAATAGGTTGAAACAAGCCACAAAATTGGTATGGTGTTGAACAAGAGTAGTTTGTGGCCGATACTAAGGATTGTTGAAGCCTTACCTATGTGGGAGTTCAAACCACCTCCTGCTTGTTCAAAAATATTTTGTACTTACATTTAACTTGCCCTGGTAATATTGATATTATATTCAGAACGTTTTTCCTTTTATCTTTGTTGTGTTATCTTCCAACCTGTCTAGTTTGACGTTTATTCTTCGTATATGAGTGTCTTAACAAGATTCTGGGATTGTTCGAAATGTATTGCGTAAATGTTTATCATATAGCTCTAATAAACTTCTTTCAATTTTATTATCAAAATTTATCAAAGGAACTAAATATCTTACGTGATAAGTTGAGTAGAGAAGTGAAAAGTGTATTTTATGTGTATTTATTATTTTCCAGTCAGTAAGTAGTAAAGGTTCTTAAACTCAACGTTAAGTCATCTAATTTTATCACATCACATATTAATGTGATGTTTGGACAATGTAGGAGAGCAGGAAGACCAATCACATACCTGAAGAATTGAAGTGATACAACTTGACAGTGCTCGGAACCAGCGAAACTTATCGGACTCAAGCTGGACAGAAAACATCAGCTACAGGAGAGATGCTACTATACTCCGGCCACGAAGAGGAACATGCTCCTCACACCCAAGGAGTTGCTCTGATGCTGTCCAAAAAAGCATATAATGCACTTGTAGGATGGGAACCATATGGACCCAACTTCATCAAAGCATCTTTCAAAACAATGAAGAAAGGGATTACAATGAATATTACCTAATGTTATGCACCAACCAACGACAACAACGACGAGGACAAAGATCAGTTTCATGATAGGCTGCAATCAATTATAGCGAAGTGTCCAGGAAAAGACTTGATAATCCTGATGGGGGCCCTAAACACCATAGACGGAATGGACAACACCGGAAATGAAGAAATTATGGGACGACCGGGACTGGGTGAAAGAAATGACAATGGTGAAAGATTGACAAATCTATGTACTTTCAACAAAATGATTATAGATGGTACAATATCCACCCCCCAAAATGCATACACAAGGCTAAATGGGTCTCACTAAATCATACTACAGAGAATCAAATCGATCATATATACATCAATAAAATTTTAAAAGACCAATGGAAGATGTGAGAACCAGGAGAGGAGGTGGCATAGCTTCAGACCACCACCTAGTGGTTGCTAAAATAAAACTGAAACTAAAGAAGCAATGGTAAACTAGAGTGACAGCATTACCACGGTTCAATACAGCCTTTCTTCGAGATACTGACAGACTCAAGGAATTCAAAATAGTTTTCAACAACAGGTCCAAAGCCTTACAAGATCTACCAAAAGAAGAAGAAACTACTATGGAGGACAATTCAAAAGGAAACAAAGAAGCACTAACTTCAACTTGTTAGGAGGTTCTGGGCTGCAAGCAGCACCATTATGAAGAAATGGATCTCCACTGAGACCCTGAGCAAAATTCAACAAAGGAGGAACAAGAAGACAGAAATCAACAACAACCGAACAAAGGAAGAGAAAAACAAGGCACAAACTGAAAACGCAAAAGTAAATATGCAAGTAAAGAAGGGCATCAGAGCCGACAAACGGAAATACATTGAAAGCCTTGCAACGACATTGAAAAAGCTGCAAGAGAAGGAAATATGAAACAGCTATATGACACAACGAAGAAACTGGCAGGCGAATACAGTAAACCATAGCGACCGGTCAAGAACAAAGAAGGCAAGACAATCACCGAGATTCAAGAACAAAGGAACAAATGGGTAGGACACTTTAAGGAACTCCTGAATAATCCAGCTGAACTGAACCCACCAGATATAGAAGCAGCACATGCAGATCTTCCGATTGATGTCACTCCACCAACGATGGAAGAAATCAAGATGGCCATCAGACAAATCAAAAGTGGGAAAGCAGTAAGACCTGACATTATACCAGCTGAAACACTCAAGTCAGATGTCGACCTAACAGCAAGGATACTCCACGTTTTATTCAGAAGGATCTGCGAAGAAGAACAAGTGTCGGCAGACTGGAAGGAAGGACATCTTATCAAGATACCAAAGAAAGGAGGTTTGAGCAAATGTGAGAAATACAAGGGGATCACACTACTGTCGGTACCAGAGAAACTCTTCAACAGAGCGTTGCTAAACAGAATGAAAGATTCAGTGGATGCTCAACTTCGAGATCAACAAGCTGGTATCCGTAAGGATCGGTCGTGCACAGACCAAATCGTAACACAACGAATCATCGTTGAACAAGCAATTAAGTGGAATTCGTCACTGTACATCAACTTCATTGATTATGAGAAGGCATTTGTCAGTGTAGATAGGAGAACACTGTGGTAACTTCTTTGACACTATGGCGTACCAGAGAAACTCGTCAACATCATCCGGAATTCTGACGATGGACTACAGTACAAAATTGTGCATGGAGGACAGCTGACAAATGCATTCCCAGTGAGGGCCGGAGTCAGACAAGGCCTCCCACTCTCGTCTTTTCTTTTTCTTCTAGTGGTTAACTGGATTGTGAAGACCTCCACATCTGAGGGGATGCACATAATTCAATAGGCAAGTAGGATGCGACTTGATGATTTGGACTTTGCGGATGATCTAGCTCTCCTAACCCATACACACTATCAAATGCAAGTAAAGACAACCAGTGTAGCAGCAACCTCAGCATCAGTAGGCCTGAACATACATGAGGGAAAGGGCAAGATCTCCAAATATAACAGAGGGAGCACCAACTCATTTGAAAATGATGGTGAAACTCTAGAAGAGGTAAACACTTCCACATACCTGGGAAGCATCATCGATGAACTAGGAGAGTGAGATGCAGATGGAAATGCAAGGATTGGCAAAGCAAGAGCAACCCTCCTACAGTTGAAGAACATACGGAACCCAAAACGACTGTCAACCAACCTCAAAGTCAGACTCCTCAATTCCAACGTCAAAACAGTTCTACTGTATCAAGCTGAAACGTGGTGAACTACTTCAAACATCCACAGAAGCGTACAAGTATTTATAAACAACTGCCCACGCAAGATACTGAATTTCCGTTGGCCGGAAACCGTTAGCAACAACCTAGTATGGGAGAGAACAAACCAACTTCCAGTTGTAGAGGAAATTAGGAAAAGAGGTTGGAAATGGATAGGACATACATTGCGAAAATCATCAGACAGCATCACTAGGCAAGTATTTTCATGAAATTTTGTTGGGAAACGGAAAAGAGGTAGGCCAAAGAACACGCTGCGTCGAGAATTGGAAGCAGATATTAAAAGGATGAACAGCAACTGGAGACATCTGGTAAGGATTGCTCAGGTCAGAGTTTAATGTAGAATACTGGTGAGCGGTCTATGCTCCTCTATGAGGGGTAACAGGAGTAAGTAAGTAAGTAAGCAATTAAGTATTATGTATGTACCAGATCATCATCTCCTACTAGACATCTGTCGTCTTAACTAACAAATCTATACTTTCCATTACTTACGATCATTTTTTATACACACAATCTATTTCTTTGTTATCATTGATAAACCAGTTATCTTGATTAAGTTGTCATGTTCTATATTTGCATATATGAATACGATAGTGTATTATATTGAAGCTTTATGAAGATTAAAGTGAAAAAAGTATTATTTGCCTATTTTTGTGTGTAATATTCTAAGTTACATAATCAAAATTTTTATCATTTTCAAATTATGCAATTATCTGTTGGATATAAACAAAATAAATAGATACATGGACGATAATTGTTCATTTGGAGAATATTTAAAAGAGACTGAATAATCTAAAGAGAAAAGACAGTGGCTTCTAAAATTAGAAAGGAAATTACTTATTTTTCAAAAATTGGGGCAACACAACTAACTGAAAGTGTAGACGCTAAAGGTATCGAGGAGATTTAAAATAGTAAACTGCATAGAATTCTAATCTGTAATTCTTTTAATCCAGATTGTTGAAATTTGTAGATAATTTCAAAATCTACATTACCAGAGTTGACCAGATATTCATGGATAGTATGGATTCACTTTTGGTAGTCATATAAGGTAATAATCGAAAATTCGTTTGTAGACTCTATAATTTGTACAGCCTATTTTACAATAGAATATACACTGAGGTGTGTAAATTGAGGCGGCCGAGAATAGAAGCTTTTACCTAACATATTTTTGAGTTACTCGACTGGTAAAGTTCTGTGGAATTGATCACAACAATAATTCCTTTAAACTTTGTATTTAATGGTCAGAGTTTTCTTGAGTACTGTAAATTTCCCTTAAACATACCATATGGATTTTCAGGATTCTTTTAGTGAACATGAGAAAATCGACCTGTTTTTAATAAATGTTGACAGGATTTTATGCAATTTGTTATTAGTAGTATCCTTAGTCCTAATTTGTCTGATCGTCAAGGATAACGAGGTAATAATGTTCTTTTTCTGGATTAAACTCAACCAACTTTGAAAACGAGTATAGGTTCTGTTGTAATTCGTTTACTCATTATTATTCTTTACAATAGGCCATTTATTCTTTGTCTTGGCGAAATACCAAGAAAATAAGATTCTGGGTTGGCGTCCGATTTTAATATGAAAGTATTCAACTTACATCACTTATTAAATTTGTGTAAGATGTGGCATATTTTCAGCATTAATGAATGCCTTCAATCGCTAACCGCATATGGTTTTTTATATACACTGAACAATTAAATTGAAGTCAAAATAATATAATTAATTTATTATTGTTGTTTTGTAGGATTCAGTGATCCATATTGTATTCTAGGAGTAATATATGGTCGTTATGTAGGTCAAAATGAAAAGTCAACAATTCAGGATTCATTTATGAAAACAGCAACTTCAATATCTGGCCAAACTGATTTAGAAAGTGTCCAACCATCAACAATGGTACCAATACAGAATGCATCAGGAAAGAAAGCATTGGACAATAATCGTGTTACATTCTCACGTTCTTCATTTCGACGTTTAAATCAGTCTTTTAAAAAGCGTACAAACCAAAATGATAAATTACAAACACCTCATAATGAATCTTTTAGAGTTTCTGCACCAACTTCATCTAAATCTATAGTTAATAAAGAAGGACATGTTCCTGTTGGTTTATTGAAATCAACTCAAGTCAAAGAGCAAACGTTAAATCCTGTTTGGAATGAAACTTTTAGACTGTAAGTGAAAGTATTTCTCTCTTTACATTTTGTACGTAGCTCTTTTGAATCAGGTGATCCTTTACTTGTTAATTTCTTTGTAAATTCTCAACATGATTCTAATCTGCTTAAAATTTAGATTAGTGTTAGACTGATCCGTTCGGATGGAGCACAAATAACTTATATTTGGTTTCTTTCTGTGTGTATATTTCATACCGTTTTAATTTCACTATCACTCTGACTAAACAAATTATATTGGTTTGTATCTGAGTTATTACATAATTTCCCCGATTGTGAAACTAGTTACTGATGTGGTGGATATTAATAGCATGTTCTCACATATGTGGCGTGCAGCAAAACGACGTGTAAAGCCGTAACAATATATATTTGAAGAAGGAAGAAGCGCGGCGTAGAAAGAACAATTAATAAATCTAAAATGTAGTCCGAATATTAACCCCACTTAAAATTCTAGTAACCCATGACAATCAGTTGTCTAACTTACCACTGAAGAATTTGTGTTACGGTTATACAGGAGGAAGGCAACAATAGATTTTCATTAAGAGTAGGGTATGGGTATTTATTTTAAAATAAAACTATAAGCCATTGTCGTTTTAGTCATTTTCTCCAATATCCGTTCAACGATCACATTTGAGACTACATAGCACTCAGAAATAAGCAATCAGTTATGTACCTTGAAACCAATAAATTTATACTAATTTTTCCTCCACTGGAGCAATATGTTCAGTTCATTTCAAAATTTTCCTCATTCATTAAACAGTTTTGATTTAAAATAGTTGTGTTTCAATGAAAACATCATAGAATTACTGAAATCCTAATTTAAAACAGTAAACACTTGAGTTATATCCCTTACCAGAAGTTACAGTCCCAGAAGTTATAGTTACAGTAATTGTAATCGATAAATTATAAAATAATTGAAGCTGGATTAAAGGTCCTAAGGTAGCATCTGGAAGATTCAAGGCTGGTCATAGATTAAGCTCCCCATACTATAATAACACATCTGCCTAGTATCTCTGGTAAAACATTATTGTCTGACTAAAATGAGTCCTTAAAAATCTTGTTGGTAAACGAAACAACAACGACTTGTTTTTCATGAGCATTTGATTTGAATATCACTCGAGCATCTTGTAATTGGGTGTTGTAAAGGTTGTTAAATGTTAATTTGATATCAAAGAATGGTCTGTATTAGGCAACACTAAGAGACACTAGACAGTTTTATCTCCCTGGTTTGGAACTCCTCAGCAGTGTGCATTTACGACCTCACCAGGGATTGAACCTAGGACCTTCTGGCTCTGAGGCGAACTCCTTACCATGCTTTATCAAGTGCTTAGCTAACTTATCGAGTTGTTCATATCACATTATCTCACCTTAATGAAAGTCGTCTTGGAACACTGGTTCTACTGAATGAAAGGCGCTACTGATATGAGAAGAAACATATATTTATTCAGTTTCCAGTGGATCATGAAAAACTAAATTATAGTAAAATGTCTTGTTTCCATAGTAATAAAAATTATCTAGAAATCATATTACCCACATTATTATTTAAGTTACACTTATCATGTCACAGATCCTTTAGTAAGAATGTGTCTAACTATGCAATATTGAATTTTAATATATCTCTATGTCTTCATCATGTAGTTTGTAGCAAATGTAAATGTTTAGAGTACCATTAAACCTTCATTTCAAACATGTTCGATAAAATGAGACTTTATGTTAGTGTTTTCAGTGAGGATGTTCTTCTTCTACTTCTGAAGAAAGCACTTAGTAATCAGTATTTTTGGATGCATTTAAAGTTTGTTTGTATTGTCATGTTTTAAGTTTAGAATAACAACTTAATGGTGCAGTAATGTAATTAAAACTTACTAGAATGGTTGACTGAATGTCTATTTAACTGAAAAAGTACAATAATTCACTGAATGTGTACGCTAAACAGACTTGTTTAGAGTTTATCATTTTACACAAGGAAGTAAGTGATATTCTTTGAATAGATGCTATTTCCAATTTAATTTAGATAAATGACTTTCAATGTGAATTGTTATAGATGGGAATGTTGAAAACATGAATTTAATAGTTTTAATCAAGAGGTTTATCATTCACTAACTTTTGTGTGGATATTCACAAAGTTCATACAAATATTGTTCATTAATTCTTTTGTATAGTATGTATCAGTATATGGTTCTTAATTTTCTATTCATGAAGTATTATTGTGACAAATAGCTCTTTGGTATCATTAAAATTGTTGATGGAAATAAGTTACATAATAAAATTCTAGCATCGTATACTTAAATAAAGTCAATTGAAGAATCTCAAGTATTTGATTACTAATTTATTTTAATTTAATGGTAATACGTTGATCATGTGATTTGGATTAGTTTGCTTTCATTCCTTTGTGAATGCGTAGTTTTTAATGACAACTAATAGTATTATTGTGCATGGAATATAAGTCAAATTATACTAGACACTAGAAGAAACAAAATATACTGGTAAGCTGTTTTATTCACATTTCGGAGTTTTCAGTACTGTATACATACGAGAACAATTGATACGAAACTTAATGCATTCATATCTTATCATTATCTATATGTTGTTATCCTGAGTTTTATTGCTACCACTTACATTCCCTGGTTTCATTTACATTTATTATCAACGGTGATTAATTGGTATCACACATAACTTGTTTAAATTCATAGATGTCATCATTATTTAAACTTTCAAGAAAGCACTTTACGTCCATGGCTTAGTGTTCACACAAGTTTATTATTTGACGTTGTGATTCTTGGCTATGATAACGAATCGGTTGAATACTACATGTTATTTGAATTCATGATCATGGCAACTTAAAAATCCATTTACTGAGCAAACTAAAACAAATTCCTGTATTTAATGGAGCCTATAATTGATACAATTTGTCGATATGTGAGGTATTAGTTAATTTCCATCACATTGTTTATAAATGAAAATATACAAAATTGAATGTGGTAATAAATTAATGCTTACAGAAACGCTTTCTGTGTTATGTGATTTCTCTAAATTGGAAATGTATAATGTTAAGGAATGCAAATGAGAGCATCATGCACAAATACATCATGTTCCATGATTTATATTGTTCTTTTTAATTTGTTTTATCTTCTCAATATTCTATGATTGTTTGATCTAATACAATGGTCATTTAATGTCAGTTTTTATTTCTTATCTTGCTCTAAACAAATTACATAATAACGTTATACAATGAATTTCAACAGTTATATCTGACAATGTATTGTCAGTAAATTGATGGATAGGTTATAATACACTGATCTATATGAATATTACACCATATAATTCGTTTTAAATTAAGATTGTAGAACTGAAACTAAATTGACTATTTTAAAGGATGGTTATTTTTTATGAAATGCATTACTTTCCTTTCCTGGTTTTGATTACCTGTGTTGGCATGTTAATTAATAAGCTATTTACTTGCAACTATTGATTTAATTCACTTTCTAATAATAGGATAATTACGTCATAAATAAAATGATATAAATTAAGTATGAAATAGAAGAGTGAATTTGGTGATATATGTTCCTAACTAATAGTATACAATAATAATAGAATGGAGATTTGTGAATGACGGAAACAATCGAAATAATATTTGCGTATGGTAACATTAAGATATGGAATTACATGAAAATGGAAGGTTATATGTATATTACCCCATATGAGTCATAGCGTAATTAAGATGAAAACCGATTTATTGGATGTTGGGTTGGCCAAGACAAGAGAAGAGGCTGAAAGTATTTCTTTTGTATACGGAACTCTGGCTATTACTTCTTGTTATGACGAGATGAGAAGGAGGAGGAGGAGGAGATGATTTTGGTTGGTGGATGCGTACACCAATGAGATGCGTGCCTAGTTAAGAATGTACGATTGACCTAAGCCCACTCACCTCCCTAGGACAACAATAGGACAACCAGAACTGAGAACAGGAAGACTGAGTACCGAGAACCGGAGAACCAGACCAAGGTCGTATTATATTTTAATCATGCATTTATATATACATAAAATCAGACCACACTGTGAACCAATCAAGAATCTAGCATTTGTACAGAACAAAAGAAATAGTGGCAGTGAATGGGGAGAACTTGTACACAAATAGGTAGACGTAGTTCGTAATAATAAACAATACACAAAGAATCAATACACTAAGCGAGAGAACCGGGCAAGGGGAACGTAACAGTCATAGGAATAAAATGATTACATCACTCATGAATAAAATAACGAGAATAGTCCCCCAAAATACAGTTCTGGGAGTTCGTTACTTTTCTTTAATCGCCCGGCGTAACACTTCTTCTGTTTTAAAAACCTTGAGTCTTATGATCTTGATATGTAACTTTGCAACTATTGTTTAGAGATGATGTACCTAGCGAAATGTTAATTCCGAACTTATGCGAAGCCACCTAAAGAACATTCAACTCAAGAAAACTCCAAGTGATGTTTCTTACTCACCCTATAGGGATACTGATACTAAAGGATAAATTACCTAAGCTTTCCACCTCTTTTGGTATCTATCAGTTCAATTACTTATGTGATGCAAGTTACAGTTGGAGATGCTCTAGGAATTTACCCGTTCTGTCTTATGGTCACCTTCCAGCATGTTTATGAAATGGCGTTGTCAAAAACATCATTAGTTCGGTTTCGGCCCACTTAGTTTAAATGGGACATGTGACGTGCATGAATCGTGTAAACTGTTATCTTCCAAGACCAGTTAGACTCAGTTTCTGCAAAACGGTGGCGATAGCCACACAAGTTAAGTGGCCAGAGCTCTGTATACAGAGGAAATACTTTCAACCTCTTCCCTTGTCTTGGCCAACCCAACATCCAATAAGTCAGTTTTCATCTTAATGACTCAGTTGGGGTAATATACATATAGCTTTCCATTTTCATGTAATTCCATATCATAATTCTATCTTAGCCAAATATTATTTTCATTGTTTCTGTCATTCACAATTCTCCATGCTATTTTTATCATTATTAACTAGACAATGATGAACGAAATGTAAAGGATGTGTCTATTGAAGTAGTACTAAATTCTATGCATAATATTAATAATATATATCCTAAATTAACTATTCAAATCTATGATATCATTGATGACTTGCTACAACTTTGAATGTCAAAAGAATTAGACTATTCAATTGTGATGTTTATGGTTATCTACGTGTATGATAATGAATGTGACAAATAGTACTATCAGTATACCTGAATGTTATCATGATAATAAACATGACATTTTTATCCGAATAACATGTTGAATAGTTTTACGCTAAATTATAAAACAAATACTATATTATCATAACCTCCATATTTTTTATGTTGTTGCTACTAGTATTCAACTTCTATCATATAGACATTTGTCTCAATATATCATATGTTGTTATTTATCTCTGAAAAGTGAAAAACTCTGTCTTATTTATGTTATGTGTATACATGAATATACGTTTAAATGGTAAACAGTATCACGTCCGAGTAATCAGGCTCCTTATTTATGGTCACTGAATCAATTTCCGTAATGTCTTGACCTTAAAACCACTTATAATGATTAGTAATATCTTTCGGCTTTTAATTTGGCTATGCATATTTATATATATCAACCAGGCGGAGTGGTGCTTTTGAAATCTCTTGGATAGAGGATACATTAAACTGCTTTTCATATGCTGATCCATTAAAAAGTGTTATAACAGATACACATGGAATTAGTTTGATGTGATAGTTCGTCCAGGTTTTTGGTAAATACAAGTCGACTTAGAGTACACAGTTTTCAGATTTACTGTAAATGAAGTTAAGTTAATTGAATTTTGTGCCATTTTCTTCAAGATAATTTACGTTACCTTTCATATAAAAAATCTAGGCGGTCTTTTTTAATATGCTGAGATTGTGGATTATTTCAGGGGTTTTGGCTGAATTTTGCCGATACCTAATTAACGTTTCTCGAAAATAGTTAACTCTCCATCTACCTAGCCAAACGTACACATTTGTTCGATTCCTGATTTCAGTGATATAGTCTAATTTTTCCGTCCTACTCATAGGAATCCAGGTGCAGAAGATTGTCAGTTGACTATTCCATGTGGGTCTTTGTAAACAGATCTTCATAGAGTTCCATCAGATTGTGTTTCTAACTAAACATTAAGAAAATGAAAGTTTCATTCACTTTCTGGTAGTCATGATATGTACAGCTAAACTGGAGCTGCGGAAAATGGCCTTAAATGTTTCAGTCAGAAAAAGTCAGTCACTATCCCACAAACTAGAATGAACGGTTTTTCTCAGAATTTTCGAGTGATTATTTAGGGACTTTTGTATAAAGACCCATCATAATATGCCTCCCGTATTTGAGGCTTTATTGAAAAGTGAAATATATAGCCATTCACAAAAATGTTCTATAGAAATATTATGAATTAGCCATTAATTCCAAATTCAGTAGAAATGTTATCATTTCTGATTAGTTACTTATGGTAGAAGGAAAAATACTATACAGAGTATATTGTTTTTATATGATTAAAAAAGCTTATTTAAGCTATTTTTAAATATGCTTAACTTATTTTCACAGTACACTATGTATAAGCATTTGTCTAGATGACACCACCTACTTTGAGATCCAATGTATGGTTGGAAATGACACCTTACTCGATTTCACAGTGATCAGTATTACTAGTGTGGACTCACATTGATGGATCAATGAAGTATTTCTTATGCAATGAAACTTCGTGTATATAACCCATGCATATAAATGATTCATAAGATTTCCAGTTGTGGTTATAAATTATAGTTCCAGGTGGAATGCATTTTTCCATTAGTTTGAGAAGGATAGTAGCAGATCTACCAGGAATTCTGTCTCAATGTCGTTTGATTCTCTGTCCCATATACCATAGAGCTACAAATCTTATTGAAAGGAATTACATATAATCTTGTTTCATTTGCCACCTGTATTGTTCTTTCGTTCACAAATCGATGCTTCATCAATTTTAATATTTTTCCCTACTCTTCTACATTGTATCTATAAAGAAACTAATATTCCTGGACATATTTCACAGCAGTATTCATACCACTGAACTCAGGCCTTTTTAGAAACGTCTAGAATTGATACAGCTGTAATTACTTTGGTTCCATCTGCTTTTTTGAATATAAATGCAGTGAGTTATTTCAGTCCTAATATGAGACGAGCAAATAAGGAATCTGTTTGGAAAACCTAACACCAAAATTCAGTACAGCGGAAGTTAAATCCATCTCGTATTCCTAGGGAATGAAAAACTGCCATTCCTTGTCAATACACATCCACCATTTTATGTTTTTCTTAACAACCCCATAATCTGTAAACAATTTACGAGGTTTTTATCTCTAATCATTTTGAGATGCCCTGTCGTTAACGTAATATATCCAAGTGTCTGCTGTGACCATGAAATATCTCGGTCGTTCAATACTGGCTCAGTTATATAAATCATGTTCATCCAATTTTTTGTCAAGTGCGAATCTGATAGATGTGCGACAGTTGTTGAAGGTATGTAGGATATTGTTCAGATCAATTGTATGATCACAAATAGTGAAACTTCATCTACATACCATTGGTGTAAATAAAATGTATCGATTGTTAGCTTTAACTAGTTTTTTACACGATCACTTATGTGGGATTCTGCTAGTAATGGACATTAATAATATTCTTCTGATATTTCAGACTTTTATCTGCAAATTATGTCGTTAGATATAAATTACATCCTAATAGTTTTGGCGAAATACTAACATACAGAGAAGATAAAGTATCACAAAATCTTTATATTTAAAGTACAATTCATCCTTTTCTTATAGATACACAATAAATAGTTGGCCATTTTCATGAGTTTATGATGGGTTGGTACGACCAACTGCTTGATGTGACCTTATCTGACGTCCTCTCCGATGCCTACTCAATCGCAGACCGGAATAGGAAGAAGCAACCAGACAAATCAAATTGTATTTCAAGCACTCCACTATATATCCGTAAGGCCTGACCCCACAATCAACCAACAAAATAAGGGAGACAATTATGAGAAATTAGAGTAACATATAAACAATTAACTAACTACGATTCCTAAATGGAAAATGACATACTAATAGTCAGTAAGTCAAATGGGAGGTTAGGACAAACAGGACATAATAATTATAGAAATAAAATGTCTTTTGAAACAGCTCCGAAAGTTCTTCGTTCTTCCTGAATGGCCCAATATAACAAAAGTGCATTTCTATAAAATGCGGTTAAATTAGAACTATTGTTACTATTTAACTAATAATCTAAACAATCATCTAAAATAAACAAATAATAATTCTAACATGTTCTATGTAATAGTCGGTAATCTGGTGATAATTAAGCTAAAAAAAAGAAATGAAAACCAAATATCATTCGATATTGTATGTCTGTTTCGTGACAGAATAAAATTTTTGATGATTTTATGTTGATTTAATAAAACAAAAAAAAATTAATTTATATTAATACACAACACGATATTGAAAATGTTACTAAGATATTGGAATAAATAGTAACTATATTAAGTGTATTAATGAAAGAAATTTGTTCACTTATACTAAAAATAAAATTTAATGATAACCGACTTCAAACTCCTTTTCACAGTATTCATTTAATAAACGTCATTTGTAGTGTGGTCATAGTCAAGTGACTAAAGGTATATATATATATATATTTGTTGACTTAGTATAAAATATCCTACTTCTAAGGTTCACTTTAAAGAATCCATCTTCCAGTTTGCAAAATAGATAGCCATATAACTTTTTATATGGAGTTAAGTTACAATTAAGAGGTGACAAATTTTTGAAGTTGTGAAAAGAGTTATATAACGTGGTAACAATAATAAAAATATTAATAATAACAATAATAATGATTATAATAAGGAGGGAATTGAATGTAATAAGTTATTTGTAAAGCATCTGAGCATTGACTATTATGGTGGCCAAGACAAAGAAAGAGACTGTGCAAATTTCTTATGTACACACAGGTCCGGTTTGAGAATGTGGATACTGATGGCTTCCTCTATATATAGAGGACGTATGCGCCGACCATACAGCAGATTAGGTGGGACTCAATAAATTATTTTAAAAGCTTTTTTGACGTCTACTTGATGTTCCGTATCAACCTAATGTGCAAGTACAGAGCTGTTTACTTGCAGTAACTGACCTTTTCCCAGCCAAGCCTGGTTATGTTCTGAGATTCTTTAACATACTTGCCGAATCACTATTCTATTGAACTCGTCATTATTTAGTTAGTAAGATATTACTTTTTTCCGCATTAGTTTCTGTATTGCTTCTTAGATTTTTGCATAATTCCTTTCAATGGTAACTGTAAGTAGTTAACTAGAAGTAAAAGAACGTATATGTCGAAAGTTTACACAGTTTTAAGCATAAATTACTATCTTTTTTTACGAAAGTAGTATATATTTGACTAATATATCTTTTAATTGAATTGAGGTGCTTTGTGAAAATCGGTATCAAGTTTCATTTAAGTTGACTGGATTCATAATTGATTGATGTTTATAGGGTACTATTAGACGCCAGCCCAGTGATGTAAATGGTTTGCCGACCTAAAGTCGCCAGGACTGAGGAGTCCCACACTAGGATGAAACAGCTATCCAGTGCTTCCTGATTTTCAGTATCGTACCCTGTCAACATCAATCTGTGACGAATTCAACCATCTATAATAGTTATGGCTACTAAAAGCCAAACATCAAGGCTCCAAACATATGAAAGCAAAATCGATAAAATTAAGTTTCATATGTAAAATACTAAGTGCATTTAATCTCGACATATTTCGTTGCAATTACTTCGTTCGAGCTGGTTGGTTTGATCATACAGCTTTCATTAGACATAATCAACAGTACAGACTTCCGATATAAGTGGATAGTGCAATTTCTCTACAACTAAATATCAGCTTGTTCTGTTGACTTGGATTGTAAGTATCAATCTCTGTGATTGCGTTGAAACTGTTTGGATGTTTATTTTATATGTTCTTTCTTTTACCCTATGATTATGCAGCTGTGCATGGTCCTTCCAATTAGTTAAAAAAAATCGCATCATTTTTATTGTGCTTTTTGACCTGAGTGTCATAATTCTCAGATTTTTGTTATACCCATTAAGTCTGAGATTTATAACTTTCCAGTGTTTATCTGTGATCACACTTTTCAAAATTGTATGTAGTTTATGTTCCAGGTTATCGAAAAAATAATCTCATTTACAACCTGTGAGTAGTACAGTGTACCCATATCGAAAATGAAACAGTTATCTACCAGTTGCATTAGATAATAGTAAGGATCGAATGAAATCGGCAATTTGAACAAATTAATCTAGATTTAACTGTTCAAAAATAAGATTTGAGTGTCATTTTTTTAAATCCTGTGACGATTGTGAGTTTAAATATCTAAAATGTCCCTGAATCCAATGAGAATATCATTCAAGCTATCATGTTTTTGAATTATTTGATAGTACATACCAATCCTTAATGAAGTTAAGCAATGAAATTAAGATCCGTATAACACATTTTCTTATGTCTTTCCATTCATATGTATACTAATAGAAATTGTTTAAAGGCATCACTTTATGCACTGTAATACGAGGGAAGGCATCTTTTTACCTTAAATAAAATGTGAATGAGTGTAATGGTAATCATTCAGCTAATAATAGTATATATAGTTGAGTGATGTAGAAGTTATTGACTCTGAATATAATGCCACTAATTGACCTAAGCTGCATAACCACTGAAAACCGGAAAGCGCTAGTCAACTATTTCGTTGTAGTGTGTAGCTCTTCAGGTAAGCACAACCTAAACCCCACTGAGGGAATAGGGACCAGAGCCTTCCTTTTTCACAACTGAAGTTTAACACTGAGACCGTTGTTCAGGCATCCAGTGATTGGTAATTCTGATCTCTTTTTTGGTGCCCATCGCTATTGGCTTGTAACCGTCTAACACTCGGCATGATTATACAACTTGGGTTTCATCTTCTCATAAAACCTTTAGAAGGATTAAACATTCGTTTTGCTTATGTATATGATTTCTCAGCAGCGTTTACCCATGACCTTTCTAGATGAGGTAAGATCGTCAAAGATCTGTAAATTCATGCAATTTATCGCGAATTGACTAGAGTTAGCAGCATCAACTGTTGGATACCCATCTATTAATCTAATGCTTAATCACTTGAAGGTCATGAACGTGATCATTCCATACTAAAACGAAATAGCTTCAAGTGGTTTCTAGATTTCCACAGTTGTGTAATCTAGATCAATTCAAAATCGATTTAATAAATCTCTATCATAAGCATAATATTTCATGATGCAGTGAAATCTCTATTGAGTTCAATAATTTATTTATACATACATAGATAATTCTATGAGTTTGTCAAAAGAATCTTAATTTTAACTAGCTTAGATCAACTGTTCAGAAACATAATAAAAGTAATAATGAATAGCATTTATTTAATCAGGAATCTGTTCAGTAGAAAAAAAATAATGATAATTGACTTGTAAAGATAATCTGAATGACATAATTAGTATATACTTTTATATAAGAATTAATATTTATTATGCTATGTAACTTAAAAGTGAATTTCCAGAAATAGTTGAATAAACAAAACAACATGGAAACACATTCAATGGAATTAGGACAATTCATAATATCAGGAGATGAAAGTGTGTATGGTTGGGTGGGAGGTGGCTGTAAATTAACTGAATATACATTCCACTATATCTATCAATTCACTTGAACTTGTAGACGCATATACGTAGGGAGGACAAAGTGTATTTTTAGTGAAACGGTAACTAAACATATATCAAAATGACTTCACAAACAAATGACCTGCAATGACTGAACACAGGATAAACAACTATTATCTATTGTTTGAGTTGGATTGTGGCTGGCAAATGGAGTCTATGACACGCGATTCTTCCTATTTGGGACTCGTCAGTACTTGCATCAATACTTGCATCCCAGTGTTGATGTTCACACCGCGACTAGAACAATTCTTATGAACTATCGGTATGTTGAAGCTATCTCCTCAGGATGCACATATAACAACAGAGATTAACCAATCTCAGTCCATGAAAAATCAACGGGAAGATTCGAAAACATTATAATTATATCACCTATCCCTAAATATTTGATTGAAACAAGACACAAAGTTGATAGCATATCGGCCATTTTGGTGTTGTATAAGAGTGGTTTGTGGCAGATACTGAGGTTCCTTGAAGTGACTAACAGTCTGTTCACGAATACGTTTGCCCAGTGACTACTAGACCCCAAACCAGAACGAAGAACACAAGATAACTAAGCCAACCACCAGACAGCCAAATTATGTTTTACTCATCCATTTACGTACATGCAAAACCTGACCACGTACCGTACCAATAAGGACAATAACATTTGTACAAAACGGGGATAATAATGACTAGAGACTTGAGGTATAGGTGCACAGTTGATTGACTATAGTTCCTGAATGGCAAAAGGTTACGGAGATAGAAGCATGACAATAATAGAAATAAGATAACTGACATACATATACTGAAAATAGACGAAACAGATTTCTGAAAAACAGTTTAGAAAGTTAGCTACCCTTCTCGAATTGCCCGATATAACAGTCACTTTTAGACTCATGATTTTCAACACAAATATTTATTTTTTCTTATTAATAAGTATTCCATGATTTGACAAGTTAATCTTCAGTTTATCTTATCCTTGATCAAAGGTTAATGTTTGTATGCTTAAAAAAGCTTTTGCAAGATGTGAACTATACACAGATATATAGAGGTCACCTGTGGTAATCTCCATAGTGGTACATTTATGATGATTGATTTAAAAATATCCATATTCTGCATACTATTGGATAATCATTGTTGCATTTTATTTCTTGTTTGCACTTGTACTCAGTTATTTCTTTGTAGAGGCTCGAGCCAATCTTCCGGGCGAAACGTTTAATCGTTTAAATGTAGACGGAAATTTTCATAACCGAATTCAGATGGCTTTGTAGAGTTTGGTTTAATGTTTTTAGTTGTTAGCGTTCGCCATAGATTGATATCTGAAGGGTACTAGTGGAAACCAGGGAGTACTGGAGTTTATACTCATTTATAGTGAGACACTTATCATCAGTGACAATAGATGATCGACGCACTATGTCACAAATTGATGCCGACTGGTCCAGTGAGTTAAGCGTTGACCAACCTGAAGACCCTGGGTTCGACTCCCATATGGAATCTAGGGTTAGCAACCTTAATCAAATGAAGTCTAATCATTGTGAAGTCAAGTCATTTGTGTCAGGGTGATTTAAATTCTTCTTGCCATAAAACAGTGAACCGGCTAGTTTGAACTATAAACCTTTACGAAAACTAGTCACCGAAAAAATTGCCAAGGACATTTTTGATTTCACTTTTAATGTTGCAGATACGGATTCAGGTGGATGGTTTCTTTGGATACAGCTTCTTTATCTTAGAATATACGTTTAATTGAGACGATCGACTCTATATTTCGACAGCTGTCAGTCAAACGAATATACATTAGAATTCCAATGGTTATACTTAGAGAATTACATATGAGGTACACAATGTATATTCATTATGTATTCAATAGACAAATCGATAGTATAGCTGTGGGTTTTCCCTTAGGCACTCTCCTCGCCGATTGTTTTCACAGTAGACTTAAAAAGCGGCCCCTAAAGAGAATCTTTATAAGCTGCACTTTTACTACTATTACGTTGACGAAACACTCTTTGTTGTCCGGCAATATACTTGCAAAGATGAACTTTTAAGTAAATTTAAAAGTACACACAATGAAGTTAATCAAACTTTTAAGTAGGAGCTTGCTAATAAACTGCATTTTTCAAAAGTTTCGGTTATGTGAAAGAAGGCAGTGCTAAGAATAAGAGTGTGTATAGGAAAAGTTAGTTTTCTTGCTAATATTTGTATTTTTGAGCTACGTACCTATTCTATACATGAGAAACCTGATTAAATGTCTTGTAGATAGAGCAAGTTAGATATGATCTACATAAACCATGAATAATGAATTGGAGTCCCGATTTAATATGTTGAGTAAAATGGGACATACACTGAGCTACATGAAAAGGCATTTTATCATAAACTGCTGATAGACGCTAAGGCTGACTGTTAGTAAGAGGTCACTATTCTTAAAGCTACAGTTCAAGCAAGATACACCTAGTGACATTCACCGAAACAGATTGACTAGAGAAGTAGGATGAACTTTTTATGTAGCTAAAATAACCATCCCAATTGAAGCTAATATATGTTTATCATTTTCTAGTAGACTAATGGTAATTCCATAAGTCAAGGGTAAATTATCTGGTTTAGTCACATCTACATGTATTTGCCAATTAAGCCACTTTTGTGGTCAGAGCTATACAGGATGTACTATTAGACAGCCACGTCAACAAGTTAACGAACATCTTCCTTCGTAGCTTGGGAAAGGTCTGAATAAATCAATTCACAGCTGTATATAATCCCACTTGGATGACTCTGATTACGTAGATAGGTTTCGAAATTATTTATAGTATAACTCCCAGTTTTTCTAATGAGTTTCTTTCTCGACCATATAGTGATTTGTTTCGATTGTCAAAATATTTATTCTTAGTATTTTATCATTCAGCTATCTAACAGCAGACTTATTACCATAATCTCCATTTGTACATTTCACTGACTATGATTATTTTCGTTTAATCCATTTCGTTGTTATCAACGACTCACCTTGAGTGTTTTAATATTTTTCATACTTGCTTGGAAATACTACCGTCTATTAGAGTACAGTCTATTGAAAGTATAATTAAAAATAATATTGTTCGCATGTATGTGTTGTTCTGATTTAAACTTAAGCATATTTTAATTTGATATCACGAATTTGTCTGAATTACACAACCATAGACAACCAGAAGGCACGCGATAACTGTCTTGTTCTATTATGGGAGTCTTCTGCAGTGAGCATCCACGAGACCACCAGAGACGAAATCATGGACCTTCTGGCTCAGCTGCGAACGCTTTCCCATTAGACCATTGAGCCAGCTCCTAATTCTATTTCAGTAAACCCGAGATATATTTCGGAGACTTGCCATCGGTAGGTAGCTCGTCATAGTTGAACTCTACTGACCACACCTTCCCACTAGATATATTTGTCAAATCTGAGTGGATATGATGAGTACTGTGATGCAACAGATATACTTTGTGAGTGTTCGGAACTTGTGTTAAATGAAATTAGGTTCAATCGGGGTTGTTTGGTTAGACATTCAATGTTGGATGAACAGTAATGTCTTTAATTTGATGCAGTAGTGTTTAGCAATTTGCAGAATTTGCTACTGATTTGTCTTTAGAATAATTTGGATGTTTTTCATGCCAACTTTATGGTTGTTGAAAGCAGCATGTACTAATACTACTGATTTGATTTGTAAATTTTCAAGTTCCACAGGATTATTAGGAGGTTGTTTAGTGTGGCTTTTATGTTACTAAACACGAGTTATGATTTCTTGAAAAGATTTACTAATATAGAAGGTATCACATTTAACACTTCGCAACCTGTAGACAAGTTCTCTGTCAAGGGGCAGGGGATCTCTACTTTCACTTTAACTAATGAGCCTTTTAAAATGTTGAAAGTTTTGTAAAAAACTTGAATTTCATATTGTTTTCAAATCCATTGCAATTCTTTTATTGTATCATGATAATAAGGTAGGATGATGGTGTCGAACGATAGTATTTTATTAGACTTATTATTATTCAGTAATAAATCATGTTGTTTCAATATTATTCATGGAAAAACTATTAAATTGTAGCATGTCACTTATCTTTTTTTATCCAATTTACTTATCTCCTGATGTAGTGAGTTTGGTGACTCTTCTAAATAAACTTATAGCTAGAAAAATTTTTACGCTGAATAAATGGGCTTAAGTGATATCAATATACCGACCTAAGTATGTAAGTTTCCAGTTAAGAGTTTCATTCTTTCTATTTCTTCCTACTAAACAGTTTAAAAATGGTAACTTGTCGACTTTATGCTTATTTTCGAAAGTTAATTTCGTTTCATAAGAACAAGTGTTGATCAATTTTGAAAATATTTTCAGAACAATCTTTTTAATAATGACAAAAGTGTCAACAGCTCAAATGAACTCAATTCGATATATAATGTTATTTATAAAATTTTTCGATTCTCTATGAGCTGCAATCGGAGACACAGGACTTCATACTTACTAGGTTATTTTGTTTATATCGAATGCTTTTGAAAATAAAGGGATCTGAATTCAGTAACTGTTTTAGGGATTTTATAAGTAAGTCAGTACTTATAGAACACCGGCTAGATGATATATAATCATTCTCTAGTTAATTATTAGGCAATTAGTCAATTAGTCTAAATATATATCAGTTTGAATACTAGTTTGCAATGTTGCAACATCATGACTTACCATTGTTTCGTTTTCCTCAACTAGTACTACTATCTTTTTATTTTTTCAAAACATTTAAATCTTTGACAACATTATGAAGATTTCCTTACAATGGTTTCAATATATTACTTAAATATTTAAACAGAAAACAAATAAGGTTGTTGATGAAGTCAACTATGGTTCTCATTGAAATATCTAATGTTACACAAATTTAAATTTACCATCTTTGACTTTGGTAAGGATACCTAACCAATATGAATTACTTTTATTTACTTTTGAATTGTATTTTAAAACTGATTATTTTAATTCTAATCTCCATTCGTTCTAATTGTCATTCGTTCATACTGTTCTCGAATATTTTTAGGATGATAAACATTGTGAGATATCTAATGTATTTCTGTCATACACCTTTCCATTAAAACATTATGAAGATAGGTTTTCTTCTTCATTTCTTCAGTGAAAAATATACTACTTACTGGTATGATCATGATAAACATACTGCCTACTTAGATTAGCAATACATAACTAAAACATTAGTTACATTAAGAGTACAAATTATGTTTGAAATAATCTCAGCAAATAAAATTTGAAGATTTCAACATTTCATTTGGCGATTTTCAAGCTTCTTCAAGCTAAATTAATCAAAATTATCAAAGGTTCATATAAGGTCAGTCAGTCAGTCAATACTGTCTACTTGTGCAATGTACAAAATACATGAGACAGATTTTATGTGGAAATGCGTTTATTAATGCGAACAAATAGTGTTTGTAGGTATGTTCGTCCACTGCTAATTGTTACTGAGAACAGTGATAAGTTACACGTCAGGCTATGGGTAGAGACAGTATAATTAGAACATATATGTAAATTAAATACACTAACGATTATGATGATTGACACTGGCCAAACAGTTCTAGCTTTGTTAATTAGAATAACTGGTGACAAATTTAATGTAGTAATTAACTAGTTAAAAATTGTTGTCGTTGTTGCTAGTGTAATTGGTTATATCGATGAGGTAGACGTCAACTATCGATCTTTTTTATTAATCAGCATATACCGTGGTGTAGCCAACAGCATTTCATCTAATCCATTCAAGCTCCTATATGTGAGCTGATTTAGCTGTCAATCGTTCTTTGAGTGCCAAGAAACTTTTCTGAATTATTTTAGCTCTATCAAAGTCACTTCTGTGTTCTGTTTCTAAGGAGCGTTGTGTAATCACTGATCTATTTTCAAGCTACTTGACATTATCCAAATATCTAGGAACATCTTAAAATTTCACTCACTGAGATTACTTCATAAATAATTGTAATGTCTTCTTCGACAGCTAATTTTTCTATGAACATATTCGGTCAAATCTTTTCGAATTTTTATCTAAATAGTTCGGCTACATTGTTTGGTTCATTTAATTCACATTAATTACTTTTGTTTATTTAGTCGAAGGCAAGTTAATTTGTGTTTATTGCGCAATAACCAGCTTTTATATCAAATTGTTAATTTATGTTCCTTTTTTGAAAACAGAACAGACAAACTAGTAACGACGTAAAATATTCGAATAAGTCTAACTGGATTTATTATTTTCCTTTAAATATAAAACTAAAAGAGTGTACAGTTTCATAGGTATTAGAGAGTTTCGGCAGTGTCGAATTCTCTTGGCTGAATGGTTAGTATGAGAGTTTATCGTCGTTACTATTCTGATCAGTGCCCTTAACGTTTAATCTAATTATACTTGAATAAGAACGAAAACGCTTCATTTAAACCACTCAGATCATAGAACACATAGTCATCAACATGAGCTGCAACTATTCTTCTACAATGAACAGTTTGTAATTTCAATTAGAAAAGTCAAAAGTAGTTAATTATGAAAAAAAGTTACAATGTTAGTTCACGTTTTAGTATAATACACGGCAGAATATCAAGTTCACCAGTGTAGTAATATGAATTTTCTATTTCTTTAGTGAAAATCTATCGTTTTCAACGACTAGTCATTACGGTTACTTAGTGGAATAATATTCGTTTACGTAAACGAATGGCGATAATAAAGAAGTGAAAGATGGATATCACACCAGTAACTTTCTATTCGAATAACCAAACAATTTTTACCTACTATTAACATGTTTATGCATATTTAATGATTTAATCATATCTATGAGCGGCATCAAAAGATAGTAATTTCCATTAATTTATATGAATGTTAAATTTCGTGCTCAAAACAGGAACATGTGCAAACGTAAATATTACAAATGTAGTACACAAACTGAAATAGTAAACTGCTAAATTAAATAAACAGTGTGTCTGGTCCTTTCATGACATCATCGTTAATTGGTGACAAATACCTTTCTACTTCTAAATATACACATAATTGCTTTATTTTCGCCTTTATTTTAAAAGATTTGAGTTAGATTATAACTAACAAGTGGAATTTAAAATACTCGTTTCTTCCTGTCTAGAACTCATCAGCCAGACGTACCTACATCCTAGTGTTGATGTCCAATCTGAGACTAGAACTCAGTTTGTACAGTGTTGAATACCATCACATTCACTACTAGTCTACTGAATCTAGACAGCTACACTTATGCAGTGGGCATATTATCCTTCTGACATCAATCTGTGACAAACGCAACTAACAAAGCTTAGTATCTATCTATCACCATAAAATCCTCTTCATTCAAAAAGAAATTTTGTAAACAAATATTTCAACTAATAATGTTTTTATTACTTGAAAGATCATAATATTTACATAAAAATTTCACTTATGTTATGGATTCAAAATCTGTGACGTTAAGATATGCTGCAACTATATCAAAATTTTTTTGTTGTTTTACTGAACTATTCAAAATCTTTAAGAAATGTGTATTAAAATTGAAAAATACTAAGTCAATGCTCGTTTAAGCTTATGAAAATTATCGTATTCTTTCATAGAAACTTTTGACCTTCTCAATGGAAAATCTATCACATTACTAGGTGGTATATTAATATAAATACCTTTAAACAGATTAAAAATTAGAGTATCTACATTAACGAGAATATAAGCTATAACTCAGAAGTTATTTAAATAAAGTTCACTTAGAGTGTGAATAGTTTTAGAAAGATATGAAAATCTAGCTCTATGAAGTTCTTTCTCCTGGATTAATCTACTAAAAAGTAATGTGGAATTACATAGAAATTCACTGGATACTTTGAATCAGTGCATTTAATTTACTTAACATTAATTGATAACATTTAACTAATTTACAGATAGTTTGGTTATTACATATTCAGAAAATCTAAAATCCTTTTCTTTAAAAGCTTTACTATCACTTTTACATATATTCTGTTACTTAATGTACTTGGACTTTGTTGAACTTACAGTTTTAGTAAATTAATGAAACTTTCTTCTAATCGAATTATCCCACTTATCTTCACTGGTTTTTAATGAGATAGGAACTCAGTGGAATTGAATTCCTAATATATAGATATAGTTGAATCACTAGAGAAAAAGAGATTTTTGTTATACTTGTAAATATTTTTATATTATTCTATAGGTATTAGTGAAATAAGTAGCAAGTATTTAAATGAAGTAAGGATATCTTGTTGTGCATAAATTTTATAGTTTTTCTTCAGATGATCATTAATTTAGCTTCCATACAGTTTACGACAAGAGTTACATAGAATAATGCATTTACTTCACTTCATAGATTATATTCTGTTTCTTGTAAATTAAGAAGGAAACTATTATAAGTGTATACGTCATCTGTGTGACATTGAACAGCTGTTGTAGATTCTCATTGTTCTTTCAGATCATATGCCAACAGCCTTATTATTAATTATTCTTGTGCTCCCTACTTCATAATAAGTATAATTAAAATACTTTGCATTGTTTGCACAATGAAGTGTATCGGAGATGTCATAAGGTAAATGTGAAAATGAATATTTAAAAAATGCTTATATTTACATCTTACTATTTTACAAATAATTTACACTATTCTATATCGATAGTCAGCATTATTCTGATAATATCAGATAACTAATACAACTTTCATCAAACAACTTCAAAATGTTGTTTTGTATTTCATCTAGTGGACTACTATTCAACGTATTGAAAGAGTAACCAGGTATTATATCGCTATTAACGAATATAGTTATGCAAATTCCATTACGTTATCGTGAAGCTAATGTCTTGCATCTAGTTATATATATACATGTATATAGTCCTGTCAGTTAAAAGTCGTTTTATGAATGTTAGACTGTGGTTAGCATTCGGATTAACGATGACAATTTCATCCTATTAGAAGCCCGTTAGGAAAATTTACTGGCACCCCAATGACATTTTCACAAATGTATTTGTATCTAAGACTTCTGTCTTCACGTTCTCAATCGGTTATCCAGTGGGTTACAGCGTAGAGTTTCTTATTAACTTACTAAATATGCAGCGACTTATAAATATGTAATTGTTAAGGTTTTCCTTATAATAGTGTTTACAATTAAATTTGTCCAGTGCTTACTGACACAGTATATCTCACAAAGAGGACTCTGATGTAACTTTTAGTGAAGATTTATAAATGACTGTTTTAAATTCGATAAAATGGTGTTTAGAATGTACGGTCGGTATTTGATGCAAAATGTAATGGGCTCGAGTTACGATTTTAATATTAACACTATGATGCAATTGAATCAATTGGTGTGCATGAAATATGGATAAAGGCGTCTACAAGATTATACCACTAGTCACAATCAGACTTTATCAAATGTTCAATTTAGAGATTATATCAATACAATTTTTACAGGATACACATGAGATAAAGAAAGAAAGATCAAGAGTAATGAAACTGACCAAAAAATTAAGTATTTATCAGAAATTAATTCTGGCATTCAAAACGGCAGGCTTGGCGAAAAAATGCGGAAACTTACAGAAGTTCATTATTACTTCAGATTTTTTGCTGTTCGCCAAATAATAGAAGAAGCCCATTCTGTCAATGAGAAACAAATAAAGATAAGTAGGCGAAAGGGGATTTTCTTTTCCATACCCGTACAATTCTGTATAAACTGATTCTCTCAAGATATTGGTCTTTGAGAAATAGGGATTTCAAGTATCAAAAGAATAGGTAGGAAGTTACTTAGTGGTTTAAATAACAATAACGTTGTAAGGGGAAAATTATTTGCAGATTGGGGAAACAAGAAATAATTATCCTCTAGTCAGATACGAAGAATAAGCACAGGTCGTCTATAGTAGTAATTATGAAATGTTAGAAAAGGTTTATAAAGAATTGATTACCAAGTATAATAAATTAAAGGAAGTAACTAACAGTCCAAAATGAACAAGTAAAAGAATCATTAGTGCTAGGGGCAAAATCAGAGTCTGGATGTTTTGTGTTCACATTTTGAGAGTAATATCTTGCTATGTTCATAAATGAATTTAGAAAAAATTCTGTTTAGCGGCTTATTTAACAAGCTCCACAAGAGTGAATAAACATGTTGACGAATATAGATTTGCCCCAGAGCGGAAGTTTATTAAGAAAATAACATTAAAATATTACTAAAAAGTGTAACTCATTTTAGATACTAAAATAAAATCTGCTTAGTAAGATTTTCATGGACACTTAGAGGTCTGTTACTCCAGGACTGGTCTTCTTCTTCCCCCAAATTAGTTATAGGAAGTGAAGTAATTGAATGCGTTGATCGCTTCATTTATCTCGGAAGTCTCATCACCCCTGGTGGGTCGGTGTCTGACGAAATCTCAGCGCGGATTCAGAAAGCTCGATTGGCATTTGCCAATCTACGGCACTTGTGGCGCAGACGAGATATCCGTGTCTCAACGAAAGGCCAGGTGTACTGCGCAGCAATCCGCGCCATCTTAACATATGGCTGCGAAACATGGGCCATGAAAACTCAAGATATGCGTCGTCTCCAGATATTTGACCATAGGAATCTTCGGAACATCGCTCGTATACCATGGAATAACCGGACTAGTAATAGTGAGGTTAGACGAAAGGTTCTTGGGAAACACGGTAAATCAGTCGAAGAGGTCATTAACCTTCATCGTCTGAGATGGCTAGGACATGTATTGCGCATGCCCGACCACCGTCTACCCCATCGCGCCATGTTAGCTAGGGCTGAAGTAGGATGGAAGAAGGTTAGGGGCGGCCAAACCAAAACATGGCATCAGTCCATGAAGACCTTGACTACTGGCCTAAGCCATGTTGGTAGATGTAGACTAACTGGTTGGGGTCCGCGTGATGATCGCAGCAAATGGCTGGAGACACTAGGTGATATGGCTCAGAATCGGTCACAGTGGCGCAAGTGTATTCACTCTTTAACCTCATCTAGATCTTAAATTCTATTGTTATTTTCTAGACATCTTTACTTTACTCTTACCTCTTGTATTCTGTCTATACGTTACCTCAATATTCTCGTAGTGCTATTGTGGTATGGCAACTTGAACCTACAGGCGTTTGTGCCCGGTTTCACGTTGCTGATGATGATGATGATGATGATAATAGTTCAAAAGAATTTGATGGTTTAAAAGTAATTACACTTTGCATAACAAAAAGTAAGAACATTAAACTGTAAGCAAGATAAAGCTAGTGAAGCATACATCAATCACTCATTTACAATCATGTACCCTATCAAAAGCTATCTAATAGGGCGTTCTGGCTTTTAATCCCTCAACCAGTAGATACAATATTCCCTGATGTTACATAATAACTGAATCTATGAATTCAGAAAATATCGTTGGAAGCACTTCTACTATTAATAAGTCTAATTAATCGTGTGTAAATATGTTTACAATGGTAATTTAAAAGTTACTATATAAAGCTAGTTTGGGTTATAGATGTACATTTCACGAATACCGTACATCAGTTAAAAGCATAAGCATCCATTACTGTAGAAGAATTTGTTCTTGCAAAGTGTTCCATAACATTGAAGCGTAAATGTAGGTCAAAATAAGAAATAAATCAAATCAATGTTATATTCTTGTTTTCGAATGATAACATCTTCTAATTTGATTTGTTAATGTACTAAGCTTCGTAAAATGTTATTTTGTTGTCGAGTCTTTTGGGGATTGTCGTTGAGATTTTTTTTTCAACAAAAAATGCTTAGATAACATACAGATTTTAACTTGATAACAACTGGTCCCATTAGACTAAACATTTGTGGATAACATCAACAATGAACAAAACAACAACAACAAGAATTTAATTGTTTTATTTCTGTTATCATTCAATAGTGAATGTTTATGTTTACAAAGAAACGTTAACAGAGTTTCTTTTTTTATCAAAATCATATTTCGATTAAAAGATAAACTGTACTTTTACTGAATTTATTAACTGTCGTCGATGTACTACAATTCATTTATCTTAGGGTATTAGAGAAATATTTATTTAAATTTAACATTTCAGCCGTTATAAGCTTTGCACTTATGTTAAGTTATAATATGTAACTTCTTAACAGTGCAAGTACTTAACCACTAAAATTACTATGATAATATCTATGGGTTGTGCATTTCTAACTTCAGGTACTTCATGATGTTGTTTGACTTCATTCATCAATAGTAAGCATTGTCTACTAATCCTGGGTTGTATTTTTAATAGTGTTGTAGACGCACAGTGATGAGGATTAGTACAAAAGGATAAATAAGATGTCATGTAATATATAGTTTTTAATAGGTGTTAAATGTGGTCTTGTTATGACAAGATGTTTGAGACAGTCAATTCATATAACCTTATATGCACCACGTTACAGCGAGTGATGAAAAATGCGACAGTGTTGTTTTTGTTTAACGTCTGCTCCGATGTTGGTATAGGAAGAACACAAACAGATAGATCGACAAGACAAATCAAATTATATTTCAAGCACTCTATTATATATACATAAAACTTGATTACACAGTCAACCAACTAAGAAATTAACATCGATACACGATAAGGACGACAGTAATAGGAAACTGGAGCATTGTATATACAATCAAACTGGAGGATACGCTGATAGGAAGTGATAACAGTAATAATAAAACGTTTACTAAACACACCACTAAAATAATCGAAATAGTTTCAAAATTTAGTTGTTCTTAGTGAATCGCTCAGTTTAACAAGTCCTTTCGTAGCTTTAACTATCAAAGTCAACAAACTCCTTTGCATCCATTAATATTTTTCCCCCTTATTTCTTACTATTAGCAAACAATTAAAAAAATGTGAACTGAATTATTGAGATTCATTTATTTGTAAATAATTTTAGATTAAAATTAAAATTAAATGAAAAGAATATTTGGGATACAACTAAAGAATTAATGAGTTCAAGCTTAATTTCATCAATTGTGCTAAAACAATAAATAAATCACATGCTTCAGCGCCTATAAAATGCTAATTAAAGTAGTTGTTGGTGAATTAAGCTTAGAAATCAAATTTAATATGTAGTTACTAACCAATTTTTTAAAATTTATGTAAATTACAAATACTATTATTAGTAAAATGTTAATGTTTTTGTATTGTTCGCTGTTAAATTAGAAACTATCTTGTTTATAATATAAGGGAGAATGTTTGGTGAAATGAAAACATACTCAGCAATCTCCATAACACTCGGTTATTATCAGTATCAATCGACTAGTGACTAGGATCTGGTAGTAAATCCTAGAGTTTGAGTATGAAGACGTGACGAATGGAGTTCAGTCATGTCTAGTGTGAGGTAGTTTACCATTGATGGGGATGAATAAAATAGCTTAAACAAACTTTCAAACTGAGTGAAGTTAGAAATATCAGTTGTTAGATGCCGGCTTGGTGGTCTATAGGTTAAGCGTTCGCCAAGTATCTTGAGAGTCATATACTTAACTTCCTAGTTGGTTCGTGGATGCAAAATTCTCCAGAGCCCATTACTAGGACAAAACAGCCATCTAACACTGTATGATTTCCAGTGGTTGTTTAACACAGACCAATAAATTAACATATTTAGTATCATTTTATCCAAAAAGAAGTTTTTGAAGACAGGTGAATTGAAGATATGTTAGATTGTCATAATCTTTTGTTGTTCGTTATCCTTCCTCAGAATACTTAAATCATACAAAACTACTTAACAAGTAAAATAAAGCTTAAGGTAACAAGATAATAGAGATATCATTAAATATTTCTGGTAAAAGAAACAGTAGTTGGGTTTTAACACATTTCTACATGGGTGAATTGTGTCTAATAAGAATGATAGGGTTGGCCACTATACTTTAGTCTTATGTATTGCATACAACATTTGGTATTTCATTCTTATGTAATTCACTAAACCTTGTCAGTATGTCGCTCATGAAATGACTACTTAGGAATGTCTATTTACAAATCAGTTATAAAAAGATACTTTGACTGCTACGGTTTTCAAATCTGACACTGATAGACCACTGGTTATTTTTCTCCTAATGTACTATGTATTGATATGGAAATACCTACACACCATATTAAAGCTATATTATCTGATTATAAATGCTAGGTTGGGTATATATTAATAATAATTTACATGTTATTTAGGTAGGGCTCCCTAAGCTGGGTGGTTTGTTAGTAGAGCTTATATTGTCATCCTCGCAGACATCATCAGCACAAACTTCTGGTAGCAATAAAGTTCAAGAATTTCTCCGCTGATGATTGGTAACTTATCATGTTGTCTTCCAACTTGAACATTTATTCTACTTGTATTCTCCCTTTACCTGATTCGTAGTCTTATAGATTTTTTCATGATTTTTCAAGCCAATCGATTAGCTGTGTCTATTTCATTATGATTACTAACCGACCTAAGTGGCAGGCTTCTACAACGTTCCTAGTTTTCTCTTCATTTCCCCTATCAAAAATCTTAGTGTATTTCTAGTCATATGAGTACGCGTTATTGTCTACATTTATTGATATGATAAAGCATAAAATGCGACTTTTAATAACCAACTGGTATTCATGTAAACAGTGATTAAGATAACGTCTGCTTTCTCATATGTAATTAGAGGAGTTCGTTTCGTAAGTGATAACTAGTGTGTCGTAGTTCGGTTTTGATGATTACCATTTTAGGATCCTGAATCTTTTTAAGAGACATCTACTCCAAATGCCAAGGACAACGTGGTTATGATTTCTCCACTTTTTCTCATGTATTGTATGATAATTTACTTGTTGATTTTTACGTCTAAATTTCACACGATGATGATCCTGAATGACATCTTCTGATGAAGTTGAATGGATAAAAATGGATAGTATAACCACTAAGAGTTTCTTCCTTTCTCTGTATGATACGTGTGCAGCGTTTCTATTATTTAAAAAAATTAAAAATGGAGTCAATTTTGTAAGTAGTGGGGTTTTAATTGTAATTAGGCGGGTTTTTGATGCACCAGTGTCTTCAATTTTCCTCTGTTGGTCTTGGTGATCGAGACATTAAAAAAAAGTTTGTTGTCAACCCCTTTTCTAAAATAATTGTGATGTCATCATAGCTGATTATCAGATTTTAGTCTTTGCTAGCTCGTTGTTTATTGCGCTAATCATGAAGCCGCTACAATTAATATACCCAGCTTAAAGAAAAAGAATTAACTGAAAATTATCCTTATGAGCCACTAAAATTTTCACTATCTTAATTAATTAACAATAGCTTGCGACATAATTTGAATAAACAGTTATTAATTAAAGGAGTGGATTTATGCTGTTTGTAATGTGGTGTTACATTAAATGTGATTATCGTCAGATTAAGATGATTTGTGAATGAAAATATATAAATCTGATGAGAGGTAGGTTGAAGGAACCACGAAGTACAGCGATGAAGAGACCTGAAAAAAGACTGATGTATCTATCTCAAATATGAACATTTAAACTGGTAAATGCACACAGAACTAGTCATTCGTGATAAGTTATTCTTTAACTAGAGACATACCAGTGTGTGACTTCTTAACGTTGAACGATGATTTCCTTCACGTAACCTCTTTATAACCTGCCTCTCCAGACAACTTCTAAATACATCGTTTGTAGTATCTAGTGAATTCACAGCTCATTCATACGACTTAGATATATATAATTTTCTTTCGGAAAGAGTATTTTTATCTGTGGTAACTTTTTCTTCATATTCATTTCATACTTGGTATCCATTTTCTAAAATCGATTTCAGAAAGATTAGTCAGTTATCTAATCAACTCGATGAACAAATTATATGGTATTGTGAAAATAAGGTATGGATTAAGCTACATTTTCTCAACTGTGAACGTTAATCAATTGTCTGCCTGATGTAGATCTCTTGAAAATTGTCTTTTATGGACTGTATTATTGTATAATGTTGAAAATGATTTTGTCAAAAAAAGTTTAATTGCTGATTAAATTTGCTTTACAGCTTAATGAGTATGCTTCAACTAATAGAAACATATCTTAAGTTTGCAACTACTACTTGATTCTGAATGCTGAATATATGAATATCTTATTACTTTTATTGAATACTGAAGCCGATTAGTTGTAACTAGTGAAGCGAGTGTGAACTCTGTTATAAAAAATAGGTTAAAAAAGCTTATCATCTAACTAAGGATCAAAGTATTTTCATAATTAGTTGGACATGATCTAAAACTTTTCCTGCATTTATATTTCATTAAGACTACTGCAGAATCGAAAAATTAGCTGGTGCCCATCAAATATTGGTCATCATAGTTATGTATTTTCTTTTTCGTTAAAGCTGACTTGAAGTTCTGTATTTAAGTATCTAACGAAACTCTCATAAGGATATTGATGCATTAACATTAATGTAATAACATTATTGTCTCAAATATCTACTTCTAAAGGTAAAGTATACTTAGATTGTACTAAAATTACAGACAAAATGGAAAGGGTTCATTTATTTTAATTAAGGTAATCTTCCTTACTAATGTAAAGCAAACAGAAATCTATTGTCAATTACGTTAATCCAAAGTGACATACTACTTATATTTATTTGTAATACAAGTAATAATAACAACAGAAATTTTAAACATTAAGCTATGAAATATAATTTATGTTTCTTGAAATTTTTTGAAAAATAATTCATATTAGATAAACAGAAGAATTACAATATGTAATTAACATTAGAACATTTTCATACTGATTTATCATTATTAGCTATTATGCATAGTTCGTAATAGTTAATAGTAAGGTAACCAACTACATGAATTTTGTAATTGTCGCTAATGGAATCTAACATTCTTAGTATTCTGTAGGTATTATTATTTTCAGAATTCACAAAAGATCGATGATAACTTCATATATAGTTCATGATATAAGACTTTCGTTATGTATTATATCTAATTTGAACACTTCTTTGAAACCAAAATACTTAATTACAAAACATCAAGAATTAAGGATAATAAAAAGAACCTTAAAACTCACTCAAAATGCTGCTGCTTTTTTATAAACAAAAAGTACAAGTTATATTAACAACTCTGATGTTGTAGTAAAGCTTTGTAGTTCAGGAGAATGCTCTTAGATATACTGCGTTCTTTGAACTAGATGGTGTAACTGAAGAGTTTCTGTCAGAAATTTGCACAGATGAGGTCGTTTAAAATGACTATGAAAAATGCACGACTAAACCATCAATCTCAGAGGGACCAATTAAGGTAGTTAATCGGTGACAGTTGCCCCTCATGGAGCATGGGCAGCCGACTAGCATTCTCCAGCTAACTCTATCCTGGGCTCTCCCTTCCAATTATTTCTAAGTACTATTCATTCTTTTCATATCTGTCTCCAATTCTTGGCACAATATATTCCTTGATCTTCCTATTTTCCCTTGCTCTTAAGGATTTCAAGATAGTGCTTGGCTTATGACAGTTTGATGATTTCCCGAATGTATGTCTAATCCACCTCCAGCGTTTTATCTTTATTTCTTCGTTGGCTGGAAATTGGTATGTTCTTTGCCACAGTAGGTAAATGTTGATGCGGTCTGGCAAACAGACCTGAAGTATCCTGCTTAATCGATTGTTTGTAAATTTCTGTATATTTAGAAGGATGTTTTTCGTAGTTCTCCAAGTTTTGCCTCCAAACAATGAAACTGTCTTGACGTTTGTATTTAAAATTCTGACTTTGATGTTGGCCGACAACTGTTTTGTGTTCTAGCTGTTCTTCAGTTGTAGAAATGTTTCGCTCGTTTTACCAATCTGTGCCTTTGCATCTGCATAAGACCCTCCTTGTTTACCGATGGTGGTGCCCAGATATGTAAAAGTCACTACGTTTTCCAGAGCTTCTCCTTCAAGAGTAATTGTGTTGATACTCGTTGTTTTGTACCTAAGGATCTTGCTTTTTCTCATGTGCATTTTGATCAGGGGATGCAGCATAATCATAATAAACAACTATTTTTACACAGTGTGGTTACCTTTTAGTGTCAGCTTGGTTCATATTTACAAGTAATTGGTACCATGGTATACTAAATCGTTTTAAAGGTATTATGCAATTGCAATATTATAAATTTGGCGAAAAACAACAAGCCATTGTTATTTTAGTTGATTTAGTTCGTCATGGACTGGTGTTGGTAGGATACCAGTGAAAACTTGGGAGCATTCGACAGCCATTTAGTTCCATTCTGGGACTCCTCGGTAGTGTTCACTCTAGATTTATTTTCAGGGGCTTTAGGTTGACGATCTTAATACCAATTTACACAAGCAGCCTCAATTCAAGCTAATTCATTTACATTTGTTGCATGGCTAGCAGTTGAGTTTAAAAAGTTCGTCTAGGTTTTGTTTGGAATTTAATAGCTGGGTGTACTTGCATGTTTGTATATTGTAACCTCGAACATTGGCATGTCCTCCATTATGTTAATGAATACAGACAAGTAACGAATATTTGTTCACATTACTTAGTACATGATCGTTATCATACACACTTTGAACACTTACATTCACAACAGTATTGAATTCTGTCAAATGTCAGTATATAATTTAGAAATCGCTACAAATTAGTTAAGTAAATAACACATGGTGAAAAGGTTATATAAAGAAGAGTCAGTCACTCATTAACAACGTAGAATCCGGCACATTTGCCCGTACGTTCAAGTTGCCATAGCACGTTATCACAATGAGGTCGAATCCACAAGAATAACAAGACAACAGAAGACGACAGGGAAGAGTAAAACTAAAGTGTGTATGAGAGAATAGTAGAATATAAAATCTCGATGAAGATGACAAATGAATACACTTGCGCAATCTGAGCCATGCCACACGGTATCTCTAGTCACTGATTGCGATTATCTTATGAACACAAACCAGGTAATCTACATCTAACAACATAGTTCAGACCAACAGCCAAATACTTTATCGACTGGTGCCATGTTTTGGTTTGGTCTCCTCTACCTACTTATATCCTGACCCTATGCTTGCGAGATTAACACTAAATCAGAAAATGTAGTGGTTACTGAAATGATATTATTTATAATAACAGCACTCAAGTTAAAATCCCCTGCTATGATCACGATCTCAAGCTTTTTTAAGGAAGTTAATGAATTGCCAGCTGGATTCATCATTCACCGCATCTTGAGATACAGCCAGTGGAGGGGGAGGAGCACACGCAGAAACGACTAAAAGGCATTGCGTGTTTTCCGATCTGTTACCAATTAGACGGACATCACTTAGGCAACTGTCGATAAGAATCCATTCAATAAGTACTTATCCTTCAAGGAAATTTAGTGTGACACATCAGCAAGGCTACGAGGACCTACTTCCGGATCTCAAATAAACGAGAAGTGTATACATACATTTGTTGACTTTTAGTTAGGCATTTAAATTTATCCACAAAATTAGTTGATTGTTTTCATAATCATTTACAGAAGTATAGTCATTATTCAAATGTCTGTCATTAAGACAAACAATAATAAAACAACTGCCAAACAATGTGTTCTGAAAACAATAGCAAAGTATCTAATTATTATTCTTGAATTATTAAATATTACATTAATCTGTAGTATTCTTGTTTCGTGATATGGTAACGTTTAAGGTATGATTGACTATTTAATCAAATATCTTATCGTAAAATGCTCATTTACCTAATAACGATGTATGAAGGATTCTGTTTAAAAGCAATATCAATCATTTCTATGACTTAGATTCTGAAACTGTAAAGATATAACCATATTCAACAGGTGTATGTTTTTGTCGATTGTATTTGTCAAAGACTGATCATGACTGTCTATTACTGTAAACCAGGAACACTAGACAATCGTTTCATCCTGGTATAGAGCTGCTCATCGGTGTGCATCTTCTTCCTAACCTCACCAGTAAACAGAACACATGACCTTCGGATCTCATAGCTAACGATTGACAGTCATTACGTAATACCATGCCACAAATTGATTAAAATGAGAACCCAATAAATGGATCCCGGAAGATTGATATTTAAAGTTCTGAATTGGATGTCTACAGAGTAAGCTACTCCGAGAAGGACAAATAATAAGTATACGTAGGCCCTAAGTTAACCAAAGGATACAACTTTAGTAGCGTACTACTGTTTATGGAGTGATCAAAATTAATTCGTGCATATTCGAGATATACTTCGACATTTGGAGAAACTACGTAACAATTCCTTCTTTAAACACTATACCTGGACTTTGTTGACTTAGTGAGTAAATAAGTAAGTTCATGCGAATGAAAATAGTACACAATCTTAAGATCATCAGCATATGGAGAAGGTCTACCCAAATTGAAGCATTTGTAAATATTGTCTATGTAAACTATAAATCAGAGAACCTAAAACACTAACTTGTATTCCATCACAATAGGCCTATTCAACAAACGATAGAGATGAATTAATCATAACTGTTTGGTAGATGTAGCTACATGCAAATCAAATTCTATAATAATGCTTTCACGAATATTATTGTTCGTCATTAGGAAAAATGGTAATATTTTTTAAAAATAAATAATTTAAATATCCTCTTAAAACCTATATTTTGAATTTAAATACTGTTAATTGCTAATCAAACAAAATACGACAGAGGGGGGTACTTTAGAAAAATGGTGATTTTTCTACTGGAGAGAGTGACACAACGCTTTTATTTATCCAAAAATATCATTGTGGGCTATAGGACTATTCTGAGTGACTTCAAAAAATGTGTCAGAAATGTCTTCATTTTGAAGAGCATTTTTTTTTGTTGCTACCTCAGATGATCAGCTTAACCTTTTTTACCAGGCTACTATTCTACGATGTAGTTGTGTAATTTCTATCGGTTATCTTTGGCAGTTAAATGTTTAATGTGTGGTTGAGCGTAATCATGTTTATTAAACTTTAGGTGAGATGGAGGGAGGGGGGAGAAATTATTAGATTAGAAGTATATTTTAGTATTAGAGTTATTATAAACTAAGATGAACTGGCTTTGGTGAGTTGAACTCATATCTGTAGAATTAGTGTTAATATATGTTAATATAGGTATCAACTTAAGCTATAATAGACTTAATGTTACAGTAGCTATCACTGTACAGGTTAACATCTTGGAATCTAACGAAAACAGTAATTAATTATTTTATGTCTCTGATAATTACAACTAAGAAGCATAATTTAGAAATAAGGTAATCAGAAGATGTAAACAATTAATATTCAATTCAATTTTGATGGCACGAATTGATCTGAATCAGACAACCATTGATCACCTGGAAGCACTGGACAGCTGTTTCGTCCTAGTATGGGACTCCTCAGCAGTGCGCATCCACGACCCCATCGGGGATCGAACCCAGGACCTTCTGGTTCCGCGCGCGAACGCTTTACCATTGGACCACTGAGTCGGCTCCCAACGGTTGATATTTCCAATTCAGCCAATTCGTGATACATTGCGCGACCTCCTCTATGCCATTGGTGAGTTACTGCCTCACACCCGACACGGTTGAACTCTACTGGTCACGTCTTCACACTAGAACTCCAGGAATTACCTCGAGGAGCTAGTCACTAGTGAGCTCATGTTAATTACAATTAAGGGAGTTTGTAGAGATAGTTAACTGTTTAATTCAATTTTGATGGCACGAATTGATCTGAATCAGACAACCATTGATCACCTGGAAGCACTGGACAGCTGTTTCGTCCTAGTATGGGACTCCTCAGCAGTGCGCATCCACGACCCCATCGGGGATCGAACCCAGGACCTTCTGGTTCCGCGCGCGAACGCTTTACCATTGGACCACTGAGTCGGCTCCCAACGGTTGATATTTCCAATTCAGCCAATTCGTGATACATTGCGCGACCTCCTCTATGCCATTGGTGAGTTACTGCCTCACACCCGACACGGTTGAACTCTACTGGTCACGTCTTCACACTAGAACTCCAGGAATTACCTCGAGGAGCTAGTCACTAGTGAGCTCATGTTAATTACAATTAAGGGAGTTTGTAGAGATGGTAAAGCGTTCGCGCGCGGAACCAGAAGGTCCTGGGTTCGATCCCCGATGGGGTCGTGGATGCGCACTGCTGAGGAGTCCCATACTAGGACGAAACAGCTGTCCAGTGCTTCCAGGTGATCAATGGTTGTCTGATTCAGATCAATTCGTGCCATCAAAATTGAATTAAACAGTTAACTATCTCTACAAACTCCCTTAATTGTAATTAATATTCAACAATTATTTCATATTAACATTAAGTAAGACACTTCACTACTATACATCACATTTTATTTGCATTAATTCACTCATCTGTCTAAATTTTGATTTAATTGTTGTTTTCATTAATTTTATCTTTTTCATTGTCAATTGTTAATCTGCATGTCGAAGATTACTGATCCTCTTAAATATGTTCAACATTTGAATTCAATAATAATAATAATAATAATAATAATAATAATAATAATAATAATAATTCATGTAACTATTGCTTATGTTCATCTTCATATTTCAAAACATCTATCACTTAATATTTTTGACAATAAGTTTTATTTTTTTTTAATAGTTGTAAACATGACTACAGATAGATAAATTATAAAAAATGAGAAATTACTGAGTATTCAACAATTCCTTCTATTTTCAGTAATCATAATCATAATCATAATAACAATTGACTTGATGAATTGGCTTAATGTTACTGATGAGGTAAATAGGATTTATGTTATGCAAATTAATGTAAATCTATGCATAATTTTTCTCTCTTTTTACAGAAATCTACCATAATCTACTTTACATTTGTTTAATTTTAATAAAGTAATTAATTTATGTTTATTTACTTTATTGTGTAGATGAAGTTTGAATTGATTGAATGATGAAGGTGTTTAGAAGATGATTATTCTATTTTGAAATGTCTTTTTTGGCATTTTGTTTTTATTACTTAACAAATTTTCTAAAAACAATAAAGAAAACAACATTTTCTATGTTTTCATTTCTTGAAAAAAAAAATAATCTTGTTGTTGTTCATTTTCTTATTTACCTTTTTTCCTTTTTTTCACTAATAATAATTCATTTTACAATTAGGAAACGGTGACATTTGAATGCAAATGATTTAAATATACACATCATGCTGGAAAAATTTATTATTACAAAATAATAAATAAATAAACTCGTTTCCATGCATTGAACGAACACACTTTCTGATAATGTGATAAATATGTTGTCACTATTAAAATGAATACTTACAAAAGTTTCATGAGGTAAGGAGGGGCAAGGTGGAATGGGGCCAATCAATGTCGTTTCTTATTGATGGTCTACCACAAAAAACTCTCAAGATAAACTTTTTATTTCAATGTAAAAATTATCATGAGTTCACTTTAACCTCAATGTTACAAAATTTCATGTGATTTGGTTAAAAGTTATAATTGTGTTAGTTTATACTAATTCATATGTTATGTTATAAGGTGATGATAGTGATATTTAATCAATAAGGTAAAAGTGATTGTGGTAAAATATTGATAATAGCAGTAACAACAGTACACTTAATGATAAGACAAAGTTACGGTAATGCAATGATGAATCGAAAATAAAATCGAAATAATTTGGTGACAAAAGCGGCATGAGTATCGTGTAGATACCACTATTGGATATATATATATGTATATATATAAATATGCCAGTACTGAGATGTTCTACAATATACACCATTTCAAGCATATATATATGTAAAATATTCCAAAAAAACATTACAATCATGGTAGTGAGATTCCATCTTTAACATCTATATATGTTTATTGCTATTTCGTAAGTAATTCATTTAACTTAGATTTCGTGTCCAAACAAGAACATTTATTGTGTATAGACACCATGAATTCAACACCATTCCCTAAATATACAATTTTACTTCCACATGAATCGTTTTCAGTGTACAGTAATTAATATAAGTACTTCCTTTTTCACATATAAATTTTTTTTTATATTTTAGAGAAATAGACGATGTATCATGCGACAAGTTGCATCTAGACATATGGTAAGTTACAGTATTCAACATTAACAAAAATTATCCGTATATTTTCGAATTGATAATTTTTTTGCTGATCATTATGATATAACTGTATTCTTATTCAGAATAGCATTATCTTTCTATGTACAGCGTAATAAACAATTTCACTATTAGGATGACTACACGTGTCCATTGATTCATGGTTTTTATCGGTACTTAAGTTAGCTTAATCTGTAATGAGTACAAAAGAAAGAAAATTAGTACCAGTCTCCATAGGCCCACTTCAAGCTGAATGAGAAAATCGCATAAAATTTAGTCAGAGGATTTTAATGCTTAGACTATACATAGACTATATGTATTCTTAGACTATATGGGCATTTTAGTAGACCACCTTGTATAACGAAGACACATAATAACATATTGTTCTAATAAGTGACTTTCTAGTTTGTAGATATTAACACCATATTTCAATGATTAATCATTCCGATGAATCCCTATTCAAATATAGAATACATGTTGCCTAGATATCCTTTCCTTCGCCAAAGTATGCTTTTACTCACTATTGTTCGAATATCCTCGATGAATACAATAAAAAAAATTTAATGTAGAAATATTAACTTCAAATTTGTACATATCTCCACACATAGTTCAGTTGAATTAAAACAATAACTTTGTGAAAAAAGAAAACATTCTTATTCTGAGTAAAATATAGTGACTGGTGTATGAATAGCTAATGTTCAAAGATATAAACTATTCTATTTCAAAGACATCAACATAACATATAGATTATGCGGTGTATGTTTCGTATTTTTGCGTGATTTTAAACAAATTTTCCATGTAAATATATTCTTATTAACATAGTCTCCACGATCCATCCATGTGCAGAATATTACTCATAATTTTTCATCTCAAACATTTATTTTTCTTTACTACATTTTATCCAATTAATTAACTAAAAATTATCATTAAAACGACTGTGAAGCTAAGTTAAGCCTTCAGTGTTAAGAACATATATTATTGGACAAGATAAACAGTATAAAACTTACAGTGACTGAAACTTTATTCTTCGAACTTACGCGTCCATTATATAATGAAGAAACAACCTGATAATACATTTGTTGAGCAGTGTGCAATGATCAATATTGTCTTTGTTTAATTCTTAGTACTGATCAAAGTTTATTGGTCAAGCCTAGATGTTGTATCATTAAGTGTATTATGTTTTGGTACTACGTGACTGAAGTTAGTCCACAGAGATCCATAAAGTCGTGATTTTTTCTGGGTAGTACATTAGAGTTCGTCGTCGACAGTTATCATAACTGTAGTAATTGAGCAAAATATTGATTAATACTCAGTGTTCATTTAGGAGATCGTCATGAGATTCTAATCCGAATACTAGGGAATGAATGGTTTCCTTCAAATTTTCGTGTATGCTTTAGTTCATATGTCGAATTTTTCTGTTACATTGTGACTAGAACAAAACTGTAATTTCCGCTTATTGAATAAATCAATAATTTTGCTTCATGTTTATCTTATCTGACAATATACGAGCAATTTAAACTAGGTTGTCTATCTACGACAAAACGAATACAGAACTGGACAAAACACCAAACTTTCTTTTATAAAGTAAATAACTTTGATTTTAGAATATGACTGAATCACAGTCACTGTGTACAGTGCCAATTCTCAGCATTAGAACAACTGAACTACGTTTTAATCATGTAGACTACTTTGATATTAACAGTTATATTATATGCAGAATTTTATATAGCCTGTAATAAGTTAGAGAATCTTTAAAGCTAAACAGATTTACGTAGATATATCATCTTAGCTAAGAACATCTTACCAAATATGCTTCAATTTACATTACTTGTATTAAGTTTACAGTTTTCATTGTGAAACCTTAAACTAAAACAAATGATAAATGATAGCTGTTCATTTTTTCCGGAGATCTTGTGCTCGGGTCAATAAATACGATCAATGATCAACACATCATAATCATCCATTTCGATATAATAAACCGATTGGAACTGAGTAACTAAAAACATTTAATTTAGGGTATGTTCTGTACTGTATCGCATGACTAAGACGACACTTTTCTTAAATACAAAAAGCACTTTTCAATCGGGAATTCACCATATGATATTTCTACAATTGTCATGGTGATGTTGACTTTATCCGCTTTTAAAGTAGTGATTTTTATTAGTTGATTGTCTTTGTTAGTGACATACACATTTTCGAAAAAAATAAGGTTTAGTGGACAACAGATAACTGTTTCATCTTCGTAGGAGATTCCTCAATAGAGGAAGTTATTTAAATTTGAAAGTATAAGAGTTTTCTATCATTCTTGAAGGTTATAAATTTGATCTTTGGTCAAATTGTAGCTACAGAATGTTGAATGATCCCATATGACAAAGGAACAATGTAACTATGTAGAGCTCATTGTTTCTGAATAATACTCCACAATATATCAATCTATGAAAAATACTGTCTGCAAATCAGTTTTCTATTAATTTGTGTTTTAATATTTCACATCATAGTTACTATAATGATGATTACATTTTCTGGACTATGTTCATGTCTGACATTAGCATTGATAAATGATTGTATACAAAAAATTCTCATAATAACATGTTTGTTTTTAGTTTCCGGAAGTATATGCTTCATCACTAATTGCATAATTGTTGATAATAACGCTGTTTAAAACCATTCAACTGTGAAATGTGCATATTTTTAGTTTTGTATATTATTTTTGGGTAGAACAAAACAGAATGATTATGTAACCAATAATTGAAATAGTAAGTGATCTATTGACATTGAAATGGTGACTAGTAGACTTTTATTATTATTGTCAACATGCAATCATGTGACGCTCAAATAAAAGGATATCTGAGAATACATTACTACAGAACTTTATTTTTGTTTTATATAACAATTCATTAGGGAAGGTGATTCAATTTTAGACAAGTGTATACAAGTGTATTTCATGGTTCATGTCTTCAAGACATTCAGTTTGTAGAAATAAAAGTGTGTGTCTTGTATTAGAGAGCCGTAGCCTAAACCTGTAATTAAAGTTGAAAGATTCAGGTGACTTAAAATTATATATGTGTAAAAGATACACAAGTATGGCTAAGAGGACTAAGTCGTTCAATCGTGAAAATAGTGACATTTGATACGAACGATATAATTTACAGATCTGGCGTGAACACGAATAATGAGATTCGGGTACATCCGTCCGACGAGTGTCAAATTGAACGAAACGCGCCTTATGGCCTGTAGTTGATGTTACTATTCAATCTTAATCTTAGTTAGAATATATGTGTTAGAATACTTTAAGTGATTCTTGATTATAAGAGATGCAAGGTGTGTTGATTTCAGCATCACAACCTATAGCGGAACAAATTAAATGATTTCTATGTTCATACAATAAATCGCTTTTTTCTTGTTATAACATTTTCAAAAACGAATTACATTTACGCGTAGATGTTTAATTTAGTCTCTTAACAAATTAAAAGAACAGTGAACGGTTTACAACAGTGATAAAAATTCACCATTCAGTCCGGCCTTCTATCAATCAATTTCGATTGTATGTTGTGTCGTCTGAACTTCAATTAACGATTTCATACATAATTACAAAATTATTTGTCAAACCAGTTTTGACTCATGTATACACATATCATGCTTGTTTTACTCTAGGAATTTATGTAACTTAGAACAACACATGAAAGCAAAAAATATTGTTTCAAATGGGATTTTCATCAAATTTTATTACCACAGATTTATCATATAGGAATTGGTCCAGATTGTACATGAGAAATTAGCTAGATTTAAAACCACTTTAGTTGTTGACTACCAACAGAGTGAAAACAGTAAATATGCTACAAAATATCTATTAACCAAACAGAATCCTAAGAACAGATAGATTGGTTGATCACTGTGTAGTAACCATTTTAGTGTCATTTATAATGCTGATTGAATTCTGTCTATCGAGTTGTGATGTGACACTATCACTGGTAATATATAACAATCGGAAGTGATTTGGTGAACATCAAAAGTAAATATATGATAGAATTCCCGATACTAATCTTGCAAAATTACTCTTAAGGTGTACATTAGGCGCCCATTTCGCCTTTAGTAATACATATAATAAAGATATAAGTTAATTAAATACTTGTAGGTTCACCTTTATTCCCGATTTTAGCGAATACTTCCTCTAGAAACTTACATTAAGGAGGCCTCCAGAAAGCTATTAATAAACTACACTTTTACATCGATGACAGTTTTACTAAAGTCAATCGAAATATTATCATATAAGAACCATTAATGCATTTTAACAATGTACACAGTATAATCATCTGTACCTTTTAGGACAAATATGATAATGAATTTCAGTTTAGTCGACATTAAAAAATAGGGACACATATTGATTAATAGAGGTGTATTCAGGAAGCGTCTCAATGTAAGTCATTACACTCAATCCTATAGCTCACTATCCACTGGCTACAGAAGAGGTCTTAATATTCAAATAATTTAGTTTAAATAAATCAGTGGTGTATTTAGAAAGTGATTTCTCGATGCTGTAAACTAATGTAAATAATCTGAAACACAACTTTCATTGGAGAGATTATCAAGTCTGGTAATTACTGAACAATTACTTTACTTTACTTGTGTAATACGATTTGATAAATGTTGTGTTAATGTTTAAACTCTTACTTGCTTATCGGTGTACTAGTTTTGACAAATACAAATATCCAAGACTTCATAAGTTTAAAAGTTAAAAATCTAGAAACATACAAATGATTTTACATATAAATATATATATGTATATGAAAATATGGTAAAGAAAAGCATATCACCTATGATTTCGATCTACCATTGAGATCTAGATGGCATTTTTGATTGTCAATTGATATCAACAAAGAAATTGGACCATACCAAAGCAATATCTTTTTAATATTTTAAATAGAAGTTCTAATCTTGGTAAAACACTATATTATTATGCACAGTGGAAAATAATTAAATTTGAGTGGTAAAAATGAATTATAGGAGCATTCAATGTAGAAACGTGATTATTTACAGATGCTTCTTTTAAATTCACTTTCTTTGGTTGTGTATTGTTACCTATTAAGGCTTTGTGGAATGGTAAAGAGATAAATCTTCAAAGTATTTTGGTTAGTGTTTAGTAATCGTTTACCAGTTAATCACTTTTTGTTGCGTTTTAACTTAAGCTAGGCATTAGAATCTAATTGCGGATGTAGTTGATAACAACATACTACTGTAAAGTCATTTGTCTTTTAAACGAGTGTAGACTTTACAGTAATGCACATTAAAACTGCCAAACTCTCTAGTAATCATTAATTTCCACAGAATATGGTACTAAGTTATTACATACTAGATTCAAATAGGGAGTATTTAAGGAATCTTGCTTTTGTATCATGATTGTAGACGTCATAAGAAACAGAGTGAAAAATATTTTAGGAAGTTTATAGTAGTAACTTTAATGAACATTTGACTAACATTGGTAGAGCATGGGATGCTCATCTCTTATTAACAAATTTTCAATTGATCTACCTAAAGATATGTTTAAAGCATGAAACTCTGAATGGTGAACTAGTTAATTTCCATATAGATATTTTGACAGATTTCATTCAAAATGTTCACATACACAAGTTCCTCTACATTATATCACTAATGCACACTAAATCCACATCCACATTTAACATAATTTATAAACTATTCACAGATAGTTCTCATTGAAATATTCACATTATCTTAATGCTATTTTATAGTCCACCTGTTTTATTAAAACTTATTAAGGCTTAATCTTTAATGACGAATAATAATGTAACCTCAAGTGACAACTATATCTGTAATAGCAGTGTAATTTTATTTTAAGCTAAACATAAAGATATAATAATTTTATTAATTAAATAGTCTATAATGATCAAGAAAATATTTTAAACAAGCTTTCTTATGGATTTTACTAGTTAAACATTTATAAATATGGATCTAATAAATTTTGTGAGAAGAGAAGACGGAGATTTGTTAGATGAACAAAATAATGAATCTTGCTTACTTACACACTTTAACTACCACAGAGGAGCATAGACCGCTCACCAGTATTCTCCATTGAACTCTGTTTTAAGCAATCCTTTCTAGCTGTTTCCATATGCTGTTCATCCTTTTTATATCTGCTTCCAATTATCGACGCAGCGTGTTCTTTGGCCTTCATCTTTTCCGTTTCCCAACAAAGTTTCATGAAAATACTTGCCTAGTGATGCTGTCTGATGATTTTCGCAATGTATGTCCTATCCATTTCCAACCTCTTTTCCTAATTTCCTCTACAACTGGAAGTTGGTTTGTTCTCTCCCATACTAGGTTGTTGCTAACGGTTTCCGGCCAACGGAAATTCAGTATCTTGCGTGGGCAGTTGTTTATAAATACTTGTACCCTTCTGAGGATGTTTGAAGTAGTTCACCACGTTTCAGCTTGATACAGTAGAACTGTTTTGACGTTGGAATTGAGGAGTCTGACTTTGAGATTGGTTGACAGTCGTTTTGGGTTCCGTATGTTCTTCAACCGTAGGAGGGTTGCTCTTGCTTTGCCAATCCTTGCATTTCCATCTGCATCTCACTCTCCTAGTTCATCGATGATGCTTCCCAGGTATGTGGAAGTATTCACTTCTTCCAGAGTTTCTCCATCAAGTTTATTTAGACTGGTGCTCCATGCACAAAAAATGAAACGCTTTTTATAAGTGGAAAATAAGGATGCATAGTTCTTTTGTTAATCATTGTAAGTGCTATCTATTTTTCAGTTATGTGAACACTAATGATGTTTATGAAATAACAGTTTATGTAGATACGTAACAAGTATGGATTATGTATGGTGAGTAGTAAGGTGAATTATTTACATTAGAATCCAAGCAGTTAAGAAGGAATGAAACTGATCCATTCACTAATAGTCTCGAAGTTTTAAGTAACATTTGTTAACTGTATTTATTGAAGGGTTTTTCTGTAAAAATTACAATATTGGTTAATTTAATTAAGCATGAAGTTCTGCGGACGTTCGAGTTATTGTTTTATGAAATCGTGAGTAATACATTATATCTAGTATTTCCGCTTACTTCTAGAATTCTGTTATTACATATGCATATAATCTCTGAAACCGGTAACCATATATTGGTTCTTTATCCTTTTTTTAACTAGTTAGATAACATGAGGATAATAAATAACCATGTTATTCGTAAGCATACTTCGCTTTATGCATACTATTGAGATAATCGTGACGTAAACTATTCATGGCATTTCATTTTATATTTCCAACTTTGTGAATAAAATACGGAACTTTCAGATATGAAAGCAGATTATCCTTCGTCATTTATCCTCTTCATTTTGGTCTTGATTATTGTTTGATATGCTAAATTACCCGAATTATTTAACAATATCTAACGTGAACGTGGGTGAATTAAGCAAATATTTAACCATTGCCAAGTTCTAGGACATATGTATACATACTGATGTATGAACACAGTGATATTCTTTGACGTAGAAGCTGTATTTGATCCCGTAACTATGTAATACACTCTACTCAAACACAAATTTCATAATCAGAACTCCTGGTAAATTGTCATTAGAACTGTCTAATCTGAATACGAGGATGATATAATCGTATTCGATGAAGGCGTTGATAATATTTTGAGTTTACTGAATGCCTTGAGTAACAATAAAGTATTCGAAAATTTTATTTGGCCCTCACTAACATGTATCATCTTTAGAGTAGGGGATGGGGAATACTTTTGCTAAATAAAACACGAGTAATCTGCTTATTAATGCACACTATATTGATTCGTGCATGTGAAATATTTGCAACGACAATAGAAAAGATGCATAGACTGAAGGTCTTTCTTCTTAAGAACTTTAGAAACATCTTTTACTATCCCGGAACTACCGAATAAGCGATACATAAAATAAGTACAGAGTGTTTTCAGATTACTTTTGTCAGTCTGCATCGATTAAAGCTACTACCTAACGTATGCCCAATTACAGCGTACCTCGGTGTAAGTTGTCAGCGTATGTAAACATCGGGTGAATGAAAATTATATTTAACCAAAATAATATATTACATCAACCCAGTAAGATTTTAAATATCGTTCTAGCCATGTTGGTAGATCCAAAATGCCTGTCTGGCAACCGACCGATTATCGTAATCAGTAGTTGGTGATAATAAGTAACGGCTGCGAACAAGTTACAGTGACATCACGCTCACTATTTCGTTTCTCATAATCTTTTGTTTTATTATTCTTCCACGCATACCTGTTTCACTACCACATGTTGCGATGTTCTATAGTTTTAGTCTTATTAATTAAATCTCGTCATGATAATATTTTGTGATAAATTGAAATAACACACGCATATAGTGTGTTGTAGGTTGTTTATGACGGACAGATAAAAATAATTAGCATTAATATGCAAATGATTTACTTAGACGATTCTTTTGGTAGATTATTAGTGCTTGGTAATCCTTTCATTTTTATCGTTTTGTCGACGTTTTATTGTAGTGTCTACTCCTTTTTCACTTTCTTGTGTCGAAGTCTAATTTATTAGTCTGACAATTCATCATTGTATTCTTTCAGATAATTGATATACTGTTCTAAAAGTCTTCCTTACTTGTTTTAACTAAATAGTGTCTTGATTATTTTCTCAATAAAAGAAGACATATTGATTAGCCCTTATCCTTAAACACCAACATACTTACATCTCTTGCATATCTCCATGAATCGCATGATTTACTTACATCAAGTGAAAAATGAAGCGCCATGTAGACATAATTTTACGCGATGTTAAATTATTGCCTTATGTTCAAATTTATCATTAAATATATGTTACAAGACAAATAGGCTTTTACCAATCAGTTAGTAAAAGATTGTAACAATGTAGGCTACCACTATGCAGAGCTATCATTGATCATTAAGTGTTTAGTTTGTAAGCACTTTCCAACCCCTTACCTCCTCCTCTGCGCCCTCCCCCGCTCTACCATCAACATCACACTGTCTTCCTGTATACAGTTTCAGCTTAATATCTGACTTGTTATTTTTATTTCAATGTATCAATTTAAAACTGAAACTTACTTCAATATAAAATATTAGCTTGATTGTAAGTGGAATGTTACAAGGAAACTCACTTATCTATCAGTTAATTAAATTCTCTGTATCACTAATGAAATATGCTTACAAATGGCACAATTAAATTGTATATCAATTATGATAGATATATATGAATGGAGTTACATCTATATTGAGTTAAACAAATGTAAAAAGAAATGAAATTTTTGATATTCAATTTTATTCAGTTGTTTATTTATTATGAAATAATTTTTTAACTCTATTTATTGTTTTGTTTATAATGAAATTGACTGAAATTTATGTTAATGTGATGTTTACTGTACTAAGTGTACAGATAGATTCATTGTTATGAAGAGAATTCTTTATGTTCGCCTAATTGTATTTGCGTGCTAATAGAATACAATCAAAAATGTTGATGATGTTTGGAAAAAAAATGGAATGAAACAAAAATTTCCTTTATTTTAGTGCTAAATTATATTCTTATGGTACAGTAGTGTTTTCATTCTGCATATTCTAGACATTTATAAAGAGAAGGTTGTCATTGATGTATTTAGGTTGCATCTAATTTCCTAGTCAGCTCATTAGTTAGCAACTTCCGAAGGTAATTCTTGGAGGTCTAGCGAGAAGATGTGACCAGTGGAGTTCATCCATTTATGGTGTGAGGTGGTTATCTACTGATGGGAATGGATGAGGTAGCGCAAACGTATCGCAAATTGACTGAATTAGAAATATCAATCACTGGAGACTGACTCAGTAGTCTAATGGTAAAGAGTTCACCAGAGAGCTAGAGTGGCCTGGGTTCAGTCTCTGATGGAGGATCATGGATGCGCACTGCTGAAAAGTCCCATACTGGAACAAGAGAGATGTCTAGTGCTTCCTGATGATCAATGGCTGTTTAATTCAGACAAGTTCATGATATCAAATTATAGACTAGTTCGTTTTATTTTTTTTATTCGTAATTTATTTTAATGGTGTATATATTTATTTCATTCTAAAGAGGTCGTATGCGATAATCCACTTTAACTGGGATCATAAATTTAAGTAGCTCACTGTCTAGTCCTTAAACGTTAAACTTTTATCTAAACTTTAATGTTATTTGTGTACAGCAATGACGTATGTAAAGGATTGTCTAAACAGGTTAATGAACCACTGTATTACAGAAGCTGTCCTCATTTTCTACATCTCGTTCCTAGTTATCCGAATTTTGAAGCTGGTGATAACTAATTTCAATTCATTAATGTTGCTAAGGTCTGCAGTTGACAAATCTCTGTTGAAATATTAGCATTTCTGTGTTCCGATTTGAATATCAACATTGTAATTAATGCACCTCCTGTTAACTAGTACAAATTATGAGGAAGTTTAATCTATGCACCATTTGATAAGTAACAGAATTCTGTGTACACAATCCAGTACACCATAAAAATCAAGCAATGCATCTTTTTTCCTTAAAATTTTTACTATAAATCATTGATTTTCTAATAAATTTTATTTATTTTTCTACATTCAGGGATCATGACGAAGAAACAAGTGTATTAGAAGCAGTTCGAAGTTTAAATGAAATTCGTGGTGTTAAACAATTAGGTCGTTACTTTAAACAAGTCAGTCAATCTGCACGCAAAAATCAAACTGGTGATATGGATGATTTTCTGGGTTGTGTTACAATTGATATTAAAGTTAGTTGAATGATCGATGTTGCATATTATTTTGTTTAATGAAAATAGACATAAGAAATGAATTTAGTAGTAAACTAACGCCAATGCGATTACTATAAATTACGATTGATCTAATATATTCATAACACTTTAAGACTCCACAGAACAAATTAAACTCAAAACTTTTATTGAGTTGTTATTTAACTGTTGACCGTTTATCTAATCGTTACCATTTTGTAATAACACACAATGGACTGATCCTACACAAACTTTGGAAACCAAACTGCAACAGATAGCTGTTTCCTCCTAGTATCAGTGTACATTTACGATTTCCATCTAGAATAAAACAAAATTTTTCAAGCTTCATGGAGATAATATCATCACCAGACCATTAATTTGACATCTAATAATTATCCTTCCTAGCTTCTACCAATCGGTCTTTTAATATGACCATCCTCTTGAACTATTATTGATATTTATCTCTCGTCTGGCAGTTACTTTTGTTTAAGTAAGTACTAGCGAACAAAACATTTAGGAGTAAATACTTCATAGATGTTCCATTTGTTTAGTTGTTATTTCTTGACAATCGCTGTCATTCAATATGTGCTTTAAGGAGAACAACAATTCATGTCTAGGTTATATGCTTCAACTTCTACGTAATTCTCATTAATACAATATCAAATATCCTTTAGTTAAGTAAGTAGGTAGAATATTCAAAGCGTTTTCTGATTTTAGTTGATATTTTTCTAAACTATAAAACAACCCAATTATTTACCATTACACTGTTTATGTAATAAACCTTAAGTGGCTATACGGTCTAGTGAGAAGTGAATAGATATCTCTGGAAGTAATTCGAAAATCTAAGACCAAATTTTATTCGTAGTCATTGTATTTGGTAAATGACGGTATGTTTTAATGCTACAGTTTTAGAAAAGTAGTGTGGTTGAAGATATCACTAAAAGTAAACATGGAAATATGCATTCAGAGTGACCCAAAATAATTATTATTCTTTCAGGCACCTACAGTTTCCAACAATTAATCATAGTTCTAACGAGTATTGTAACCAGGATACTTGGTTCTAATAGCCAGTAATTAAAGAGGAATAAACTGTTCACTAAAAGTCAATTAGTCTCATAAAAGCAAGCGCTAAGGTTACCCAAAAAGCTTTCAGTATTCATTACTTGAATCAAATCCGTTCGATTTTTAATTCACTTAGTGAAGAACTTCAGAAAACTAGTCTAATTTATAAAAGTGTTTTTACTATGTATGCGTTCTTTATTCAGCACATATGGTGGCACTTCACTAATCAGCTCATTACGAATAGTTGTGAATTACTTTTTGATGAAGATAAAACAAATGGGGACCATACATTCATTAAACGAACGGAAAGTCGGTCAAAAGTGATGAACATATTCATTGAGCATCGAAAGCACTATAGACATACCTAACCAAAAGAATAATAGTTTCTTTAGTTCTAAATATTAAGTTGGAAATCGAAATAGCTGTCTTTTGTAGAACGTTCTGAATAGTTTTACAATATGGAATTGTTTTACTTTAGAGTTTTATATGAGCTAGGCTTGGTATCAGTGTAAACCTAGAAACACTGAAATATTGCTTCTTCTTATAGGAATTTTTATCAGTACACATCATCTACTCTACTAGGGAATTTAATCAAAGACATCCTTGTAGCGTTTACTACGATTGACTGTTATCACTATTAAACTAGTGTCCTAATAGAACATTTTAATTTTTATTAGTTTGTTATCGATCATTTCCTTAAAATCTTTTTATTCCCAATATCATATTTTATTTTATTAAATTGTAGGATATACCATCTACGGGATTAGACCGTTGGTTTAAATTAGAAGGTCGTTCGAATCGTTCTAAAGTTCAAGGTGTAATTCATTTAGCTCTTAGTTTAAGTGCACAAACTGATTTAAGTGAATTAGAACACGATAAAACTGTAGCAATTCAGGAACATATTCAGTTATCTTATCTATTCTCTCTTCATCAACTGAAACAAGAAAATGTAAGTTTGCGTATATTGTACATCTAATACAATAGAAATAAAAGTCTTTTGTAAAATGAAAGCAAATTATTAGGATTTATTTATCACTGAGTATTGACGGATATCAGGTTTGTTATCAGTTCTTTTAAAAGACAACTGAATTTTTTCCATCAATTTTAAGAATAGAAACTGGTCTAACAGATTAGTTATCGTGAACACAATGACGTGTATTTGAAGGTAGTCGTCAGGCACCTTGCTTGACCTAGTCTATTTATTAATTGATACCTGTCAGTAAAGTGGATTTCCAGTCTTGATGGAACTGATTTTCTCTGTGGTATTCGGATTCATATCACCTATCTTAACATTTTGCCACTGTCTCCACTAGAATATTTATGTAAAATGAAAATGTATGGATGCGATTTCAGGTTAGTTAGTAACTAAAATACATTGACGTTATATAAACAATAATGTATTAATAGTTGGCAGTCTAAATCATGTTTTGTTCAGTTGTATAATCACCTTGTCTCATATGATATCTAGTTGTTTGAATTTGGCACGGATTGTTAGTAAAGTACCACTGAAAACCAGTGAACACTAGATAGCTGTTTTGCTTTAGTATTGGACCACTTAGCAGTATGCACCCTTGATTAGCTGGGGGGGAGTCTTACCCAACGCCCTCCTTACCACTGGGGATGACCAGTGGTAAAATTTTCACTTCCATCAATGCACGACGATCATCCATTGTCATCGGTGATCACTGTTTTACTTCTGATAAATCTGAACTCCACCAGTTACGACGTCTGACTATAAATTCAGGAACATCTTGAAGCTAGTTACTGGTGAGCGTTTGCCAACCTGAAGGCCATGGATTCGATCTCTCTGTCAGAATCGGGAGTAAGCACTGTTGAAAAGTTTCTTGATAGAATGAAAAGGCTCTCTAGTGCTTCCTGGTTTTGAATAGTACCTTATGAACATCAATCTTTGATGAAATCACTCAACTAAACTTACTACCATTTTGGACAAAGCTACATCAATTTAATTATATGCAATATATTCATAGCATTAACAGCCGGTCGGTTGTGAATGAATGTCAGATTACATACTTAGGAAGCATTTGTCACATACGACTATTGTGATATACCATTTAAGTCGCAAATCTCCCAGCCACCCAAATCATGCATAGTTCACTTGTAACGATTTTTCTTCCTAAAGATGCTATTGATTTTATTAAGTCAAGCTTTACATTATACATTACATTAGGCAGTTAATATACTTTTAAATTGTAAAGTACATGAGTAAGAAATAAGACTGGCACTTCGCTTTGTAGTTATTAAGCCAAACTATATAAAATGACTAACAATAACTCATCCCACGTTGTTTCTATAACTTATGTACATGTAGAAATTTACTTAATGCGTACAAAATCTTTCCATAGAATGAATGTGAATTTAGCTGAACTGAAAGTGCTAAAGTACTAGGTGATATGACTACACAATTTGTAATACGATGACTGGGAATAAGATTTGAACGAATGTCACAAGAACTGATAGCATATATGGCTGTTAATGTGCTCTTCAGAATCCTAATTCTTAGTATGTAATATGAGCTAAAGCCTGGTCTCTGATAATAAACAGTAGTATATTTGTTCCAATAATGATTAGTAATTAGGACTGAGTTATTTTAAATAAAAATTTAATCACAAACTGAACGAATCTTGAAATTAAGTAAATGTATAATAGAAACTATCAGAATACTATCAGAACTGAATAATGACAATCTGTTGCAATGATATTGCCGACACTTCCCCCTTCTCATACTAACCTCGCTATAAATGTACAGAATGATATTCCAACGACATGGAAATATACGTCATCACTAATGACATCGATTGGTCTTCGTGCCATATCATAAATCCATGGAAGTGAGAATTCTATCTTTGGAATCTGGTGAAATGATGATGGTTAATCGTTTGCCGTAAGACATAGCCATTCCGAGTCGGATCCCCTGGAGGAATCAAGTGTGTTTATTGATGTAAAGTTCCAAATTAAAACGAAAGAGCCATCCAATACTCCATGGTCTTCAGGATTACTCAAGTGGCATCAGTCAGTGGCGATTACAATCAATTAAACTTAATGCCACTCTCCACTAACTACTTTATTTCCATCATGACTCCGATTCTTTGAATTGTAAACTTTGTGTTCGCTTTTAAACAGAAACTTAACTAAGCCAATGTTCAACATGCATTGTTAATACAAACGGAGAATAGTAGTGGAATGATTATTGTGATTATAAAACAGTGATTTATAATGAAGTTATCAAAAACTACCATTGATATATCTGTAGGTTGTGTAACAATCTTACGCTCTAATATCCAAAGGAAAGAATTTTTAGGGGAGAGCATGCAACCAAATGAATAGGTGTATTCATTTTGTCACTTTGATGGATTAACGAGCATCAGATACTACCTTTTAATGTTTATAGAAAACAGTCACTTCCTCCTTACATAATAATGAGAATTATGTACATCGGCAGGATTACTTATCACTTAAATCTCAATTACAGAGTAACACACTTCAAAGTACGTAAATTACATTGACCCTTTAATATACATATAATTAGAATGAATTGTATGCATTCATAAAGAATCCTAAATTACGATTGTTCATTGATTATTATGGATATTGCTGCTTCTTATGATGAAGTCACTACTTCCGTATTTTTAAGAAAAACTCAAATCATATAAATCTTCTCTTATTGGATTCTATGTCTCTTCCGGTTATCGTTATTCATAACAACTCATATACCATAAGCGGAAGTGAATAAATAAGTTTCAGTGTATTTTCCGTTGTTTAAACTATGCATTATACACTTTAGATATAATCCACAATGTTAACAATACAAATGATTCTATTGTGTTCTCTGATATATTGTTTTTACCTTAATAAGCTAACATATATATATCTCCATTTCATACCTTGAAAACACTGATGGACGTATCCACATGATTTGTGATAAACATTGATGATTGGGATAATATTTATTATGTACAAAGATAATTATTCTATGATTGTAATTCTGCTTAATCTAAGACTTTAAATTTGGAAATTTCACATCACTGAATGATTTCAGCTAGAAAGTCCTAAAACATTGAATTGAATTTTTGTCCCAACCCACCCATGAATGAAATTCATAATATTCATATTTTGAGGCAAGCGCTAACTTTTTGAGGTAATGAGTTGAAATTTTGTGTTATACATGTTACACAATCAATTCACGGCATCGTACAACTTTTTGCAACTGATACTATTGAAGAACAGGTAGTATAAATATACATTAGATTGAAATGTTAAACGTCAGTCGTTATTCACTTCTTACCATTTATCTGTCATTTTATCATATTGAGTTTGAACATAACAATGAAAATGGTTTGAACAATAGGGACTATATTATTATATTGTTAATTGTTTCCATTGTCCTTATATTTTTTTCATTAACCTAAACTGACCTATATTTAAAGGGAAGGTTTTAACAGGTTGTTCCGTGATAAGGCTATTTGGTAGAAGCCATGTGATTCTAAACACTTATTTGTTATTTAAGATATATACTTTCTTCGAATTCTGGTCAATAATACTTTCAAGAAATGTATGATGATAAACTGTACGAATTTTATTATTCACCAATTATTCTAAACGCAATGTTATCAGATCTTGTCGTATTCAACAGACTTAATTAACAGTTATTGCGTGTACCTATAACTATACAACGCTAACTAGAGTGAATAAACAAGTGTGTAGTATATTATTCACTGTTTAGTAAATTTTGATGATATTGATAAATCATCGATAAGTGACCAACGTCATATGTGTTTAGTTCTCTGTCTTCAACTAATTCATCAGATTAAAATATAATGATGCAACTAGCTGAAGCGATTAATTATTGAATGAGCTGTGCTTCGACTAAAGATTGTTGGAAACTATTAGAAGAAAAGTCTATGATCATTCATTATTTTTGTTAGCAAATATCAGTAATGCATATTTACAATCCTGAGGAAATATATGTTCCATAGAGGACTAGAACTTGATGTATACATTAGAACAATGTAAAACTTATGTCTGTTCACTGATTACTAAACGTAAATACCTTAGTTCTTCGATAAAGTCAGTTGAGGTCCTAACATCTCAGTTGTGATGGACCGAGGACTAACGATCCAGGTTCATATAATACACCAAACATCAGTTTCTTCAAATTTCCAAGTATACATTGTTGATGAGTGCTACCTACCACGTAAGATTGATTTAGGTTTTCATTTTACCCTGTAGTTAACAAACTCACATCAATACTATAGCAAAAAAGCACAGTTAATTCACAGTTTTTAATACATTGTCTGTTTCTTAAAAATACTAGATTCTGTGTTCCAACAATTCAGATGTATGAAATACTAATGGCAACACCACATCATTAAATAAAGCACCTTTTACTTGAATCATACATTTATTTACTGGCTTTAACTAATCATATTGTATTCTGAATGGTTACTATTTTCAAATTTGATTGTCGGCTATTTATCAAGGAATTTAGATGCTCTGTTAGAATTGGTTACTGATGAAGTTTATTAAGTTTATGTAATTAAATAAAAATTACTTTGGTAAGATGTATATGATGTTCATGTATACATCATTGGATCAATTATATTAGAAACGATGAATTTGTACTCATGGCTTGCATTCATTACATTCATATATCCTCTTCATAAAAATACTTTGTCTAGAACAACCTTAATTTTAAACATCTATCTGCTATGTTAACAAGGCTATGTAGACAGATTAAACAAGTATAGTGGAGAGCACAACTCTTGCTGTTACATTGTATATATATATATATATATATGTGTAAAATGTGTAAAATTATTTCTAATTTCCCTTTAGGGAGTTTTATAGTCATACATTATTCAGTAATAGCGAAATTCGTTTGTAGTAGTTTTCTGTAGGTTTTAATTAATTAAATTACTAACTATAAAATATGTTTCCTTCGAGTAAAACAATCTTTTTAAGTAATCGAATAACCATTTGTAGGCGATAATATTTGCTACATGTTTATTTAGTTGACTAGGACAAATTAATCAGGAGTTGTTATACATTTTATAGTATATTTATTAGTAAAACAAGTCAGTTGACATCTTTTGTATCTGTTGGGACGGCTTTCAGAAACCTCAACAAAGCCTCCAGAACCCTTGAAGGAGCTAGAAACATTCCATCCAACCACCAATTAATAAAACTTTCCAGAATGTCGGAGTGGTGTGTTTTGATTGGATAATAGCTAAAACTTCCTAACCTTGATTTAATAGATTATAATGATGAATTTATTGTTTTCGGAAGGTTATAAGTACACAAATATTTTGTACATATCACTTTTACTGGAAAAAGATAAGCATGTCGAACTAACGGGTTATCGTTTCAGAATGTAGTTACATTTTTATTAGTAGAGATTTTTATGGCATTTTTATATCATAGAATTACTGATAATGAATATCATTTGACGAATGGGTGACTGAAGATTGTAACATCTGTCAAACAGCGATCAAATATCGTAACGACCCGGTACTATTTAACTTCTGCAGAATGAACACTTGAAATCGACTGACCAAGCACTCCAAACTCAAGTAAATGTTTCAGAAATTCATTTAATTATCCATATACATACCCCTACCATACAACATCAATAATGAAATAGTAACAAGTAATATAAAAGGTAGTATTAGATACATAAATAATTAATCTTAGCTCCTGACTCATAAATGATATAAAACCGGTTATGGTTTAAATCGAAACTTAGGGTGAGGGGAATGAATCAAAAGAGAAAGGTTAACAATGAAGACTTTTCTAACGTAGATTTAACATTTTAGCACAAATACTCTCGCCATCCTTAATTCTGATAAATGTTAAAGTCAACTATTCAGTGTATTCGTAAATTACTTGCATGTTTTTGTACAGTTTCCAGTGTCAAGATTAGAAATTCCCTGATAATAAAGGAGTTCCCTTTACATTAGATTATCGATGACTTTTATTAAATGTTTCTAACTTCAACGCTTAATGAATTAGCAGTATAATTCATTGAACGCCTTTTGGTATTTCACACTGAACAGTTTAGCATGTTCCGTTCGAAGTTCATTTAAATTCTATTTGAAATTAGCAAGATTAAGAATATTTTTTCATATTCTTCATCAAAATAATATTTAGAGTACTGGAATACCATGGAATGGAAATATAGTGGAGGAAGGAGAAATTATTCTTCATCAACATGCTATTCAAAATGGACTGACGGAAATTCAAGAAGCTATGTGGTATGTTGCATTTAATTTTATAATCAAGTATTAATGTTACAGTTAGAAACAGAGCAAAGTAGCCAGATTTAATTTCTTTGATTTCATTTAAATGATTTATGGCTTTAAAAGTACCCGGTGACTGGGAGGTGGTTTAGTAGTAGTAAGCACTAAGTCCTGAACATAACTTTAGTGCTATTTGACATTCACCAACATGGGGTACCTAGAATTTTGAGAGAAATGGTGCTTGCTTGGTATTAGAATCCAAGTCATCCACTTTAGTAGTCTTTTATAGTTACCACTAAGCTGTTCGGGACTGCAACTGACACACTGAAGATACCTGGATCCTAGTGTTAATGTTCACACCGGAACTCGAACTCAGTGCTTTTCGAGTCAAGCTCCACTGCGTTCACTACTAGGTAGGTGCATACTACTGACGAGTCCCAAGTAGCATGAAACATTCGTCCTGGATTCCACTTGCCATCCACAATCCAAATCAAACAAGTATTTAATATTCCATTTACAGGTTTTATATCATAATGATCTCTCTTTTAAAAGCCATAAAACAGAATGCAAATTATTGTTTATAATATTCAGCTATGCAAATTGTAATTAAATCAAGAACAATATTATTTGTAGCAATAGATTCTCTATAGCCTTAAATCGCCAACAGTTACAATTAGCATTATTATTATCATTATTATCTTTGTTAAAGTTTTATATACTATAGGCATTGAAGTTGAAATTCAAATGGTAATCTAAGACAGCATACACACATAAGGAAGAGGAAGATACCTCTAACTATATCTAACAATAAAATTAGAGTATTTACATAGTAAAAATTATTTGTGTGAACGGGGTGGCGATGGTGTGGGTGATGATGGAAATACAAATTATGTAACAAATTTGTATAAAGTTTTAACAGGCAAGTGACTATATAGTCAACCAGTTAGTTTACCATGCTGTCTTTCTGTGTACTAGGATTAGGTTGAAATTGCACAATAGAAATGGCCTCTGAAACATGTAGCATGAGTGATTTTTTTCTGTTTGTTGATTATTTTAAATGCCTTCATTTTGTTGACTATAAGTTTACCTTCAATTAAGCGCTTATTTAATTCACTCGTCGTACGAACTTTACATTCTTTTGAACATAAGTTACGAGGAATATGTTCAATGAAATATGTAGATGACTCATTTTCAATCCTTTCTGCCATAAGTACATAAAATTCATAATCATATTTGGAAATAACTTATGGTTTATTTGAAGCACATATGATAGTGTAGACTGAAAACAGCTGAGCTTCATGGCAGCTTCATTTTATTGCCGCTTTAATTCTTTTTGTCGATGCTATTAGATATCTCGATTTGATTAGGTGAAAATAGGTTATCTTGGACAATTAGTTATTTAGTCAGTCGATCACAACGTAGAACTTACTATATAATTTGGATTGTGACTGGCAAGTGGAATCCAGGACGCGCGTTTCGTCCTATTTGGGACTCATCGGCTGGATGTACCTGCATCCCAATGTTGATGTTCACACTGGGATTCGAACTCAGTCCGTTTCGTGTCGAACGCCACCAGCTTTAGTCTATAACAAATCAACGGGAATATACAAGTTCTTCCTAGTAGAACTTACTAGTTTTTGGAAGACAACATTGAATGTGTGTCAACTATTTTCCTATTTTTAAGGTTAAGTATAACCAAGGTCTATTAAATATAGTTATTGCTAAACAAGGCTTGTAATCAATAGGGCAAAAGCTATTAAAATTTAAGTACTACCCTGTTCATCTGAATATGTTTTTATCAGTTGTTCCATCATCTCTTAGTTTCCATGTTCAGGTCTATGCAGGTGAATTTATTACGATGTTCATATTTCATTGATGTTGACAAGTGAATATCGAGTTGACTGATCAGTTAAGAGTCATAATTCATATTGTCACAAAGAATAAATTTATCATCAACAAACCAGTATTATTTTAAATTTTCAACTTCTTGTCTCAACTTCGTTTGTTCAAGAGAAAAAAACTTACAAAGATATCCGCTAAAATGAATTCTATTGATGAGCCAATCGTCACTCCATCAATCAGTCTATTTAACTGGTAGTTGAATTTAAACTGAACTCCATTTGTACAAAGTAATAGTAATTTTGTGATTTTATGTTTATAGTTTTCTCAGTTTTCTTATTTGTAAATAGCGAAGAAACATAAAATGATAAAAAATCTATCTGTTACATTTGCATTGTCCGTATAATCAGGAAATAGAAATTCTTCTTTTAAGAGAAAAGCTATAAATTTTCTGGTTACTGAAATCAATCAGTGCCTGTTTCCCTCCGTAGAGTGTAGGCCACCGACCAGCATTCTCCAACCAACTCTATCCTGAGCATTCCTTTCCAGTTCTCCCCAATTCTATTCATTTCTTTCATGTCTGCCTCCGTTTCTCGGCACAATTTGTTCCTTGGTCTTCCTCGCTTTCCTTGCCCTTGAGGATTCTATGTTAGTGTTTATCATGTGACACAGTTTGATGATTTCCTCAACGTGTGTCCTATCCACCTCCAGCCTCTCTTCCTCATCTGGATTTTAGTTGGTTTATTCTCTGCCACAATAGGTTGTTGCTGGCCAACGGATCGAAGGTATCTTGCTCAGACAGCTGCTTATAAATATTTTTATTTTTTGAAAGAAGCTTTTCTTAGTTTCAGCTCCATACAATAGAACTGTCTTCACATTTGTATTGAAGATTCTGACTTTGATGTTGGCCGAAAGCTGGTTTGAGTCCCAGGTGTTCTTAATTTGTAGAAATGATGTCGTTACCTTTCTAATCAGTGCTTCCACATCTGTATCAGATCCTTCTTGTTTATCGATGACTCGTCCCAAGCATGTAAATGTCTCCACATCTTCTAGAGCTTTCCTGTCTAATATCGTTTGGTTGGTTCTTGTTCATACTTTACCATTATGTATGTTGAGATCTACTGCTGCAGAGGCTGGCGCTCTACTGTCTCTCTTCATCTGCATTTGCTGCTATGTGTCAAACGGAAGAACTGAGTCCTCTGAGAAGTCCAGATCATTTAGATGCATCCAAGTTGTCCACTGTATCCTATGCTTCTCTTGAGATATTGCAGTTTTCATAACCCACTCAACCACCAGAAGGAGCACAAAGATTAAGAGTGAGCAGCCTTATCTGACAACGGACTTCAATTTCAATGAATCTGTGAGCTGATCTCCATGTATGATTTTGAAGTGTAGTCTGTCGTACACCCTAGTGCCGAAGAAGATTCTATAGTTCACTCCTGTCCATGCTGTCAAATGCTTTCCCATAGTCAAATAAATTGATGTAAAGTGGTTAGTTCCATTTAATTAATTGTTTAACAATGGTCTGTAGTGTCCTCACTTGGTCGGTACACGAATTATTCCCATGAAATCCGTCCTATCGTTCTCAAAGTTATGCGTCTACTGGATTTTTCATTCGTTTCAACAACACTCCTTTGAAGACATTTTCTGCTAGTGAAAGTAAAGTGATACCTCCGTAGTTCTCATACTTACCTTGATATTTGTTTGGCATATTGATGAAACAATCTTCTTTCCAGCCTAATGGTATTTGATTATGCTCCCAAATCTTTATACAGAGAACGTGAAGCATCTTTGCAGTTACTCTCCGATCTGATTTCAGCTTGTACGTTGTTTGACCCTACTGTTGTGCTACTCTTGATTTTCTCGATGGCCATGCTACTCCTGGAATTCTACCAGGGTTGCTGCCGACCCCAAGCCCGGGTAAAGGAAGGTTCGGCATTGGGTTAGTAACCATATCCCATAGAAGACAAACTTGCTAAGAAACGCTAACCAGAAAAAAGTCATTTAATTCATTTCTAGTTATTGGTTTCAGTAATTTAGTTAACTATTGGGCCACGGTGAAATTATTACGTTTTTTATAAGATAACTTCTTTATTTTGTCCTATGTCAGTGATGTCCACCAATGACGTTAAACACTAATTTAATATTAACAATTTGGCCTACTATGTAATCATGTTCGTTACCAAGTTGTTTCATAATTTGTATTAACTACACCATCTTCCCTCTTCCCACTTCATATGACTACTATTTATTATGCAAATTCTCTTTGATCTTACCTATTACGTAGGATATAATTGGAGGTAATTTTTGCTCTTCGTGTGTGCGTTATATTTCGGAGTCATATTTTAATTTCAACTTCGATGAGTATGATATGTACCATTTTAGCTAATAATAATAACAATAATAATAGTAATAATGCTAATTGTAATTGTTGGCGGTTTGGATCTTAAGCGAATCCACCAGAAATATAATGAATTCATTCTAATCGTCAAATTTTATAGTTTCTTCTCTGTTCGACTTTATAAAGCAATCATGTTATATATTAAAGTTATCCTCTGACGTCATCTGGAAGCTCGAACACTTTTAAAGTACTTACATGTGATATAAGAAAATTGATACTATAACAGTTTACTACCAAAAGTTTTTGTTAGAGTATTCAACTCATTCTCAGATGATACAACAGTAATATTTATAATTTCGAGAAAATTGTAAGGTATTAATGGTTGTTTGAAATAAACTCATTTACCATTAGAGCATTTAATCACCCTCCTCTTTTAATTTACTGTTCATATGTATACATATTTACAGTTCAAATGTATTCTATAGGCCTCGGAACAGAACACCAAACATTCCAGAATATTGGTTGACAATTAATTTTATTGTTGGACGTTTGTAATTTATGATGTAACTATTCTTTTTTTAATGTTGTTTGATTTACAGTCAATGGATAGCGTTGACTCGTTTGAATTGTATTAGGTCATTGGAACAAATTATCCTTTTACATACATTCAAACATCTTATATCATTGTGGTCAGATAAACTACTAACAAGAGAAGAGGTATGATGCACCGATTGTATAATTCATTTACATAATCATAATCTACTTTTTTATCTTGTGTTTATGAACATTGTTAATGACGTAGACGTGTAATTATGAATGTATCAACACCACTCATTGCATCTTTAAAAAGAATTAAATTCTGACATACAAGTATAGTTAGTAGTTAGTGCTGCACATCATTATACTGGGCACAGATGGAAGTCGTAATGTTTATGCCTTTTAGAGGGAGTGCAAACTTCAGTTGCTTTAAAAATGAGCGTAGAAACAATCATTTATGTGAGTCTTTATCCAACAGTGCACAGTATATCTCTGAACTATTGACACAATTGTGTTTTAATTTAAAGCAATTTATTTACTACTGTAACAGTTTATAAATTAATTAAACTGAATGTTCTGGAAATTGTTGAATTTTTGTTTGTTATCTTACAAACTAGGTGTATATTAGACAACCATTAAAAACCAGGAAGTAATATGTAGGTGTTCAGTTATAGCGTTGTACTTATCGTTAGTGAGTCTTCAAGACCGCTCCAGAGATGAAACCCATGACCTTTATGATCATTGCGATGATATTTGACGGTTGATATTTTTAGTTTTAACCCAATCGTGATATATATGTTAAAGCTTAATACCCAACATGCTTGAACTCAGTCGGACACATTTCACAAGTACCACACAAATACCCTCTGAAGTTTTTCACTAATGAGCAAGCATTAATTGTAATGTTGCGAAAGCAGCTGAATTAGACGTAATTTCTGGCGGTCCCAGTAATAATCGAGGCAGTTACTTACTAATGGTAATGGATGAGGTCGTTCGATTTGATTGAAAGCAAAAATATTAACTGTTGAATACCTGCCAAATGTTCTAATAACTAGGCGCTTGCTGCAAAGGTCATGGGCTCAGTGGGGTCGTGAAAGCAAACAGACGAGAAGTTCCGCGATTGGACGAGACAACGGTCCGCTGATAGGTAATTCCTAATAGTTTTCTTACTCATGATTATACTAATACATGATGCTCATTTAAACAGTGACGTGACTTTCAGGTATTATTGGCTTCAGAAGTGACAGTTTGTTACATAACAAAACACTAATTACAAAAAGTATAAATTACCTAAGATAAATAATAAATCAATCTGACTCAGTTGTAAATTTCCAGATAGAGATGTATCCCAACATGAAGAGCATCATACATTTCTGAAATAATTTTCTGTTAATAACTAATCATTTATTCTTCAAATTAGCTCCACATCGTTTGTAGTTTTGCATAAAATGTAGCAAATGTTAACAGAATAGTATTCGCTTAGTTCGAACCTTAAAAGATGTCGATTGAAAATATTTGTTTAATTGAGTAAAATTGACTTTTTTTAACGATTATATGATTTTTACTTGATTTGAATTTTCTTCTCGAAGTATCTCTTACTCGACATCCAAGGAAAGTTTCATAAATTTAATCTACAAACGTTTTATGTCATTTTTTATTTAGCACCTTCAATACATCAAGTAGCCGATTTATTGTGAAATTGGGCGTTTATCTATTACAAAATATGCAACTTTAATGATACTATGTTCACAAGTGACATTACGAGCATTTTTTTCTGTAAAGATGCTTTATGAAAGCTTTAAACAGAAAGGCGACAGCCGCCTAAAGTTACAATATTAATTCTCTGTTTGACAACTGTCTTTGACAAAGGATACAACGAAAGTATTGTAAAGTTCTACAGATAATCGACTTTCAAGTTCATAAAGATGAGGAAGATAATTATAGTACATAATATAATATTACGTGAATTTATAATAATTTACATTATATATAATATTGAAGTTGTAGTTTGTGAGCACGGCGTCCTTTGATTTATAGAATAGTGGTCATGTCATTTTTTGCTTAGTTGTGAGTTACATGTGTACCAAATAGATTCATTCATTGGATTACTCTCTCTATTATATTTATCATATTTGAAAAAAGCTATCTGTTGCTCTGCCAGTTTACAATATGCGCTTACTTTACGTTTACGCATAACTGTTCATTCACAAAGCATGCATTTGGTACTGTCATATTCGTATGAATTAGATTTACACCTGTGTAACTATCCCTATACATTTGACTCTACATTTCCCATTTATTTCTATTGATAATCTTGTTTTTTACTGGATAATATATTGATGATATTCTTTTTCTTTGTAGCTAAATTATTTATCAGACTCGTTTAAAGTATTCACAGAACATTCTTTAACAGTTATATGTAACTATAATTTGATCTATCGCAATACTCAATCAGAAAAACTATTGGATTTTAATCATTTACTTGAGTAAGTTGTCCATTTCTACTGGGCTTTTCTTATTATGATTTCCATTTTCATAATTTCCACTGTATGGATTGATTGATCTAGTCATTTAGGTTAATAGAGTGATAACTGACCTACATATTTAGAACCTGGTAATTATCTCCATCTTAAAAGAATACCATTTATGTTACTTTCATGTAAAGTATTCTCTATATGTAAAACAATTCATATTTACTAACCAATCATTCTATTATGAATTTATTTTAAGATTTTACTTCATAGATAGTTGTCAATCTGCCACAACCAATCAAGATAATCTATTGTTCACCTTAAAATCAATTCAATTCACAAATTGTCCCTACTGTTATGAAACAGGTATAGGAACTATTATGAATTACTGATCAGTTAATGTAGTAAATTATGAGTTGTATTTCGAACTGCTTTTGTTATTTCGACAGTAAAGTGACATAATGACACAATTTTATTACATGATAAACTACCTATAGGTTCTCCGAAGTTAGTGTGAATCGATAATAGATAAGATAATCAGTTAGTCAACATAGAAATGATCCATATTAATAGTTTAAAATCTCGTGAATAAAACAATAATGTACGTGAATCATGTAATTTTCATGATCGTTTTCCCATAAATCAGTGAAATCTTTAATCCACTGAATAAATTAGTAATGATAAAAGGACAGCTGGTTAATCAATGTTTTAATACTCAGTAAACAAGAGCATTCTTTATTAATAGGTAGGGTACAATTGACAACTACTTTCCAATATTGTAGAACTCCTCATGAGATTGGATTCAGAATGAGCCTTTAAGTGACTGATTTCAGGAAAACGTAGCCAGTAGACTTCATCTGTGACAGGTATGAACCAATTACCCACCAATTGCGTCAAAGTCAGAGAGACATATTACAGAGGAATCTATATAGAAATAAAACATATATCCTTTGCTTTTTGATTTACAATGATTTTTATCTATGGTGGCATCATAATATAGGAAGTTAATTATGTATAGTGTTAAAATAATCATACACCTTTAAACTATGAGTGTCTGATTTCACCACAGTTCATTGGTAATGAAGTATAGAACACCAAATTCGATTTTTTATTTTCATTACCATACAAACTCAAGTTGTACAAAACAACTTCTTACATTGTAATTAAAGATATTTTATCAAAAACATTCTAAACTATTAGTTTGAATTTTGTTATGAAGCAAAAGCAACTTGGTTAGAGTTTAAGATAAATGATTAGGTTTACAAGGGTTTAGGATTAGGATTTACGCCCAATACCACTCACCGAGGAGCATAGGCCGCTCACCAGTATTCTCCATTGAACTCTGTTTTAAGCAATCCTTTCTAGCTGTTTCCATATGCTGTTCATCCTTTTTATATCTGCTTCCAATTATCGACGCAGCGTGTTCTTTGGCCTTCATCTTTTCCGTTTCCCAACAAAGTTTCATGAAAATACTTGCCTAGTGATGCTGTCTGATGATTTTCGCAATGTATGTCCTATCCATTTCCAACCTCTTTTCCTAATTTCCTCTACAACTGGAAGTTGGTTTGTTCTCTCCCATACTAGGTTGTTGCTAACGGTTTCCGGCCAACGGAAATTCAGTATCTTGCGTGGGCAGTTGTTTATAAATACTTGTACCCTTCTGAGGATGTTTGAAGTAGTTCACCACGTTTCAGCTTGATACAGTAGAACTGTTTTGACGTTGGAATTGAGGAGTCTGACTTTGAGATTGGTTGACAGTCGTTTTGAGTCCATGTGTTCTTCAACCGTAGGAGGGTTGCTCTTGCCTTGCCAATCCTTGCCTTTTCCTCTGCATCTCACTCTCCTAGTTCATCGATGATGCTTCCCAGGTATGTGGAAGTGTTTACCTCTTCTAGAGTTTTACCATCATTTTCAAATGAGTTGGTGCTCCCTCTGTTATATTTGGAGATCTTGCTCTTTCCCTCATGTATGTTCAGGCCTACTGATGCTGAGGTTGCTGCTACGCTGGTTGTCTTTACTTGCATTTGATAGTGTGTATGGGTTAGGAGAGCTAGATCATCCGCAAAGTCCAAATCATCAAGTCGCATCCTACTTGCCTATTGAATTATGTGCATCCCCTCAGATGTGGAGGTCTTCACGATCCAGTCAACCACTAGAAGGAAAAGAAAAAACGAGAGTAGGAGGCCTTGTCTGACTCTGGTCCTTACTGAAAATGCATTTGTCAGTTGTCCTCCATGCACAATTTTGCACTGTGTTCCGTCGTAAGAGTTCCGGATGATGTTGACGAGTTTCTCTGGTACGCCATAGTGTCAAAGAAGTTACCACAGTGTTCTCCTATCTACACTGACAAACGCCTTCTCATATTCAATGAAGTTGATGTACAGTGACGAATTCCACTTAATTGCTTGTTCAACGATGATTCGTTGTGTTACGATTTGGTCTGTGCACGACCGATCCTTACGGATACCAGCTTGTTGATCTCGAAGTTGAGCATCCACTGAATCTTTCATTCTGTTTAGCAACGCTCTGTTGAAGAGTTTCTCTGGTACCGACAGTAGTGTGATCCCCTTGTATTTCTCACATTTGCTCAAATCTCCTTTCGTTGGTATCTTGATAAGATGTCCTTCCTTCCAGTCTGCCGACACTTGTTCTTCTTCGCAGATCCTTCTGAATAAAACGTGGAGTATCCTTGCTGTTAGGTCGATATCTGACTTGAGTGCTTCAGCTGGTATATTGTCCGGTCCCGCTGCTTTCCCACTTTTGATTTGTCTGATGGCCATCTTGATTTCTTCCATCGTTGGTGGAGTAACATCGATCGGAAGATCTGTATGTGCTGCTTCTATATCTGGTGGGTTCAGTTCAGCTGGATTATTCAGGAGTTCCTTAAAGTGTCCTACCCACTTGTTCCTTTGTTATTGAATCTCGGTGATTGTCTTGCCTCATTTGTTCTTGACCGGTCGCTCTGGTTTACCATGTTTATCTACCAGTTTCTTCGTTGTGTCATATAGCTGTTTCATATTTTCTTCTCTTGCAGCTTTTTCAATGTCGTTGCAAGGCTTTCAATGTATTTCCGTTTATCGGCTCTGATGCCCTTCTTTACTTGCATATTTACTTTTGCGTTTTCAGTTTGTGCCTTGTTTTTCTCTTCCTTTGTTCGGTTGTTGTTGATTTCTGTCTTCTTGTTCCTCCTTTGTTGAATTTTGCTCAGGGTCTCAGTGGAGATCCATTTCTTCATAATGGTGCTGCTTGCAGCCCAGAACCTCCTAACAAGTTGAAGTTAGTGCTTCTTTGTTTCCTTTTGAATTGTCCTCCATAGTAGTTTCTTCTTCTTTTGGTAGATCTTGTAAGGCTTTGGACCTGTTGTTGAGAGTTATTTTGAATTCCTTGAGTTTGTCACTATTTCGAAGAAAGAATGTATTGAACCGCCTGTAGCTCTCCGAGGGTATTTGCCGGTATTAAGCCGTGGTGAAGGAGGAGGGTTGGACGTTGGCCAACATTCTCATCTCGTAAAGTCATACCTTGCTAAAAAAAAGCGCTTACCGGATTAAACATTACAAAGGTTTACATTACATCAAATTAACAGTATACTACTGACTACCTAATTTTGCACTATTTGTTATTTAAAAAATAACCAAAAGATTTCTAGTTCGAAGTTAAAATCGATGAAATTCAGTGGAACTGTGAATGAGACAGTCTTCTCTAATAGGATTTGAGGTGTCTCACTGTATCATAAATTTCGTTGAACCCAATGTATTAAAGATTGAATGTATGCCATAACACTTGATAGTTCAATGTCTGGTAAGTATGACTGTGTATCTTTTGCTTCTTATTGCAGGACGTCACAGCTTTCTAGTGTACTTTCTAGTACTTTAATTGTGATCAGTCTGTAATGAATACCAACTTTGCATAAAACTTATCTCCAAGGGTACAACTATCGAAAATATGCAATCATCATTTGTTAACTACCGACATATTTTCGATTGGTTTTCATTTGAATTCGTCAGTAATTCCCCGCCTTACTGCAATTAAAAATGTTTGTTTATATTTACAATAACTTCAAAGATAAAGCTTGCGTACTGTGATAATTCAAGTTTATTTTAATTTTAATTGAATTCCTCTCTAGATGTTACTTCAAATATAAATTATAATAATTCTATTGAAAACATCTATCTTCTTTTCATTCAAAGGTGTTTATGTATGTTACATAATTCGCGTCTGTTTCAATTCAGTTCACCATTCTCTAATTCTTTGCAAAAAGAATTTATGACATCGTTTAAGGTAGTATAATACATTGTTGATCAACATCAAGTGTTAAGTTTTGCACGTTGTGAATATGTGGTTTGGTGTTGTGTTACGTAATCAAAAATAAATGAATTAATTATGAATGCATTATACAAGTGTTTTCTATCAAGATAGATACTGTTATCCACGGATTTTGTTTTTAAGACTAATATTCAGAATAAACTTTGATTCTAGGTGAAAGTTGATTCTTCTATGTTTATGAATTTACACTTGATACGACTTTATTACAGTTTAAATTTTATATCAGGATTAAAATATGTTACTCAATCATTAAGTACTGCGCAGCTTTTGGATTCTAGTGTAGGGCTTCTCAACTCTATGCATTCACAAATTCACTAAGGGGTCGAAGTAGAGTAGGACCTTCAGGTTTTGTGATGAATGTTTACGCCTTAGACCAATGAAAAGGCATCTGACGGTTGGTATTTTTAATTTTTGTTGATTCACTATTTCAACTACTAAGTTTTGTTTCATACATCTTTTCACTAGACATAAATAGCTAAAGTAAACTAAAAGTCACTTATTCATACTTACTTACTTACTTACTTATGCCCGTTACTCCTCGTTGAGGAGCGTAGGCCGCTCACCAGAATTCTCCATTTAACTCTGTCCTGAGCAATCCTTTCCAATTGTTTCCAGTTGCTGTTCATCCTTTTAATGTCTGCTTCCCATTCTTGATTCAGTGTGTTCTTTGGCCTTCCCCTTTTCCGTTTCCCAACAGGATTCCATGTTAATGCTTGTTTCGTGATGCAGTCTGATGGTTTGCGTAATGTATGTCCTATCCATTTTCAACGTCTTTTCCTAATTTCCTCTTCGACTGGAAGTTGGTTTGTCATCTCCCATAGTAAGCTGTTGCTGATAGTTTCGGGCCAACTCTTATTCATACGCTGAAAATTAAATGAGGCATAAATGACTCGATTTGGTTGTGTGTTGAAAGCACAAAAATCCTAAGTAATTGCTACTTGAATTACATAATGTTATACAATTAGTGTAGTTTTATGAAGATTGGTCTTTAGCTTTGTTGACTGTGCTTGTTACAAAATGATGTTGGTTAAGCACTAATGAAAACCGGGGAGTACTGGAGATCTATTTTGTCCTAGTATGGAACCCGTAAGCAATGGTCGTCCTCATTCCCTCCAGGGTATAAAACCTGAGGCCTCCAAGTCTCACGGCGAACTCTTGACTACCTGTAACACTGGACCCACCGGTTTTCAATTGAGAAATTTAACTTCCATCAATTTGCAATATAGTATGACCATCATTAAAAGTCGTTGGCGATAAATGTCTCACACCCGACAAGTCTGATGCTTTAGTCAGACGTTGTGACTGGTGGACTTTAGACATTTCTAGTGTGAGACATTTATCACTAATGATAATGATTAGTCGTCACTCAGTTTCATAAATTGGTGGAAGCGGGTCTTCTGCTTTTGTATTCCGTCCCAGTGATGCTGAGGATAAGGCGTTCACCAATTTGAAGGTCTGAATTTGATTCTCTTAACGAAATCGAGAATGCGCCCTGCTTAAAAGTATTAAATTAGGACGAAACAGCTGCCCAGAGCTCAGTGGTTTTCAACGTTACCTTACCAACATCAATCTGTGACGAGTGCAGTCAACTATATAATATCTGTTGCAATATGGATATTGTTATTTCAACTTGCCATTCGAAAACCGGTCAACGTGAAAATAATAATTACAACAATAAAAATCAATACATAATTATAATCCTAGGAGTTATTTATAACACGCATATTTTGACCAATTAAAAGTTGTCATTGCTTCTTACGTTTCGTAGAAAACGTTTACCACCTTTCTTTAATTAGACACTTTCTTCTAAGGTACAGTTATCTTTCTATTTGAGTTTACAACTAAAAGTGGAAATGAGTTCATGATTTTCTGAAAGTTATTTAGTTGGGCATTGCAAATTTATATGCATATATCACATCAAGCGTATCATCATGACACAACGTGTTTAGCATTACTACTGGGATGTGTTTGTGTCTTCATGTTTATGTTGGCAAGGTCTGATACGTGTAATCCAGTAGATGTGCCTTCCACATTTTAATGCTGATGTTCACATCAGAACTCGAAATCAGCACAATTGTGTCAAGCGTCATCGGTACTCAAGATAACCACAATCCAACTTTGATTATTGTACTCTATGTTCCCTTATTTATCTAGATAGTTCGGTTTTGTAATCATGAAAGTGGGGTGACAATTATTAGTCTTAAGATAGAGTGGTAAATTCATGGTATCTGAATTTCACTCACAATGTTTCATGTTCCAATATAGCTTCGCCTACGTAAGTTAGGGAGATGGGTAGTACAGCTAGCTTCTACATTTAGAGCGTAGTTCAAATCTAAATATGCTAATCTGTATATGGTAACAGATTCAAATTACTACTAGAAGTTTTCGCTCGATATATACAACTAACAGCTTTATATCACTACTACATTTTGTTGAAGTTGTCATTTTATAAACCGTTGTTGTCATTCCATCAGTGTTGTTTGCATATCGTGATCTTCAAATTACCAGGACGAAAACTATATTATCTTTTAATTATTTTGTCTTCCCAGGAATTTGTTCTTACGCAATATGAGAAGCACAAAACAACTGCCATGGGGAAAAGTGATGTAAGTTTAAATGAACTATCTTAATGTAATTCGCATTCAATCGATGAAATCAAATGTTTACTATCTATTACGTATTTCCCTAGTTTCAAAACATACCATGTGTACGTATACTGCTTAGTGTAACTTATTAAAAGAGAGGGCGATAGTTTATATCTTAAATGTTTTATATATACGTGACAAAGTGAATAGTATTTGATATAACAGAGAGAAAACATAAATTAAAATCATGAAAGTGAAGATATCTCTGATTTTCTATCTTAGTTATATACAAGTAACCTGAATTGACCAAGTAACACAATGTAGAATGCAATTATGGTAACTGACACCTATCCAATAGATATATAAATAAAAGGAACCAAAGCCTCCGTACTGTTATATTTTTCCCAGCCTAGTCACGTTAAAGATAATCGTCGGCTAAAAATGTTTTTTATTTAGGTTTTCTTCTAAAGGAAAAGTTTTATATCTTAAGAATTGAATTTCTGTACTCGAACCAGTAATTTATCTTATCGTAATACAAAGATATTTATTTCATTCTTTATACCCCGCTTCAATCAAATATATTTTCATCACTTTATTTAAAAATATTCACCTTAAAATTAAATATACTAGTTAATAATAAAGATAAACACTAGCCAGTGAAATCCATTTTCATATGTTAGAAGTTAGCATATACTTCACTAGGACAGCGTCATGAACGTCCAGCAGACTAATTCATTCAACTTATTTAAGTTTAACCATTGCATACTTGTATTCAGTTGACTGGCTATATGTAATTCAGAAGACTCTTATGAAATACATTTTAACATATGTAGACAAATACAATATTTTAGTAGAGGTGCGCGGAAAGTCACGACGTTCAACAGTTTGTGAAATTTTATCATCTCAATTAACACACAAAATTAATAATACTTTGGTATATTGAAATTTTACTAACAGTCGGTTCTAGAAGACGATTTTCATTCACTTATGAACTCTTCAAACACTACCCACATACTAAATATACTACATAATTATAGCTAATTCTTATATAAAAACAATTCCTAGATGATTATCTGATTAACTGAATCCACGAATATGACTGATAAGAACTCACTAACCTATACCATTATCATTTTCATGTCAATATACATTTGTTAAATTTTTACTCCAATATTGTAGTAATTTATTATATCCATCATCTTTGTTTCATTGTTTTAAATAGAAATCAGATTTAGAACATTATGAAATATCTCAGTTAATAATGTTGATTAAATTGATGATCAGTGATTTGGACAAATGTTGTGAACTTTATTCACCAATAATTAAAAAGTAAGAATGGTTTCTATGATGATTGAAATAACCATAGAGTACATCCCTTTAGCATAAACAATGTTGGATAATAATAATAATAATAATAATATTATTATTATTATTATTAATTAAGAATAGCCATTCAATCATTTCCACTACACATATATACATAAATACAAAACGCAGTTAGTTTAATAAACTGTTAATAAAATGATAATCTAATTCAGGTTAATCAGATATTCTTGTTTGTGTCCTCATAACTTTTAGAGTTATTATTGTTTGGTGATGAATAGAATTCGGAATATTAATTGCATTTTGTTTTAGTAAATATTCAGTAAACAGTTGTAAACAAAAATGTAATCTTGTAAACCTCAAGAACAAAAGGAATTGCAGAATAAAATGAGTTCATTATAGTTCATGACTTCTCGTCAGCTGCAATCAGCCTATAATTAAGAATACGATTACAATTATTATTATTAGTAGTAGTATAATAATTATAATAATAATTAATATTATAAACAACGTTATACGTGACGTAATAAATCGATGACATTGGGATTAAAACGGAACAGAAAATCAAGATGACAGAAAACGAATACCGAATGAATAACAAAACTCAGTAAAAAATCAAGTGGTAAGAAAAATATGTAATAAATAATGGTTTTCACAGACTCCACAAACCAAATATTTGATTACGAACTTTATTATCATTTATAAATTCACCGTATCATAGTTTGGCATGGTGGTCAGCTAAATTATTGGGGCCAATAAGTCGAACATTTTTATCACATAAAAGATATATTTTAATTCTCTGAGGAAGTAGATAAAGTAAATACTTCAGATAAATCAATGGGAACATTTAGTATATGCTTGTTATTTGCAAATGTAGTAATTGACAAAATATACAATATAATTTACCAAAGTTCTGATTTAGTCCCTTTACTCCAAAACAACATGAGAAAATTACTTTTACTTTGCCAAAATGTAGTACAATTTCATTTCAACAACCAGTTATGTAGACAGTGTAATACAGCGGATAATGGGGTAACTACTTGAGCCCATCCTTGCCAATAAATTCTATCACTGGATGCCAGCCAAGTGGTGCAGAGGATTGATCGTTTGCCAACCTAAGGCCTATGGTATGGGAATTTAAGTTGCACACTGCTGAAGAGTCCAATACTAAGACAAAACAGCTGTTTAGTGTTCCTTGATTTTCAGTCGTACCATGCCATCATCAATCTGTGACAAATTCAATCAACTAATAAATTTATAGGCTACTTTGAACAAATGGAACTGAGACATGAGGCTAAAAATACAACATACTACTAAAGATACGTTGTCAATACATTTATCATTTTAAGACTATGAATTATGCTTCCAAACTGTTTTGACAACCCAACGATAGACATGTTAACATCATATTTTCAATGAAATATGAACATAGTAATCAATTCAACTACTTTGATCTGACTATAAAATGAATAAATGACTACACACTTAGAGAATGTATATTTAGATAGGCAATATGGACAAGACAATACTTAAACTATACTAGCTTCTATCCTGTTAGTTAATAGAGGCAAAAAGTTGTGTCCACATGATAAAAAGGTTTGTGAGTCCACTTTTATTGAGAAATGCCTTATAAAAAGTATATATTCAAGAAAACTTGTTATAAAGTATGGAAAAAGATCCAACTCCCAGCAAAAAACCTCTTTTCGACTATCTTTCAACGAAAGTAGGCCAATTGTCTTCTGAAGTCACGTACAAAATTAATTTATGAACTTACATGTACTTGTTGTAGCAAGTACACACAAAGGACTAAAAGAAACGCTTCTATTAGGTTTTCTGAACACATCAAGAAATCGATGTGTGAACGGACGGAAAATTTTCTTGAGTGCAGTAACGGCAGTTGATATGCAGTAGATGTTGCCTATGCAGTCAAATTGATCAACATGAAAACCACAGCAATTTTGCCCAGTTCTACAAGGTTTGCAGCCATCAAACGCTTCCAATTCGACCTCTATATATTGCAAGAGGTATTAATTAACTCTTCATTACTATGGTAGAAGTAATCAAATTGATAAAACGTGGCGACTACCATAAACTTCATTTTATTCCAGAGTCAATTATTCATGATGGCATTTAGAACTCTGTTATATAATAATTCAGTTATTAATCACCATTATTCTCATTTCGTAGTAATTGTCACACCACATTCATTTTGATTTAATGTCGAACACATAGATACCACTTGGTTTATTACTAGGTTTTGTTAATCGGTCAATATTCTGTTCCTGCTATTATGATTTTCTGTTCCGTTTTGATGCCAATGTCATCAATTTTTTACGGCATGAACAATATTATATGTATTATTAATAAGTGAGGCAGTTTTGCAGATATCGATATCAATATCAATCTCTGCAAAACCACCTTAATTTGTCTACAATAATCAGCTCACGAATTACTAACCTCAGGATGCTCATAAAGTGCACTCAAGGAATTATGATTGAGGAAATTCAGTCTTTTCGGGAGTGAAGTAGTCATCGATAATAACCATAGATGATGTATGCTCTATAACACAAAATGATAATAGTGGAAATCCTACCATTGGACCTCAGATAATACTAGAGTGAGACAGTTGTTCAATGCCTCTCCCAGTGGTAGCCAACTAACAACAATCTGCGACAAACATAAATAATTATAAATAATTGTATTTGCGATTTAAGGCTATTTGCAAAGAACTTGCAGCCAGTAAAAATAATGAATTTGATTTATGCTCCAAATATTGTATGAAATTCATGAACAAATGCCACTCTGCTAAATCATTCAAATCACTAACCATGATTATGACGCTACATTGTAGAAAGTCGACTGAGTTAACGCAAATCAAGAGGTATTTACTAACGTATGTAATTATTTGAAACTGTATGATTCTGGGGCATCAATTACAAAATGAATTTGTGTAGAATATACAATTTCTATGTAAGTTAGATATTGACAAACTGAATCATCTATTCTTCGACCAAATATGTATACGAATTGTGAGAAATTATTTTTACTACAATATCCCTGATAAGTTTCCACATGCATAGTCAAAACAAACTTGTTGATAAGAATTGCATTTATAGTCTGATTGGAAAAATATCTGCGTCCAAAAAAACCTCTTAAAAAGAAAACGGAGTAATCCCATCAACACTAAGGATTAGATGACAATAATATTTGTTACCAATGCTTAATCGATCAACATGCTCCAGTGCTACAAGATGTCGATTGTAGCTGCAATTACTTATTGTTAAGAACTTAAACTATGAATTTGGATGATAAATGTAGTTAAAATTGAGTCGAAATATATGATAATCACTAAATCATCAATCCTGTAAACTTGAAGTATTCGGTCATATATCTAACATAGATTAGTGCCTCATGGTGTACTGAATTAACTATTACTCATTTGTTCATTACAAAACAATTTAACATTCATGTTCATTTAGCCCAATAACGACATTTTAAGCTCTAATCACATATACATTTGATGGGAAACATTTTTATAATCATTATATATCTATGGTACATAGTAAACACCATATAGGATCAATGCGATGTTGTTGTTGTTTCTTTGTTGATTTATTCCAATCATAGTCGATAGATAAAATGACCTTAATATCTTTGTATCTCCCTTTCTCACCCACCACCCTACCCCACTCACTCATTCACTTCTCTCTTTTATTTTCTTAACTTTATCGGCATAAATTAGCACATTTCATCATATCTCAATGTAAACATTTATCATGTTTAATAAATTTCAATCTATCAAACACAATGAAAAACAAAACAGAAACTGATAAAAATGATAAAAAAAAAACAGATGGTATAAACGTAACTAATAAAAATGTTTCATAAACACTTAACTCTTGAATTATTATTACTATTATTTTGTATTCTCCTATTTATCTATCATAGAATATTTTTAAACTTATTATCATTATTTTCATAGTTCAGTAAATACTGGAAATAATTTCAGTTGATAATGATCATTAAAAACGACTAAACTGAAGAGTATAGTGAATTATTGAATAATAAGATGATCTATAATTGGATCTTATAGTGATTGTTGAATATGAATTTGATATTATAAATTTGTATGCGTTAGACAACTACTAGGAACTGGAAAGCGTTGATCATCTGTCTCATTCTAATACAGAACTTGGTGAGTAACTATAATACACCTGAAATGGTTGAATTCCACTGATTACACGGAGTAGCGAGTAGAAATGTCAACCGTAGAATACCAGTTAGGTGGTGTAAGTGTTAAACATTCACCACGAAACAAGAACGTTCTTGTCACGTTCGACTCTGATGCAATCATAGTTGCCCATTATTAAGAAGTCTCATACTTGAACAAATCAGCTATTCGTTGTTTTCTTGTTTCTATGTATTGTCTAACTAAGGTTGTTTCTATTTGTTTGTACAGATTACATACAATCTACAGGTGAAATCGACAAATAGAGAGAGAGGGCCTAAACATTTTAATGCAAATACTTTCTACATATAATAAGAATTCATATTCATCAGGCGGTAATGTAGTACAAATATATTAATATTTATTGTATACTTTACTGTATACTCCAAACACACAAATGTATTCTCTGTTCTGTTTAATTTAGCCATTTAGCTTTCATTGACTTGTAAACTTCAGTTTGTTTCGCTGAAATAAAATCAGATCAGACGTACACATAATGACAAGACTATAATGTCCGGCTATAAATCAAATACAAGATCAACAGTCATTTGTATGACTCAACTCTTTCTGTCGTTTATGATAATTATATGACCACTAATGGGACTATTAAATATTTACGTCCAATGCAATCAACTCAGTCAATGCAGCTGCACCAGTACTACATATAATTTAACTTTATTACATACACAATAATCTCCGACATTTATCACGCTTTGGACCTATGTAAATCCACTAACTGAGACAACTTCTAACGACACATACTAAACAGAGTTGATCACCTTTTAGACACAACAATGAAGTCAGTATCAAAGCGATCTAACATTGGAAACTCCATTCATAACCATTTTTTTGAATGTTAAATATATGTATCTTTGACTAATTCACCTTACTACTGATATTTAATGAATATATGAAGCTTGTGTTCATGTGAAATGAAAACGATTTAGAATAAGATATCGATAAGTGTCTTGGATTGAGTAGCCATCGAAAACCAAGGTATACCGGACAACTGTTTTGTAAGACACGTTTGCACGTTTCTGAGGAGAGCCGTACCAGAATGAAGTAACTATTCAGTTTACTGCACTTTTCAGTTATCTCTTGATTTGCCTGTCACCACCCCTCCTGTATATGCTACAGGAAATCAGAAATCTCCAATCAACTTTCTCTTAGACTCAACTTTCCAGTTGGTCCTTAGTGCTATTCACTCTTTTGATGTCAGGTTCCAATTACCGGCACAGTGTGTTCTACACTCCTCCTCTTCTCCTTTGGCAGTGAAGATTCTAATTTAGAGCTTAGTGATGAATATCACCTAAACATTGAATATAATTTTTTTTACTTGATGGTTAGTTCCCTTTCTCAAATTATACTATTCAAAGAAACCAATTTTCTAATGTTAACATAGTGAAATAACAATTGTACTTTTTTCTTCAACACTCATTAAATTTCATTTACAGATATTTCGATTTGGATCCTTTTATAAACATGTATAAATTATATGCAAATGCTGTAAGTTAAACAGAGATAAGTAATATATATATATATATATATATATATATATATATATACTTAGTTATCTGTAGCTTCATAGCATAATATTCATACTCTTCTTTTGATAATGTTAATTCATATGTAGATAGAAGTAAATACTTTCAAATCATGTTACGTAAGAATAATTTATTTTGAGCGTAGTATAATTTTAGGATAAATCGTTATTTAAATGAATAGTGAATCATGATGTGTAGCACCACATGAAGAACCGGTAAAATTTCTTTAAAGGATTTTCTGTTTTTGAAAAAATAAGCAATTTATGCAAAATTAACCGATAGTATTCTGTGTTTATCAACAATCTGTATTTATTTCTCATTGATAATTGTATTTTGGGCGAATGAAGTATAGAAAATGCATATTCAATGGTGGATGACAGAAAATTTTGAGGACGAGGTAGTTCTAAAATAAAATTATTAAAGTACTTACATCTAAGTTAAACTGAGTAATTAGTGTTATTGTTTCATAGACTTTTTAAAAGCAATTTATACATACATTGGTTGATCACTGTGTAGAGATCAATTTTATATTGGTAAAGTCTTTTATAATGTTGTTCGAATTCTATAGATTTAGTTGTATCGCGGCCACTATTCGACGTGACTCAACATCACGGGTACTGTATAGGGATAGAAGGTGGTTTGGAGGTAGACATGAGGAATTCTTGAGATTGAATTACGCTGGATCGAATCCTCATCAAAGTGCCAATCAGCACTAAACCTAAGGTTTTCTGCTAGCTTCACTCCAAGCCACAATACATAATTTATACTTCCTGAGTAGGAAACATAGAATTATGTTCCCATTTTTAAATTATAAAAATTACTTGATGAATTATTGTTTTATTTTCACTTCATTTAAATTTGAAGTCTCTTATGGAGGTGTTACCCTTTATTACTATTGAAATAAATTTGTACGTAAAGCATATTTGTTTATAAAGGATCACTAGCTAATCCACTATGTTTGGTTATTCCATAATAAATGATATCAGCGGTTTTATGAATATCTTTAATTTCAAAATGATTTGAAAGTAAAACTGTTAGCTGATTTATCTGACTCGTGAAGGAGGTCTTATTAAGCACATGCATCACATTAGTAAACTTTCAGAATCGAAAATTAAGTGATATGATTTGGAATCCTATAAAAGTATGTGTGAGTTAACCTGGCTGACGAGTATTAAAATGAACAAAAGGTAGATTTCGAGATATCCGCCGACTACCTATAAGCACTTAACATTAAAACAAAACATATACAGTGAATAACATTTTTAACAATGAATGACATCAGTAAAAGAGATTTTCTATACCAATAATTCTTCTTAACTTACTCGTCTATTCTTTTATTTCAGCTACATCAAGATTATGTAAAAATGAGTGTTTTACAAAACTTAACATTGCCAATAATAAACGAAGAATTAGAAACTAAATCTTCTTTATCTCCAACTGGTAAACAGAGTTCAGTAAAAACTATGGAATTAAAATCATTATTTATTCTATATTTACTACTTAAAAAGTTTGAAAATATGTTTAACATTAAAACGAAATCTAGGTAAGTTCATTATGATAATACATCATAGGTTTCATGATATCATATATTGACCAAGTTAACTGTAAACTTGACAAACGTGTATAAACCAATTAGTTATGAAAAAAGTAGGTTCTAGTAAATATAATTCTTTACATAAGTTGCCATACTATATTTGTACGATGACAGGATACCAAAGGAGCTGAAATTGTTATAACTGTGATTATAATGGGAATATTTAAATATGAGCGATATAATCTGAGAATAAAAGTTTAAATAGTATGAGTGAAAAAATATTAGGACTAGAGATTTAAGGAGAGGAATATAAAGAGTGAATGTACTTGTGTCACAGTGACTGATTCAGAATCATTTCATACGGTGTCTAGACCGACTGACCAATATCGTCACGTGGATGCTGACTAGGTGGTCTGTAGCAGTTAAAATGCCTCAGATTAATATGCCTTTACTTCATGGATTGATGTGATGTTTTCGTTTGGGAGCTCTAAATTTTGTCCTGATATACTCTTAATCTAGCCAACATCCCTCGTTTTCTGGAACACCCATTACTTATTCCAGCCAGTCGAATAGGACTCCGAACCTTATAAATCGATTCCCCGTTTTTGCCTGAAACCCTATGCAATTCATCAGTACTACACTAATATGTTTAGAAATGTTGCTATCTCTTAATAATAAAAGAATCCTGGTTCGCTATGTTTTTTTAAAAATGAGAGGAATAATGTTAGTACGACGTGCTTAGATCTCAGCGGAAATCCGCAGTGTTACGTATATTAGTATATATAAAATATAACTCAGTATGTTGTCCCCAAAATGTCAAATAGTATGCAAAGTATCGGAGATGACCCAGAAATACACTTATTGAATGTAAATATATCTTCAAACTAATACAATTTGACATCTGTTGAAGTCAAAACAGTAGTAACATGCCTATTCAGGGATCTTATTAAAAACATCTTAAGTCATCGATTGTCTCCTATGATAACATTATTAGAATACACTTCAAAGCAAACCAAAATATTAGTTATACATAAGGGTGAAATGACCTTGGCAGCTACTGGTGTGAAAGCAGGGTACATGACGGCCATAACACGTGTCTAATCTTGTGTCTACAACAAGCCAATAGAATCTGCTCCTATAATCTATACAAACTGACTACGTAAAAACCGTTTGATTTGATCGGATCCAATGTAAAAAAGCTTCCTCAAAGGCAGAGTGTTAGGGGATATAACACCAACAAGTAGGAGACAATACCAAATCATTTAATCGGTATGAGCAAACGCCTTTATATAACGCATTCTGGACCAACCAGCAATAAGAAATATAAACGAAACTAAAGACTGAACTGGGAGAGTTTCGTTCAGAAAACGGGATAATCGGCTCATAGTAAAATTGCAATAACTCAGGAAGGAAAATAGATATGCAATCAATAATGAGTCTGTGGGAAGTCTACAACTTAGACAATACCAATATCATAGTTACTAAACGATTAACAGATGCGGCTTAGCGACAAGAGTCCTAATAACATAAAGAATGAACTTCATAAGTGGTGATTCTCGATTTCAAGTCCCGCTATAACAAAAGAATATTTCGTCAACATTTTTATCTTATATAAGCTGATGATTTATGTAAATGTATGCTTTAATAACTTCTGCTGTACTTAGTAGGGATAGTTTACTCAGTTTTAATCTCCTGTGATCAGCATAATATTTATCAGTTGATATAATTAATTTATCATTTCAATATACAATCCGTATCGAGCTATAAACAATGAGATCATTGTTTACAAGTGATTACAAAAATTTTACTTACGGATCAATATATTTTGGTATGAAAAATGTATAATATTGAACTGTAGTTTTGTAAAGTTAGACTGTTGCTATCACTGAAACCCAGAAAGTACACCTTTTCCAGCATATGTGTGTTTATATTCATAATAAGATTCGAGCACCAAACTTACCAATCTGAACGTCAGCTCGTTTTATATCAAACCTAATTAACCACTAAGTTACAAGTATAGTTACGTGTCTTAACTTTCGGATTGTTGAAATTATTCCAAATTAATCTAAACCTTTGAATAAAGCAATTATCCAGGCAATCTAATCACGATGTAAACCAATATAAATCTACCAAATGTAATTCTTATTATTAATAATAAGAAAGTTTAAAAACTCTTCTAGTAGTTAGTAAATATCATTACCAAGGTTAACTTTGATAATTTCAAATAAATTGAGCATTGGATAGATTGTTTATAAAATAAGTGGTATATATTTGTAAAATTCCAATGAGTAGAGATTAAAATTTCTGACGTTTCGCAGCTAAGTGCAAGTCGCTTCTTCAGAGAAATGAATAACCGAATTGAACTAACAAAAGATCTAGTAGTTATTTACATTTTATTATTATGTCTCTTTATGTAGTGAACAAAAGTCGATTGATTTCGATTGGTATTCATGGTTTCGGACTGTAATTTCATATTGGCTTCAACAATGTAATATTCACTTATTATCTAATATTGATGTAGATATACAAAATGATCAAGTGAGTTATTTTTGTTTTAAACATAATTGAAAATTTATTATATTTACCTATGTAAATACTTTGATATATTTGGAAATCACTGGTTGTTTACATTTACCTGAACCTGTATATTTGCATTAAATTACAAATAGTTTCAGTCTGACTAAGAAATCACCAGTTTCGATCTACTTTATGTTACACAACTAAGTTCCTTCAAGAAAAAAATCTGACTTCTTAAATATCATTGTATTATATGGAAATTTTCAACAAGGGGGCAGATTATCTTTATAAAATCGTTTGTAGACACTAACTATTTATCACCGGTTGTTTTAGTTGTTAAATATGAGTTCTAGTAAGGAGCTTTGAACAGTAGTGTTTAACTATGTTAGGCGTCAGATAAATGTCACCAGTAGCATCGAATGGCATTCATACAATATAAATAATAGAATGCAGTTAAAAATGTAAACTCTATTTTAAGTGTTAATTAGTTGTTACAAGCTCTGAAGCACATACAAATGCTTACTGCTAAGGAGTTACACACTAGGGTGGAACAACTGTCTGGTGCATTATCGTTCATAATGATTACCCGACTGAATTCATTTCTTAATATAAAACAACAACTAAGTAACTTATATTCTGTTTTCTGAAGAGGCTTGAATGTTATCATTTCTTGGCAATCAATAAATTAAGACATCAAAGGGATGAAAATATCATGTTTCTCTTGAAGTTAATGTACGAATAAAAATGTCAACGTAAATTTAATAAACGACCTAGAAACAATTTCTTTAACACATGTTAGTGTTGTTTTTTTCAAACAGAGAAACATGTCTTGACATTTATGAATATATACTAGCAACATATCATTTATCTTCAATAGTTAGGTCATTTAATGTAACTATTCATATCTGTTGATATTATTTATTCGTAATCATTTCTATCTTGCTTCGTCTTGAGTTCGGAAACTTTTCAGCAGTATATATTGTTCATTTACATTTTGTTCCAGATATCTTAACCGTATCATAAGGAATGGTGTAATAGATCACAGTTATATTGTACTTCTCTGATTACTTTGAACTGTTTTAATAGGAAGTGAAGTAGGATAAATAAATTATTACTCATATTGATGTTTAATCTTTAATTATTATGGCTACCATACTTATCGTACGAAGCATAGATTAGTGAAGTTATATGAGGAAAACTGTTTAAGACTCATCAATCGAAATACTATAAACATTCGTATTGATAGACATCAATGGATTAGAAATCTAAAAGATATGGCATATTTTCCAAATCTCTATCCAATCAGAATTAATGTTAATGAACAAGTTGAGCAAATAACATCAGCCTAAAGGTGCAAACACCACAAAAGAAACATTATAATCGAGAATAATAATGACGTTAAAGTTTTGACGCATTATTTTATTAATATTTAGATCCAACACAACATACGGAAGAGTAACACGACTCAAGAGATTTTAGATAGTTTCAACAATGAACTAATGGGTTGACTAAGAGTTGTATACAGGATGATAATAATAATACTATATGTTATGTATAATTTACAAGTTTCAGCATGAAGTATTTCAACAAGTTCCTTATTATTATTGTATACGTCTCTAAAAGCTATATGTCTATAAAGTAAAAATATACATGTACTGTTGTAGAATCAGATGAACACTCTATAAACAATAAGAACCTTGACAAACTAAAGCTAAATTACAGAAATTTCTAATCAGGACAAAACTTCATGGACTTTTTATATAATAAAGTGAATGACAAATCTTTGTTGGAGGTTGATATAATGTAAGACGACAACGTAGACCAGAAGTAGGAGTTACACAATGTTAAACGACATCTACCGTAAACTTTATATTACGGAATCCCCAAATGCTGTGCAGTCTCATCAGCGTTTGCAGGTTTTTTTATGTTATGGTTTAAAATTAACAGCTTAACACTTAGAGGAACAATGTGCGAGACAATTTCAAATTGATCACGAATCGTTAAAAAGTCAGTTATTTCAAAAAAAATGTTGAAGAGGAAGAAATAAATACACGAAAGTGAAATCGTTTATCCACATAATAAAGGTATCTTTTTTTTGAAGGAGGTAGGTTAAGCAAGAAGATTGGAAAGCTGAAACACTTTACTGTGTTGGTTATCCAGCTTGTCGTGTTAATATTTGTAAATTTACATAGTATTATAGGCGTTGGAATATAATAAAAATCATAGTCTACTCGAAATACGTTCTTCTGATATACTTCTAGCTATTTTCCGAATGGAGCACTATATTATGATGTAAGTTAACTGCTGCATCTAATGAACTAGAATAGAATAATTTGAGTGATTTCACTGAAGCTAATACGTTGCCTACATTTAAGTCCATTACCTACAGCCAAATCCATCAGCATTTATCTTGACGAACTTTATTTTTACATTAAAAAGATATTTTCTTAACTGCCTTCAGTAACTTGGTTATCCACATAACATACACAACAACAATTTCTAAAAAGTATTGTTAAGTGCGTTCAGGGATATTCTGGCTAACAGAAGCATCTTGCAAACACTTACAACATAGGCAAAGTAAGTTGATGCCTATTTAAGAACGTTTATAATATGCTTTCTCAGATGAGACAAACGCGTGGGTTCTTATTGATTTTTATATGGTCCGTGATACGATACAGACAAATTATCTAGGGTAGCCGGATTCTATGTCTGATTCCCTCGATAGTCGGTGCGGTTAGTGCGAATCGTTATCTCTGATACTTGTACTTCAATCGGATACCACGATTTTGTTCCTTCCCGACCCACAACTACTCCAGAAGGCTAGACTTGTAGAAAGATTATATTGTAGAGCGTAAATACGAAGCGAGACTAACTAACAACGTTTATATAGCTCAAATTTGAAATTGAATTAATTGATGAAAATTTACGAATCAAATCTTACAAAAATAATCAATACGACGCCTTTCGCTTGGTTTAATGGACGATTGTACTTTTAGGATTTTGAATCCTCAACAGTATATTGTTCTCAAAACAGTGAGAAAGAAGTCAGCAAATTTACTCCTGACCTTCGAAATCAATATTTAGCAATGGATTTTGATTATGTTTATTCCGTGTCAAATATTTTGTTTATCAATGTGTTATCGTATTATATAAAGTGACTCATATTTGATGACTGGTGAATTTGTCTTCTGACATTTCACCTCGTAAATCAGTTTTGTGAATATTTAACACTTGACTGAAATACATTCAACATATCAATCAAAACAATCCACAGTATCATTCCATTCATTGTAACGGTGGAGATAGAGGTTGAGATTTCAAAAATATCAATTTCAATCGGTGAGTTCAAGTCATCCTTGTAATTCAAAGAAAAGTAGTTTGCCGAAACTTAATCAAAAACCTTAAAAGTACTTCAATAATATTTTCTGAAGTAATTAAATCCTGAATTGTACACATAAATTACTGGTGCAGTTAATTGTGTAACTGATCTGTATCATGCCTAAATAAAGAACGGATGAGTGTCGAACAAGGATTTCAAACGACTTTCAGTAAAATGATGCCAAACAATCATACATAAAATAAAGTAGCTCAGTCTAATGTCATTGCCTATTCAGTTTGACATAGTCTAAAAGCAAACCCTACTATGAGTATACATACTGTTGTTGCAGTGTAAACGCTGAAGACAACAGAAAATTTGTGTAATGAGTCCCCATTCTTCAGTAACACAATGACCTATTTAGCCTGCATGAAATCTCATTTAAATGTCAGCATATTCTTAATAACTGCTCACACTTCGTTACTTCAGAATCTGACATGCGATTGGATCCAGAATGGAGGAAATTATTTATTCTCAGTCACGAATACTTCACATAAGGGCTTGAAGGAAATTCAAATCTCACGAAATTAGAAGCTGCAGATTTTTTTCAAAGAAACTTTATCTAGTACCTACACATTAATTTTATATGGCCAAGATCCCACGGTACTTCTCAGGGTAGTGGAGGCGATAGGAAATGCATATTCTATGAGATTAATATTCTTGTCTTTACTTCGATATGACAACAAATATTTTATTTAGAAGTATTTATCAATAAAATAAATAAGGATATAAACTAAAGATGAACAGCTTGTATTCATTACAGATTAATGTTGGTTGAGCATTAGTAAAGATTACATTAATCTAAACTTAATAACTATTATCAAAAAATCACTTCATCTAAATTACGGTAATCAGTTCATTAGTGACTAACCTCAGGTTGTTCCTGAAGTTATAATGAGAAGGCGTGATTGGTGAAATTCAGACATGTTTACAGTAAGACGATTATCACCAATCGCCGTTGTGATATACCAAAAATTGGTTGAAAAGAGAATTCTACAATTAAATGATGGCCTGATGGTGCTGATGGCTGTGCGATAGCGTGAGATACGAAAATCTTGAGTTCTATCCTATGGAGAAATCGAGGTTATATATTGTTGAAAAAATTCCATACTTGGACAAAACAGCTAGTTAATGCTACCTGGTTTTCAGTGGTGCTCAGTCAACATCAGCTTATGATGAACCCCAACAAGTAAACCTAATACCTATCTCCACAAATACACTTGAATCTAAATTATTAAAGTCTGGCTAACACTCTACTAGAAAGCCATATTAACATATCTATCAATGAAATTTCACAAACATACTTGAAGTTATGAACGTCTTCAGCGTCTTGACTTTGATATCTTGTGACAAATACCTGTTATTTCTGAGTGAAATTTACACCCATTTGTTTCCTAAATACTGTCTAAGCAAAAATATTTTATAGAATCAGAAAACGGAACGAAATAAAGAGGAGTGAAGTTTATCATTATTAATTTTCAAAGTTATTGAAAAATAACTCATTCAAAATATAGTTCTTATCAATTTTATATAACTTGATTTATTTGTAAAGGAAAAAAAGAGAAAACCGTAGGTGGATTCTAGTAAGATTATAAAATAAATTAAGTAGTATGAAAAAATTAGTGTACAAAACACTTCCGTATTGTAGGATATAATCTACATGTAAAAAAGCAGTTGTGTACATATATAATCAGATGTTTTAAGGAAACAAGATTATATTGATTCGAAATGGAAAGCTAAAGTAAGGCGAGAGAACAGAGTAATTTGAATGAGCAGAGATTGTAAATCTTGTAATATGAAATAATAGACATTTATTTCGAGCAATTAGCTTAGGATTCTCATTTTAGAAATGACTTCATCACTATAGACAAGTCAATATCAAATGAAATCTATATGTTGCAATATTTATAGATCACGAACATCAACATTTACATTTCTATTTGATATGGAGTATATCGAACACTAGTTAGCAAAATAAACTAAAATGTTTTTTATTTGTCATAGAGTAATCTCGGTTGGTTACCAATAAAAACAGAAATCACTAGATAGCTGTATTGCCTCTGTATTGGACTTATTCATGGTGCGCAGACACCATCCAACTAGAGAGTAGAATCTTTGGTCATTCTGGTCACGAGAAAAAACCTAAATATTGGCTCCGCAGTGTTGATCAGTGTCCATCGATATGATTCTCCTTCTAGTTAGATATATCAAGAACTGAGACAATTATCACCTGTGGCACTAAATGATTGTCCCCATATGGTGAAAATTGAAATAAGTGGTTATCGTACCATTTTTAGCTACCCACTAGTGTTGAGCAATTTTCACGAAACCTGGGAGACGTTGAGTTTGTTTCTGGGGGAGAGAATTTAAACTGCTGGGAATTTCCATTCTAGATCCAGTATTAACTGGTTTTCAATGTTACTCAACCGAAGTTAATCGCTGACGAATAAAGTAAATAAATTAAAACTGACCGCAACGAAATTACTTCAAAATAAACGAAACTGTACATTAATTATAATTCATAACTTTAAAAATGGCGAGCACTGCTTGTTTTGCTATGAACTTCTTGTAGTAAAAGAGATGATGACCGCTTATACAAAATCATGCAAGTAGTATCTATCAAATTTGAAAGAAAGAGATAGGAGTTCAACAAATTTATATTTTCAATACAGAAACAAAAATTGTTCCCTTGAGTTCCTAAACTTTCTGTTTAGTGAAAAGATAAAATCAAACTCCATTACATACAACTTTACACGATGTACATTTTTATATATTTTAGAGAAATTTTTCTCTCATTTTCATTAGTTTACAATTCTGAGAAATGTCTGAATCTAACAAAACCACATTTATCCAATACGGATTAATACACGACTATTCTGTTTGAAATTATGTCTAACTAAAGAGAATATATGCCACTGTGAAAAACAACTTAATATAGTTGAATACAAATGTAAGACTCCATAATAATTACCACTGTAATCAAAATTAGTCCATTTTACATACAGTACACAAATTGCATTTTCATTCGATTGAAATAGACGTCACTTAATGTCGATGTTTTTAATGAAGTGTAAAGAAGTGTAATTTAATGCATACCTACCAATATAAAGTGAAATGATGACTAGCAATAGGTTTCACTTTGGTTACTTTCTGCTCTCCCCCATGCACACTTATATCATTCCAATTTTCTTTAGGAATCAATCTATGCTGATGTTTGCGTTAATTGAAAATAATCAATAATTTCTAACCAACTAGTGATTTATACAGTTTGAGATCAAGACAGATATTGCAAAAGTAGTATGAAAGATTTTTGAAAGTATTTAATATTATCTGTCATAAAACAAAAATATAATGCAGTGAAAAATTCCCATCTAACTCATTACTCCTACTAATATTTACAAAGTAGTAAATATTTATTAGTTAACTGAATTCGTCATAGGTTAATGTTGGTAACGTACCATTGAAAGCCAGGAGACATTCGACATCTGTTTCACCTTAATATTCGACACCTCAGCAACACACGCCCTAGATTATCAACACATTAGAGTATAACGTATTTAATAATAGGTAAACAAAAATTCATAAATTATATTTGACAATTACTAATGTTTTATTCATTGTAATTACTAATTAGATTGAATGAATAAATCACTACATTCATTGTAATCTTGAATAATTAATTTGACATGTTTAACTAAAATAAACAGAATATCTAATTTTATTTTATTGTCTCTTGTAAATCTTTATTTAAAAAAACAAACAATTTTTTAAAAGTAAAACATTTGAAATTAATTGATCATTTAATGTTTCATACTGTTTTAATAAATGTACTCATATGTATACAAGATGTGTAAATGAGAAAAACATAAAACAGATGATGATCGTTTCTTCATTGAAAGAAGTGATGAAAAGAGTTTAGAGCTTACAGATATGAAAAATTATGATAACTAATGTATCTAGTTCATGAGGTTCAAATCTAACAAAACTCTTGAAATATTATTGAAGTTGGACTGTAGGTGACAAGTAAAATTTAGAATACGTGTTTTATCTTATTTATAACTCATTGTCATCTGAATGTACCTTCACACTTTGTCACGGCCAACAATAGTTGTATTAGTTGACCTTAAGGCAGTGTTTAACTCTATCGATCGTAAGACTATGTGACAATGTTTGTCACTGAAAGGCATGCCTAGAAAGCTTATTAACCTTGTATAAGCTCTCTACTCGAACATTATTAGTCGTTTATGGTGAACTGTCATCAGAATTGATTAATCCAAGTAGTATTCAACAAGGAGGCCCATTTTCCCAGTTTTTATTTAACTTTGTCGTTAGCATGCATTCAGGGTCAGGTTTTTCGTCATTGGTTTCTCTGTGGCTGATCTTCTTCCAGGAAATACACTTGTTGACTTGTAATATGCAGATGGTATTGCTCTATTGGGTGGAGATGCGGACAAAATGCAGTCTTATGACCACCTTAAACCTTAATGACAGGGTGCTTGGGATTTGGTTCACCCCATCCAAATGCAAAATGTTTCTCCACAGTTGGCTTGCGTTAGAGCCGGAATTAGTCATAGGTAGGGAAGTAGTTGAACGCAGATGCATCCTTTCTTTGTCCCCCTCAAAATTTTAAGTTTCTGAATTCGTCTTGATATTTTTGCCGATTTAAATTATCTTAGATCTTATCTACGATCCCTAATCCTTTCAACTAATACTAACTCTGTTGCTATCACTACTGTTCTATTGGGTTTGGTCCGACAATCTCATCTCTTTCTGTTAAGTGGGGCATAGCAACCTGAGCTGATGTACACACGTACCAAGTCCTTAGTTGTGACTGACTGGTTGGATGCACCTGCATCCCAATGTGTATATTCACACTTAAACTAGAATCCTGTGCGTAAGAGTCAAACATCACCGTATTCAGTATTAAGCTACTGGATCCGGGTGGCCATATTTGCTCAAGGAGTATGTACACCTAATTTCAAAGTAATTGTGTATTCTAAATTTAATCACACTCGATGATACAGCGAAACACCAGCACATCTAGAGGGTCCAGGATTCGATCCCTGGTGGGATAGTGAACACGCGAAGAGTCTTATACTAGGGCGAGACGGCCGTTCAATGCTTCCTGATGTTCACCGGTTGTCTGATTTAGATTAATCCGTGATATAAAATTGAAATTTATAATATAGTTAGACTGTTTAACTACCTACAGTTTGTAATTTATTATTCATACTCTTGATTTTGAAAATAGAATATTTTCAATAATCTTTAAGTAATTTGATACATCAAAGTAATGTCTAAGATTAATGTCATAACTTCAGTAATGTATAATTAAGTGACTTCAATAATTAAATATTCTATATTTATTTATTCAAGCGTTTGATGACATACTATCCTTCTTACTATCTGGTTATTCTTATGTAGATGTGCTAAAAAAATGAATTATAATAAGTTGTTGTTGTTATTTGTCTTTTTCATAAACTTTCATTAATTCATTAGATATAGGATGGTACATAACAGAAGATGATAATGAATAGTTTTGTAATTTACTTTAATAGTAATTGAATAAGAAGACAATTCACAATAGAAATAAGTTATAGTATTAATTTAATTTCATGGATAAGATTGAATAAATGTCATATTGAATTCAATTACTAGTAATTTATCGAATTTAATTTATTTTATACTTACTTAAATAACCTTAAAAGAATAGTATTGTTATAATTATTTCTTTGTTTTATTGTTTTATGATTGTATTCATGTATATTTTAAAGGATTATTTATTAGTAACTATGGTATTGAATATTATATAAAATGAACTTGTTCAAAAGGTGTTTATCTTTATTCATTCGTTTATTATTAGTAATTAGTGGGTGAACACAGAAGGGGTGGTGTGGTGATGTAAGTGTAAAACAAATGACAATTTTTAACCTCCAATCACATTAAAAAAAATTATCAGATGCATAATGTCAATTATGATGACTCTATTCAATTTTGACATTTATTTGGTTACAGACTGACATCATTTGATGAACTATTAAAAATTATTGAATAGTGAATAATGTTTATTCCTATTGACACACTTAAGCATGGAACATTCAGGACTTATATAATATTCATCTAAGGATTTTAGTTTTTAAAGTGACCAAAGAATATTTAATTCTCAAAGCTTAGAATTATAAGCTTTGTATTTTTAACACCAATCTTCTAGTGATAAAGTCTTTCATTAAAAGTTAACCTGAAGTCATTTATATGATACAACCCGTAACATATAAACTAATAGATATATACATTTTATGGTTTACATGTTAATTATATGTAAGGATTATGAAAACCTAAATAATATTACGTTAACGCTGACTTACAAGAATAGTGATTTTTATTTTCACAAACTGAACATTCCTACCATTGTAATTAAAGATTCAACTTTAAATCAATACATAATTTCAGTAGAGATGAGTGGGATCCAGGGTGTACATTTATTTCTTGTTTTGGAACTTATCGGACAGATATTGTATCTGCATCCCACTGTTATTGTTCACATACTGCATCAGAAACTAATCAATTTAATTCTATAATAACTTCACAGGCAGAATGCGAATACTTCTGAATAGTGTTCACTAAGTATGTTTTATCTATCAGATTAGGTTATTTTTCTGTCTATTTTATGGATTAAATTTGTACATTAGAGTGTAATTTTTATTAAACATTTCACTGAAGTTCCTACCCTTGACTGTATTTATTTATCTGCCACGTTAAGCTGAGTAACAGTGGTATTTTGAAAATAGATAGTCACCTGTATATCTAGTCATTTAGAGTGAAATGATTAATAAAAATAACAATTTAATATGCAATATTCACCCACTAAATAAATGGAAAAGTGGCCGGAGTACCAGATACAACGTATTCAATGGACAGTGAAAAGTTGTAGATAACTGCAGCCTTCTATTGATTAATTTACATTAGTGAATAAATGAGTTTATAGTTATGTTGAAATTTAAAATTGATACTCTATTCTTATTGTCTTGAATAAAAAGCTTGGATCAAGTATTCCAATTTATTTGAATCCACTACATATATTGGTTCTGATACACTTTGTGTGGCAATATGTATTACTCCTAGAACATACATGCCAGATTCTCCTTCTTCCAATAGAGAAAAATTATTCAATAACTATTTCATTGATTTTCTTATCTATCCTGTCATTTCTGTACCGTGTATATTAATCCTCAGTAGACTACACACATACATATGTCACATACTGCTTACGATATGTACTAATTAATAATTTTTAGAAACATTACATACTCGCGCTGACTTTTATGCTCACGTGGGAATCGAGTTATATAAAATACTTCAGGTTAACACCACTACTAAGATCTTATTCATTTAGATATTGGATTTAAGTAGTTACTAATTTATACAGTAGGCATGAAATTTATTTCTATGTGTTTGTATTTTTTCATAATTGATATCACGGACTAAATATGATCTAATCTCTACTAACTAATATGCACTCTGTGACAAATGTCTTCATATTGCTATTTCGTCATAAGTTATTTGGTAATGTTGGATTATAATCGACGGTAGAAGTTTGGATGCATATGACGTACTGTTTGAGATTCGACAACTAAATGTAACTTCTAGTTGATACTGAACAGTTACAATCTTTAATGTCAACAAGAGGAAAACACAAGATCTTACAAGTAACAAGTTAATATTGCATTTTAATATTGTTAAAATTTCAATACTGTTTTTTGAAACAACTTAATGTCAAAAGCATTCAGTCAGTTCTAAAGCTTAACATGACGAGAGATTCTAAAAAACAGGGAATGATTCCTTTTATTGACGTGATCAGTGTTACTTGTATAAAAAGTACCTCATATTTAATTTGGATCTTTTACTTCTATCCTGTGAATGTAATCATACTATTAAAATGAAGATTAAAATTATACTGTTGTATTCGACAAAATATCATGATATTCGTAATTAGCTGTTTGGATAACCTATAATTTCAGTACTATTTTTTTCATCGTATGATACTCTTGATGTACAAATGTCAATAGCCTTAAAATGTATACTACTTAATGTTCACATTACTAATGATATTTCAAATATAATAGGGATTAGAATACAATTCTGTGTTAAACCATAACATATGGAAAGGATTATATTACTTATGTATGCAAGTACAAAACAGTACTTATGTGTACCGATTCAAGTTTTCAAGATCTCAGCTGCACAACAAGATTAACACCAAATTTGTAGGCATAATAGTTACCGGTAGAGAAAAACGTGAATATATATATATATATATATATATATATATATATGTAATATGGGTCCAGGGAGAACGAGGTAGTTCTTGGGAAATAAAGGCATGGCATAATTTTAAGCTCATTATTTAAAGAAATATAGGGAGTGGATGCATATGCATTATTTTGACTTATTCAGGGCCATGCCACTTGGTCTCCAACCACTGGATACAACATTTGTGAGGACGGCAACCAGGTAATCTTGATCTGATAACACTGCCCAGACTAACGATCACTGATTTCATCAGCTGATGCCATGTTCTGATTTGGTCTCCACTAACTTTCTTCCATCCTACTCTAATATCATTGAGTATACGTGTTGCAAGTTCTAAGTCATTTAATGGGCTTCCTGGTATGAGACCAACTTTTGGAAATGCAAACGATAGCGCAGTTATTTGCAGCAGTAAATCTATTGCAAAATTAAAAAATACGAGGAAGTTGGGCAGCTTTGGTGGACACCACTAAAAATTACAACTTCAGATAACAGTTTACCATAAACTCTGAGTAGACTAGTGATGTTCAAGAAAGAGCTTATACAAGGTTTATGTACTTCAGAGGTGGGTCTTTCATTGACAGATACTGTCAGTGAACCTCTTGGTCTACAAAGTTAAATACTGCTTTCAAGTTAACAAAAATCACCATTGTCGGATGCTGAAAAGCATTGTTATGTTTTAAAACCTGAAGAATTGTAAATATTTGGTTTGTACAACCAAGTCTGAAATCAACCTAATTTTCCCGGATTCGCAGTTGTTCCCCAGTTGTAGCTAAACGTAGCTGAACCATGATGATGGTGATAACAATAACAATTAAAAGTTGTGTGAAGGAAACCTAGAATGTTAAAATGGTAAAAAGTCAGTTGCTTTAGTAAATAATGCAAAAACATTATAAGGCCAATTCAATTATGAATGTAATACAAGTTGAAAAAATGGTCTATAAATATGATAATCAGAACAAACAAAAAGAAATACAAAGTTGTTTTATCACATCATAAGAAATGAAAGACAAAAGCAAGGAACATGATTCATCATACTGACAAAAGTGAACCACGAATTTTTTTCGGTGTACATAAATTTAAGTTTATACGACTAATAAGAGCAGCTTTTGAATCACATAGAAGTCTGGGGTGATTTTGCCTACTTATTATTAAGAATGTAACATTGAGGTTCACTAAGTGATCTACGTCTGCAATGTGTCTTCCTAGAAATGTGTAGTTCCTAGAATTACACATTAGTCAATGATAAAGGCTTGGCAATACAAAACATTCACATTCCCATATTGTAACTGTTATAAAATGTATTTTTCTATACATAAGGAAACTTATCCACACTACAACAAATTTCATGAAATAAGATGGTTTCTCATATAAGTGGAAGCATCTATAAAATTGTGAACATTGGTTTAATTTGTGAATAAAGTATTATATTTAGTATATGACACTCAGGACAAGTGTTGTTTTTATCCTATTTAGGACTCGTTTTCAGTTGCATATATCTGACATCTCACTGTTGATGTTCATAACTAGACTCGAACACAGTCTGTCTTTAATAAGTGTAATCTCTTGTTTTAAATTCTAAGAAGCGGCGTCAATCAGATCTTAATCATACTCGTAAACTACTACTGCATCAAAGCATCTGCCTCAGACTGAACGGTTAGATTCCATGTTAATATCAACTTGAGGATACAAATACTTTCATACTATAATTTGAGTTAACTACTAAACACTGCGTAATGTGTATAATTTTGAACCAGTGTGACAGATAGTTTAACTAATAGTCGTTTTTAAACAAAATAGATAAAGGAGAGTTTTAACCTCAGATAAGTGTTCCATTCGTAATGTCACTACTACGCATTGGTAAGCCATTGCTTCACTATTTACTAACGAGGTGGTAGGTACTTATCAAATATACATAAAAATTAGCTGATATATTCAAATTTTACCTAATTTTGAGGATGCACATTAATTTTTGATAATGGTACACTTTATTACTGTTTGTAAATTAGATTCAATATTTCTGATGATTGATCACCTAGAAGTGGCCAGTCTGTTATTTGTTTAATTTTTCAGTCGTAATCAAATACTGTCCCCAAGTTGTATTGTCATTATTAACCTAAGTGACTGGAAACTAGTGTACTTTGTTTTCATGTTAAGTAGTTAAAAATAACTATCAAAAATCTCTTCTTGATCTGGTTTCTCATTTGGTTGGCAATCTTCAGTAAGGCATATCTTCCTACATGAAGTTACTCCCCTCCCGAATAACTGAATGGCAACGTCTCAGGCCAATGAACTGGATGACACCTTTTTGATGATTGCATGTAAGCTTTGGTCATGAAAAACAGATATTCCTGCCTGTAATCACCTATCATTTAACACATTGTTAATTAGTTAAATGTATTCAAACGGAAAATAAAATTTGTATCTTAATAACCTCTTCCCCTCCAACCGAACATCTATTACTTCACAAACATACATTGTTCAGGCACTTTGCTACTTTTTATGACTTCACCTTTTCACTTAATAATACCTTATAAACGGAAATTATTTTAATCTAAGATTATCATGTTTAGTTTAGCAAGCTACCAGTATATGCAAACGTTAGTAAATTTCATTTCAAACACGTGTTTAACTATAACTTTTCAAATCGTTACCATAGAAATAACAACTGATGTGAACAATGCAATAGTTTATTTTGTAAAAATTGACATGGCATAGAATTATCAACTCACGTTGTTTGAAAATACCCACCGATAAGAACTTATGATTGACCTAAAATTTATATCCTGTTTTCGTAATAATACAATGTTGCTAACTGTATGATATAAACTCAATATTTGTAATTTATACTAAGATAATTATTGAACTTTGGTAGTCATTTGGCGATTAGTACTAAGTTTAGTTGTTTGTATTCGTAACAGATTAATGTTGGTTGTGTACTTCTGAAAAATAGATATCACTGGCCAGCCGTTTAGTCTTAGCAATTGATTTCTCATGAGTGTGCACACTTCATTCCATAACAGAATCCTACCAATGCCTTTAGGTCTAATTGTGAACTCCCAACCCTCTGTACCACTGAGTAGGGCGTCGTATGGAAAAATATCCACTTCCATCAATTTGTAACAAAACACGACGATCACCCGTTGTCATTGGAGGTAACTGTATCGCTCCCGACAAATCTGAACTCTATCAGTCACATTCACTGCCTCAGTGGTGAGAAGGGTTAGGCGTTCACAGAGCAATTCCTCTTATGGAATCGAGAGTGACCACTGCTTAGGAGTCCAGTACAAGGGCAAAACGGCTGTCCAATGCACCCTGGTTTTAAGTGGTACCCAACCGACATTAATCTATGACAAGCACGAACAACTACAATAATAACTGTTTAATGAATATTAATTCAAAAATTTACAGTAGCTATTTATGACAATTCTTTTATTGATTTAATAATTCTATTCTGATATTGTTAACAAATGGTATAATACATAGTCAATTACATTTTTAAATGACTGTGTAACTACGATCAGTCCAATGACGGTCAATTCCAATTCATTAGTCAACAGAACACCTAAAATTAACCAACATATACCTATAAGTTATTGATTTCTGAAGGCCATTTCAGAGTTCTAGTGAGACAAGACTATGTAAGGTATGAGATAAATTTCCTCCGTAGCATTTAATATCGTGAGTAGTTGACTGAAACTGAAAATGTAAACGATTATATGATATATAAGTAGTTTGAGGGTGAAGTGCTCGACATGAGATATGAAGGGCGTAATCAAGATTTCTATTGCATTGTTTGAAGTTCATTGATGACATACTTTAACCTAGGACGATAGATTATATACTTAAGTTGGATTGTGACTGGCAAGCGAAATCCAGGACGCGCGTCTCGTCCTATTTGGGACTCATCGGCTAGATGTAGGTATATCGCTATATCGAGGCGATCCGCTCAGAATGCACATATGGCAACAGAGACTGACCAGTTTCAGTCCATTATAAATCAACGGGAAAATACAAGTTTATCCTAACTAGGACGATAGAGTTGGTTGGTGCTTACCCTTTTCCAATTGTTGTCTAATTAAGATAAGTTGATAATATGGAACCCAAATCTCATTTTTGTTCATTCCACTCTTCCTCACAAATATGTTTTGTAATTTTAAAGTATCTTCATTCATTATTGAAATCATTTATATCAGATAGTTTATAATGCGGTCTTTTATCAATGCTTTATAGTTCATGCATTCATTGAACAGATTATCTATTGATAATTTATTCGTTCAATAAAAAAAATAAAACATTTTTCAAAAGTTCTCTCATTGTGAAGAAAATCAATATTCAAAGTAAAAGTGTTTCTTGTTTTACAAATACCCCATAAATGAATAAAACTCATTTCAAATTGATAATTCTACTGAAATCTACATTGTAAGTAGTCTACTTAACTTAACAAAAAAAGATTCAATAAGTATTTCTTCACAGTAGTTTTGAAGTCAATTAGGAAATGTTATTATTACACATAAATTGTAAGCTACATAAAATGATTACTGAAATATTAAAAATAATGTTATAGTATTTGTGTTATATTTAGCAGAATATGATATAATTATTCATACGATTCAATATTAACGGGATGCTCGTTTCTTTTACTTCATTCTATTGATATACTTGCATTCAACTGTAAAATACAATTTACTTAATAAGAAGTGGCAGTATTCTGTGTTCAGGTGCCTGATATCTTGATATAGTGTTCGCGTATTTCCTGTTGTGATAAACCGATTGGGATATAGCTGCTTGAACAATTATTTCCCAAAGTCCTTCCATGCCAAGTTGGTCTGATGAAAATCAGTACGACTAGGAGCAGCAAACCTAAGGTCTGAAGATAAAGTCATATTTCTGACTGTACAGACGTCTGACGGTAGCAGGGTAATTCTCTCAGACAATTAGCATAGTAGTGATGCTCTGTTTCACAGGAAATGGGGAGGGGGAAGCTAGAAAAAATGCACACCTCACCTTACTCTACGGATTTCCATTTTCGACAAGGCCTTTCCAAACACTGAGCTAACACATTAAAAATCACTTGTAGAAAGGCATCGTATAAGTGAACTAAAAATGTTGTCCCTTCGCAACTCTTGTTACACTCTACGGTTACGTAGACCACCTTTAATCCAGCTTCTTTTTCAGGTGCCTCAAGGAAAAGAAGCCTACCAAGGTGTGTGGAACTGGAAAGTGACAACCACCCTCTTATCATTAATTATACTCAAGACCACTGTTTTCGTCTAAGTAGACATTATTTGTATACATTTGAGCCGTAAAAATTAGATTTTTTACAGTTTAAGTAGGTAATGTGATAAAATTATGCTTCAACCAAGGCTGTTAAATCAAATAGTACATTTCATTATATGTTCGTTTAAATTGATTGAGAAGTGATCAGTGTCATGTTTGTCTAGTTTTTTATAGAACTGATCGAATTCTGTGGATCGCATTTAAATGCTGGGGACTAAACTTAGTAACTTGATCTCATTAAAAATATGTTGACATGGGAGTATCAAGCTCAGTGATTAACTAATGTACACATCTAAGTCGTTCAGGCGATATATCGGTGCTAGAATAGATCAGCTGCAAGTCTTACAGACTATAAAGCCAAGTAACTTAGGGTCAAATTTGTTAGAGAGATTTAGATTCCTCAAGATTTTATGTATGTCTTGCTGATGTATCTCAAACAGCACGGAAATGTAATACAGGGTTTCAGACCGACTGATTTATAAACCATTTTTCAAAATTTAATTTCAGTAAGTATGTATTTCATAATAAAAATAACGTCATAAAGAAAGACCCTATGAAACTTTCTTCACAAACTGGTAAAAGGGTAAAATTTATAGGCTAAAAACACAATGAACTGTTTAATTGTATTTTATTTTTAAACATGATGATCTTTATTTTATGTATGAATACTTTAACTAAAAGGAACTTAAAATGATAAAAAATTGAACAGTAACTTCTTGGCATATACTACTAATTATAGAATATACTTAAGGTGAAAAGCATTCAAAGTGTCAGATTACTACATATGCATTAAGTAAGTTTATCAGCACTATTGATATTAAGTTTAATTTAAAATTACTATTTATAAATAATTTACGTGAATACACTGGAAGTTCATCTCCATAAGTTGGCTAGAGCTCTGAGTGATTTCAGTGTATATTTTAATAGTATGCCATAAATCCATAACTACCATAAACATGTTTACATTTTCTTTTCTTGAATTAATAAAAAGGGCACTTCCTAGTAGTAACCATATTGTTTTTTTTCTGACTATTAGATTATGTAAATAAAATGCTTTTGTGTTATGCAAGATGTTAGATTCGTAGTTTAACATTACAGACTGTCATAAATTAAACAATTATTGAGAACTAAGAGATTCCGTAAAGCTGTATCATCTCAGTATGACACTTTTATCATTATGCCAACATTACTTCATCATGAATCTTACCCAGGAGTACGATGATTCGTGAATGATTTTAAACAATTAGATTATTGGAAAGGCATAAAATGATTTAAAATTTCAACTTCCAACACTCTCTACAACACTCAAGGATAGTGCTTATTGGTATTGTCCTCAGCGGGTTATTCAAGTATCCTAGTGTGAAAACGTGACTAATATAGTTTACACAAGAAGAGCGTAAGGAAGTTATTCATAAAAAACAGGGCGTAAAGTTAAAAGTTATACGCTTTTCACAGAGGCTGAAGGTACTATTTTCGATTCCCGATGAATCGTTGGGACATCATATATAGCAATCAAACATCTGTTTAGTACTACTTGATTATCGATAGTTGCTTAACTAAAGTTATTTCGTGATGTGAAACTTTAGGCGATTTTCCTGACTCAGATATGTGTTAAACATTGACTATATTAGTAGGCTGATGTTACCAAGATTGAAATCCGTAGAATTCAACAGCTAGAAACGTGTAAAGTCGTTTACTTTGAAATGACAAGGATACATCATTCATGAAAAAATTTTATTATTCTGAAAATACGATGTTCTTAATAAATTTGAGGATATTATCTAATACATGTAAAGTTATGTAATTAATTCATTCAATGATTAGGCTCTAAAAAAATTTCGTCTCGGTAAATGATAATTTAGTTGTTTGAACCTCCCTGGTAGAATCAAGGGTACTAATTGCTGAGGCGTATTGTACTAGGACAAAATATCTAACCACTGTTCCCTCGTTTTCAGTAGTACCCAACTGATATCAATCTGTATCAAATAGAAACGACTAACCTTAACATCTGTGTAACTTGTTCCTGGTTCGATAAATCCCTAATAATAGGAACTAAGGTAGATTTATCGCCGTTAGAAATCTCTACAAAGTGTCTTTTTCCAAGATATCAATCCAAAATGCCAAATATCAACTGTAGGTTTAAACACGAAAACTATCTACTCATACTGTATGAATGCTGCGTCTTCGATTATATTTGCGCTTTCTAATAATCATTTCATCAATCTCAACAATGTTACCAACACCACCTATATACATTGGTGCTTTCACTAGTATCACCGAGCAGACATTTCTACAGTACTAATACCATCGCACAGACGTAACTTCACTTATATCTGCTATTACTGCAGCTGCAGACATATGTGCCTCTAATAACCGCTGCAACACCAGAACCATTACCTGCTAGAAGGAAATTTTGAATCGCGTGGAAAATAAACCAAATCAAAGCGATTTATTTCGCCGATAATTATGATACCGAAATATAAGGTTATCACGCTTCTTTAAGCAATCATCTAGGTGCACAGATTTACCAAAGCCGTATAAACACGTCCTTCAAAGTAATCCTTTCTCTTGCAAATGGCTGACAATGTTTTTCTCTCAAAATTAGCTAACATACAACAAATCAGCGACATCGTTAACTGAACTATATGCTATGACTTTGAAATAACAATCTGCTTCCTCATTTGTTTGTACCCGTTTTCTATTTCCGCCATCACAGTAATTCTTAAATTAAATTAACAGGACGCGCAATTTATTAATGAATGCCTCACAGTAAAAATGAAACTGGTGTTGTACAGTAAGAGTGTCTGCTAATGTCTACTTGACTTTCTAAGCTATACAATCAACTATGTATATATGAATCGTGCATCCTGAGATCAAACATTCAATTATACCTCATTTAATGGTATTCTGATTTCCTTTCTCATGTTCTCTAATAATTTAGCTTTCAGTTTGTTGAATAGGAATACTGTTTTGTCTTAGTTCTTTTGTTAGGTTTTTTATCCTTGTGAACATAATTATATATGTTAGTAGTCCTAAGGCTTCAAAAATGAAAATAACCAAAAATGAACTCTCTGTTAATATGCATGTCACTAAATGTCACTTAAATGATATCAGGAGTGTAACTGATCGTTGTGGAGACTGCTGAATCCTAAATTGATATCACAAATTGTTTTGATTCAGGGAGCTACTGACAACCAGCGCTCTCATACTAGTATAGAGCTCTTTAATATTGCACATCCATGACCTCACCAAAGGCCGAACTCAGGACCTTCCATCTCCGAGGTGAAAGCCTTACCATTAAATTACTGATACAGCTTCCAAAGGTTGACATTTCTAACTCAGTTGATTCGCGATATATTTCCGTTACTTCATCCATTTTCATCCGTGGGTAACTGTCTCGTACCTGACATGGTTGAACTCCACTAGTCACCTCACTAGTGACTGACTTCTAGAGGTAATTCCTAGAGTTCTGGTGGGAACACATGACCAGTGGAGTTCAACCATATCAGGTGTGAGACAGTTACCTACAATTGACAGTATCGCAAAATCATTAAATCAAAAATATCAACCATTGAAAGCTGTCTTAGTGGTCTAGCTGTAAAGTGTTCGCTGCGAAGACAACAAGTCTTGTGTTTCATCCCCAGTGGGATCGTGAGTGCACACTGCTAAAGATACCTATACCAGGATATGAAAGCTGTAGAGTGCTTCCTGGTGACCAATGGTTGTTTATTTCAAACCAATTCATGGTATCAAATTGATATCAGGATGTTTTTCTTCTAGCGAATGTAAAACATATTACTCTATTATTTTCGGAAAAATAATAAACAGAAATATACTTCCTTTTTCACATTCCAAAAAATGAATATGTAGCTTTCACCAACTAATGAACAACTACTACACTTTCTACCGAATGAAATAAAACCAGAGAAGTATTTCGGATTACATTCATTGTCAAGTTTACAAATAGCAAATAATTTAACCAGAATAATGCGTACATGGATGTTGATTGATTGGCCAGATGAACAAACGAAATATGAATATACTATTGAAATTGTTCAAGTCAGTTTTACTTATATTTACGACGCATTGTTCCCATTGATTAATCATCGGGTATTAACTAATATAACGTTTATCTGATTGGATTCTATCGACCACGATATAATGTGACCATTAGTTTGTGTTACTCGATATCTTGGGCACTGTTTTAAGATAGAAAATGATTTGTAGGTAGTTGACAATGAATCTTTGAGCACATACCTACAATTTAGGAGAGAGGGGGAGACAAATGCTTCCCAGTGGATTCGACCTGAAGTCACGTCGTTTCACATTCTTTGACGGTACTCCATGTTAATCAGACCAAGATGTTTACTTAGTTCATAGGTTATAATGGGTGAATCAATCAGTTTTGAATGAAATATTAATACCAAGTCCTTTAAATATATGCAAATAGAACAAAACACATACTTAAAAATGTTTTAACTTCTCCAATGAAGTCAGAAGAAAGCATATAGATCGAAACATTTTAATTTCGAGGTGATACAATAAGGCCTTTTGATAGTGACTTATGAAACAAATAGAATATGATTGTAAATGTTATAGACTTCATTTTATTTATCATATAATCACCAGTATCATATAATCACCAGTTTGGAAATCAGCTAGATAAAAATAACATCGGAATTCTAAGGGAACTGATGGTAAACTTAAAATTTATTATTGTCGCTAATCTATGTTGATATGAATACACATATTATCGGGGCCCATGGATTTCTAATATTAACATATTGTTTAGACCAATCTTTCATTATACATTAGAGATAGGGAATGATTATGTACAAGTCTAAATATTGCTACCGGCTGCACTAGGAAGGTTTAGAACTGATGTTAAGTAAACGTGACACCAAAAAACCATATGTACTATGTTCACAAATATCGCATATATAAGTGAACTACTTAAAAGTATAAAAGTAGTGTCAGTTTCAATTCATTTTAAAGAATTATTGAAAATGCACTATAAATTTACTTTAGATTGCATGTGAAATTACTTTGTCATACGCAAAACAGTTACATGAAAAATTACGCCTACAAGGATACTGTGATGAAGAAGGTCAATTCGATATTTCGACTTCAGTAAGTTGTCATCTAATACTCGCTAGAAGATGTTTCGTCAAAATGCATTTTTCTATTCATTCTAAAACATGTTCGACTTCTTTTTTTGAGAATTAATGATATGCTCATGGACAAATAATAACAACAATCGTTACCCTACAATTTATAGTACAAATTGCTAGAAACTAAATGGATAGTGGCCTATTTATAAGTGTTCCTGTCTAAATTCAATCGTCTGTTGTAAGACGAAATGAATCCATTTATATATAACTCGAACATGAACAAGTGTATTCTCGATTAACCAATAATTAGTCATTCTTTATGATTTTTGGAAGTTCCATTATGAAAGATACTGAATACAATTAAACATGTTTATTACACCATGAAAAGAATTCTAATTGTGACGGAGCACTTATTTAACTGTTTGTAATCGTCACAGTTTAATTTCAATTGGATACCACCCAAAAACAAAGAGCACTAGAAAACATTTTCGTTCTACTATGAAATTTCTCTGTGATTTGTACCCTCAATTTTGTTAGAAAATCAAACCTAAGACATTTATGTCAAATACTGTTGACAATATTGTGTAGATATATATTTACGTTAACATGCCATAAAGTGCTAAAAAATATATTGAATTAAAAGATATGAAAACATATCAGTTATTGGATACTAATAATAGCCCCAACATTTTGCTATCTGTTTTAGCCACCAATAGTAATGCCAATCCAAATTCATTAAGAGGTTTTACTCATTAGATTTGAGCATGTACAGAGTTCATATTTTGGTGGACTTTTGGAAGTACAAATCGTTTTGTTAGGTCATTTTCTTTCCGTTAAAAAACTATTCACTTTTAGTGAGTAACATTGTAAGCATTCATTAAGTTCAATATAATTTTCCTTATGAAAATTCTTATTATAAATTATTATCAGGTATGGTTGATGTTTTCATTCTTTAGTTAATATTAATACAATTGTTATTGTAATTACTAAGTTGTGAATATTTCATGGTAAGTTTGTTTGACGTACTGGAGGTACGTTCTTCTTAGAACAGATTGTATTCAGCTTATTATTATGAGAGCTTGTAAGACAGAAACTTTACATTGCATGAGTGAACAATTCGTAGCATTTTATAGGTTAACTCATTTCAGTGATTTTTCATTGAAATCTATTTGTATAATGTCTGTTACTTTTATTGTGCTTTCGTATCGTTTCATTATAGCTTTCTATCGGATTAAACAATTTAGAATTAATTTCGAAATTGATTCAACGCATTCTATTAATCTTAAAAGTACAAACCCCATGGCCGACTAATAATAAAATTGCCGTTTCTAGTAATCAAACTACTAGCAACACTGTTAGTGGTAGTGTTACTGCCAAATATTTCAGTCCTGACAATAATGACGATGATACTAGTAATAAGAATGATAATAACGTTGCTAATGATAGTTCAACTGTGAAGATTGAATCCATCAATGATGAAGAAGTGAAAATTCCTTATCAAACATTAGAAACTTTAAAACGTCTTCAGCATAAAGGTTATAGTGAACTAATTCGAGTATTGAATAGAACAATCTACCGTATGAATGCTAAAGTGAGTAGTAGTTAATTTCTGTTCATCTTATCTCAGATATAACATCTTTTATCAATGAACTGGGCTCTGTACAATAATATTTTCATGAACGTGTAGTATACAGTCAACTACTTCAGACGATTAAAGAATGGATACTTTGACTACACGTTATCATATGAGTAGAACATATATATATATATATATATATATATATATGGCAACCAGACTGTATCAAAGTTAGTGGAATATATATCTTAGTTAAGTTTGGAAAACATTCGTTAACTAGACTGTTTCCCATTTTCCTAGTAACATTTTAATCATCTTGTTCACCAATTGTTTCATACATAATCCTGAAGAGGTACTGATATTGAATTACCTAATCTCTAATTTCAATGTTTTCCCAAGTGATATTTGATCTGAGGTGAAAATCACTTTGAACACTGCATGTAAACACTTATATGTAGTAATATCTATAAGTAGTTTTATTCTGAAATATGGACAAATTACTCGAATTTATTGTACTCAAGATACCAAACTACAACATCAACGTAGGCTAATAACTAAGTGATAAGAAATGTCAGGGTTGTTAGCGTTGATGCAATTCTATCTAACTGATAACAATTTCATCGCCAGTCTCAATGCTCAGTCGCTGAATATACTAAGTTTCAATGTTGGATATGATAGCATTATCTTCATTGATATTTCTACAAAATTTTCAGTGTCAAGCGTAGTTCCATGAAATTTTCAATATGTAAACTTGTTATGCATAATTAATTATATCAACTTATCATCATCGAAATGTAAATTGTAAAAAGCATCAACTTAAGATCATAGTTGATCCTTTTGATCATTAGCGACTGAGGCGTTCACTACGATACCAGTTAATTTATCTTAATATTCATTGGGTTTGTTGTAATAAGTAGTATTTGTTTCTATTCATTACATAATCAAATATTTTGTTGTTATAATTTTTCTTTTTTCTATAAGATGAGACCAGAAATTAGGAAAAATGTATTCCATCTCTGTTGGAGTTTACGATCAACACCAGTTGATAAGGTGAGTTATATTTACGCCATTTCAAAATATTACGGATTGAAAGTGATTATGTCACCACTTAATGATAGGTCAATAATAAGGAGGAAAATCCGAGTAAATATCCATTCGACTATGAAATAAATCATATTCATTCATAAGTATTAATTTATACTATAGATAAACAGGTTGTCAAGTGCAAATTACTGTACTCTTGTCAAGATCGAAGTACTGGTCGGATATTATTGATTACTTTTAGGACTTGACTATTAGAATAAGCAATTTGAATTCATCGTGCAATTTACTAAATTCAAAGTGACTGGAAACAGCCCGTAATTAAAGGTAACTCTAGGGTTCACATTGTTGTAGAGTTATCAACCAGATATAACCTCATAAAATCATTGGTATAATCAGACTAGTTACCGTTATAAACAGCCATGTTATGTGAAGCAGGATCGTAACGTGATATAAGCTTTCGTAAAGCAGTGTGTAACATTTACTGGAAAATTCTATGGCAATCACATCTAAATTTGCAACGTTTCATAGTCTCAAGGCACTATGCATTGGCCCAGATTTATGTAAATTGCAGTTGCTTAGTTAATATTTTTAGTACGACCAAACTCAAATAGAGCTTAGTTTTTAAAAGCGAAGAATAAATTATTTACTAATTAAACCAGGGATGATAATGCTTTGGTTGGTTGACTTGTTCTTACTTGTTATGCTGATGAATACAATAGAGAGAAATTTTAGGCTGGAGCAGGGTTCAAATCATCAGTATTCATGTTATTTGCCATGTTTGGTAACCACAGTTTGTCAGAAATATTACGATTAAAGATATTTTTTTCAAAAAAAGGTGTATTGAAAATTGTCGGCATCTAAATAACATTATAAATAAGTCATTGAATAGGGAGTTAGTGGATATATTGTAGATTTTTATAAGCTTTTCTGTTTGTAAGTCAGAGAACCAATTATATATGGATTCATCCATATGATTTTATAATAAGCGGCTTTTGGAGCCCGTGCTACCGGGAAGGATATATATTTGCATCCCTCCAACCTCCTGCCCCCAGAGTCATCCATGTACGTAACTGTTTTAGACTGAGCAACTTTCTAAAACTCTGATAAGTGTCACTTTTTAGTTTTTCACATTTTGAGGACCATTCTGCTTCATATTCTAGAAACCTCTGACAGTTAAATGAAACATCTTCCCGAGTCTCCTTTGTCACTTCTCCCCTCCCAGACCAGTTGTACGTAAGTTTGCTAATCGCTGTCTCATAAATTTAAAAAATCTTTCTAATACCGCCTAATGGTACCTGTAAAATCAACAAATATATGTAAGTATATCTTTCTCTACTGCACTAACTTTTGTAGCATCTATCAGTGCTTCTGAACTTAGTTTGGAATGAACCTAAAGCTAACACACTAGCAGTAGCATCATTTGTATTAATTTTAGCCTTAGTAGACTTAAACGGTTTCTGGTGTTATGGAATGTTTCTGTTAGCAAATGTGACATCTCTTTCGTTAACATCTTATTCATTTATCAACTACAAGTGTTTTATCGGTTTCCTTGTAATAAATATGGAGTTTGTATGTACTGTATGATTACATGATTAAAGTAGTAAACACACTTATTAACAGTATTGATTCTCATTTGGACGTCTAAACTGCTAGCTTAAAATTACTTAACTCATTGTCATACAAAATTAGTCTCAGTCATTTATAAAATCTTCCAAGTTTTTCGCTTCATTAAGTTTCTGCTAATTCTTTCTTTTGAAACACTGATGAGTTCCAGAGTTTTAAAATTTACTTAATATATATTGATTCAGGTAGCCTACAGAGTATATAAACCTATACTTATCTACTGAGTTCTTTAAATAGTTATTAACTTTAAATTATAGTTTTCACAATACTTCTATATGAAATGATGGAGAATCAATGGATATATAGGGAATGGTGCATTTTATCAATTTATGTGGTGCATTCACACTATTAATTGGTATTCTGACAAAGAAATCAACAAGACCAAAAAAAGACAATGATAAAACGATTGAGAGAGTATACTTTCATGCAAAGTAAACTCTGATGATGTTATCGTGATTCAAATTGAAAACCAAGTAGTTAAACCATTGAGGTCAGAGTATACAACAAATTAAACTAAAAATATACTAAATAATTCTAGTATTATTTTAATTTAATATTTAGTTATTCAGTAAATATAGCATATTTGTATACTTTAGCATAAACACATTAATGTACTATATGAAACTCTTTTCACGTAGGCTATGCATGATTTAATCGTCTATTTGGATTCTAACATAAAAACATTAAAAATCAATGTATCTAGTAATTTATTGCATCGTTGTATACTATCTATATGGCATGAATGTCTTGAACAATATATGGAGCAAACAATTAAAGAAAGTGAAATCAGTTCAACTAATGTTGGTGGTCCTGGTGCATTTCTACAATTGAAACCAAATTTTATATCAAGTGATAATAGTTTATCTGTTATACCATTGTCAACACATGAAATACATGAAATAATATCGAATATTCCAGCGGAAGTGGATAGAAATCAGATTTTTCGAGCTAAATACACATTGGAAAGATTAAGAAAATCTTTAGGTATATTACTTGAATTTTTCTTTAAAAGTAGTGATGAAGAAATAAGTAAAGGAAATTTTGAAACAGAAGAATATCATGTAAGTTGATAATAAAATAGCATTGAAAGAAAATAACTATTCTACTCATAAACCCCTATTAAACAGTACGAATTGATATGGGTTTTAACAACCACTGAAAATTACCAGGCTCTTGATAAATGTTTCCTCCTAGCGTAGGGCTATTCGGCAACGAATAATCATATCCCATTTGCTATAAAGCCTGGAATCGTGAGGATTCAAAACGAATGCAAAACCTTTAAACTACTAAGTTAATATTCAATCGTTAACATATCTAGCTTCAAGTAATTAGCAATATATTACCATTAGTGACATTTATTAAACACCCAAAAGTAATTCCAACTACTATGTATTTATAAGTAGTTAACTTCAGGAGTTAATTCCCAGAGTTGTAGTAAGACGTGACCAGTGATTTTCATGCATGTACTTCAGTAACCACAAATGCCATGTGAGTTTATCAGCTACAGAACATCGATTGAGTGTCTACAGAGAAATTTGACTCAACATCTATACGACATAGTTGTTCGTTAAGCTGTAGAAACACTATGCACTTTAATTCTGCGTATACTACAGTTTGGTATTGTTTTGCGTAGCATCACTTATTCATATTTAGCATTTCGTGGCTAGTTTGAAGTACATTACGATTGATATAATGACCGTCTACAAGTAACTCAACGGGCATACAAACTTGACTTTCCTATCTCTTGATTCCATACATCTCTTATTTACTTAAACTGTTTTACAGAATAAAACAATAAGTACGGGTAAATGCCTTAGTTATTATCATTTAAAAACTGTTATCAATGATATTGGGAACCTAGTTTTACCGGCAATATTTAATTTGTTCAATTGTATCTGTATGTAACCTGTATTATGGTTATCCGTCACAATAAAAGTATAGGTGATGGTCTAATTAATGATCTTTTAAATGGGTGCCTAGTCGTATTGATTGAACATAATCACCTCTTTGCAAACTAGAAGTAATTATCAGAAAATGATCTTTATTATTATTATTTTTATTCCAAAGAATGTCAACTACTTGATTCAACTGTATAACAGTAGTACACCTGAAGTTGTTGAAAAATATTTTATTGAGAAACTTAATGAACAAGTAAGTTGTTGTTGTTATTTAACATGTAGTGCAAAATATTAACTTTCTCATCATACATTCTTTTAGTGGAACAAATTATAATAATGGCGTTGTTTAAGAATATAAATACATCATTTTCATTAAAAGACTATCAATATGTGTGAGAGGAAAAGAGAAGATCTCAATTAAAACTGTTTCCGATTACTTTAATACTCAATGTAGTATTGAATTTATTCGAAATTATCAAATCTGAACTTGGTAATAATACATACGTACTTATTATTACAATCAAGTAGTAACATAGTAGAAATACAACAGCAGTTGTAGTTATAATGTATTGGAATTCATAGTAGTAGAAGAACGTACATATGAGTACTCCTTATGACCAGGAATATATAATTATTATTGTACTTCGAAATACTAATGTTTTAAATATGGATAAACATAGGGAATGAGAAAAGTACAACGATTGACATGTACGAAATATAAAGTTTAGTTTAACATATTACACTAAACCAATGTACTGAAGAAAAGAAGTAAACACCCACATAAGCATTTACACATAAGGAGAAAAACATGAATTAGAGGACACAGTGGCATGCTTATAAAAAACACCAAGATGTAAAGTACACTATTGAGTTATTTGAAAGTATTGCTTTGGTGGTTTATTTAGTTTTAATAACTATCGTTACGTAACAACACTCCTGAAGACTAAAGTAGTAACGAATCCATACAAGTAACCCAGAGGATTTTTAGATGCCAACAAGTTTTTACAACTAGTTTAATGAATAAGATAACCCAAGATTATTGAATCTGAATTTAGAGATTCATAGTTTAAATCTTACCCAGCTGACACTTTTAATATAATGTTATTAGTGCTACCTCTACGACCGCTTATTTAGTAAAACTTCATCTACTATACCTGCGAGACGCGGCCTTGATAATCTGCCTAGATGCATTCGTTATTAAATACGTGGTCATGGTTAAGGCAGATGTTCATATAACCGATTTCATAGTTAATATATAAGCCAATCAACCTTGAAGTTCATCTTTTGCCTGGAATCGTAGGAAGATTCCCCCTGATGTCCTTTTCAGTAGTAGTTTCTTTAATGTCCATAAAATAACCTTGGACGCTACTAATGTAAAGGCAAGATACGATACAACCGAGATAAGTGTAAAATTGACCTTGCGTTTAGAACGAACCAATGGAAGTAAAACACCATCAAATAAGAGACAGTACTTCGTCGTTTATTTAGTATGAACAACGGCTTTTATATAACACATTCTAGACCAACCAGTAATAAGAAGTACAAAACGCTCTAAAAGCTGAACTGGTGGGGAGGCAGTTTCCTATAGAAAACAGGATAATAAGTTCATAGTAAGATTGCAACCAACAATGAGTCTTTGAGAAGACTACAACTTGAGCAATACAAATATTATAGCTACTAAATGATTAATAAATGCGGCTTGGCGACAAGAGTCCCGATAACATGGAGAATAAGGTTCATAGGTTGTGATTCTCGATTCATTGTTCTCTTATCACAGTTTACTTGTAAAATAAATTAATTCATAAATAATAACAACCGAAATTGCTATCATCCTATGATTCTAAATATTTACGCATTAATTGGTATTAACAATTCCATATTTACTTAGGAATCATCTAGTTCTTCTTCATATGGTAAATTGATAGTAAAGATTGGTTATCAACGAACATCACTATATGTTGATGTACAACGAGCTACAAATCTTGTACCACTTGATTCAAATGGTTAGTTCAACATTTTTTTTAACTAATGTAGCAACGTTCAACTCACTTTTATATTTTTGTATTGTATTACATTTGATTCAGTATAAAAATTTTATAACTATAACATTGTTCTGTATGGAGACCGGTTAATCGTCATTACACATATTTTTTGTTCCTTTAACTCTTTTAAATCTACCTTCATTGAAAACAGTATTCTTTAGACTTTTAAATCAATTTGGATTAGTATACAGTCATAGTTGTGGTTTCTTTCATTTACAGTGTCAAATGCATATCAGTTTATTTATACTTCTATATGTATGTAGAAACATGTTTTGGAAGCACTATTACGTCCAACAGAATGCATTTTTCAGTATAAAACAGTAGATCATCCAGACCTTTAACTTTCATGTTTATAGAACAATTTATTCCTAATTCTATAATAGTATTTTTCAATGATTAATTACTTCCAGTTTCTGGGTGATATTCATAAAAATCAAGAAATCTAGTATATGAACTATGGTGTCATAATAAGCCGATAGTCATTTGACCATATTAATTAAGATTTATATTTTCTTGGAAATGGTAACAAATACACTAATTAACTATTTTTAGTAACCACCATCATACTTAATTAGAGCAAGATGAGAAGTTTTGAAATAGAATGAATTCATTAGATTCTGTATGATTTGTTATCTCAACGTTTCTTTAAATTTAACCGTGGATTGTGACGTATACAATTTTAATAAAACTATTGACTAAGTTGAGTGGTAACATAGATAATTTTGACATACAATGGTATGTATATGAGCACTATGAGCATGAACTGTTTAAGTTAAGATTTCAGATACACTTTGCTAACTAAGTTAAAAATAAAGCACAAGGATTGTTTCCAATTATAGAAAGTTATTGTACAAAAGCAGAGTAGTAGTAAACATCCACCTAAAATTATTCATTTTCATTTAGTTTAAAGTGAATTAATCATAGAGTAGTATCTCATTATATAAAGTTTGCTCATTAAGCAGTAAGCTATTTATATAAACTGTATTTAATGATTATTATCCACAAACTGAAGGTTTATTGCAGAGAGATTCATTTAAAATCAAGTGTGTTAAGCTGGAGAATGATAGGATTGATATTATTCAGTCAGCGGGATGTATAATTTATTAAACAGTGTTATACTAGTCACATTGATTTTCACTTTTCATAACATTGTGGTAGACCTTAGTTTCTAGGTAAGTGTCATGCTCCACCAATCTACATAGACACCAATAAGGAATGGTGGAAAGATCTAAAACTGGAATAAAATCAAGAAGTTTGTCTACAAAATTTTGACGTCATGTAAAAAGTTAACTAGTATAGTCACTGAAAAATAAAGTAATGCCAGACATAAGTTTTACCTGCCTGATACGTTTCAACCAAAACAGCATTAAAACGAACCGACCATTGATATCATTCGATCTGCAGAAGATAAATAGAAAAAAATGTTTATTTTTAATCATACGTACTAACTCGGATTCAAGTCTATCAGCAATTTGTATATGATCTTTATATGGCATAATACTAAGGTGCTCAAGGCTCAGAACACTTACCGGAGTGATAGTAAAATCTGATAAATCACATGTTACACTACAATATTTATATTTTGGTTAACGGTATTAAGGAAATTGTCGAATTTTATACTTCCACGTCAACAATTAGAGTTTATTAGACAACCGTTAAAAAGCAGAAAAAAAGAACATTGGTTTCATCCTAGTATCGGACACCACAACAGTTACATCCACAAGTTCTAGTAAGAACAAGTAGCTACTGAAGTTCTAATATATCGAGAGTGAAATATCCAACTATGAAATTAATGGACAATATTCGATAAATATTACTAACTGATTAAAGTTAGAAATATAAACTACTTGATGCTGATGCAACGGTTAGAATGCTAGGTATACGTGGGGAAGCTTAAAGCCTCTGGATTACGGATATTCCGTAGTAAAAACTCACATACACAGTCGAAACTTATCTAGTACCTCTTTATTTTCAATAATTGTTTAACTAAATCCAGTTCGTGGACCTAGGCGACAAAATGTGTGTTTATAAATGCATTTTAAAGTAAATTATTTTGACTGAAAAATCACTTTGTCAACATTTAATCATTTTCAACAGTTTCTCACATACTCTTAATCTATTATACGGAACATAATATTTTAATAATAGATTGATTGTTGTGCTGATCCTACCAGTGATGCAGATGGTCAGACGTTCACTGCGAGACCTGAAGGTAATTGTTTCGATTCCCTAACGGAATCAAAGATACGCACTGGTAAGAAGTTCTATAATGGAACGTAACAGTTGTTTATTAGTCCCTGGTTTTCATTAGTCACCAACAGAGATCAATTTGTTCCTACTAGAAATAACAAACTTAAATACTAATCTCCGCAAAGCCACTTCAAGTTAAATAAACTAGAAACTTTCATATTTTATTTTTTGCTAAACTATCCTTTTTAAAAATACCTTTAGAGAAATATGTTTATATATATACACTCATTCTTAATTCATTAATTCTTTTGAAGGTTTATCAGATCCATTCATCATTGTGGAATTACTACCCAAACACATATTTTCAGAAACTCCAAAATCTGTACGTACAAAAATTGTCAAGAATACAATTGATCCTGTGTTTGATGAACATTTTGAATTGTAAGTACATTATCACTATTAAAAGTAGATTGTCATTTTATGAAATAAGTTACATATTTCTTGGTATTCAATTGAATTGAATTCATTTCAATTTGAATATCTGTACAATCGTATATATGGTTATTTCTACAAGATATTTGCTTATTAAAAACAGAAAGTGATTGCATAATCAGTCATTTAGAAATTTTAAGTATCAAAAGATGATGAAGAAGAACTACTCTAAATTGAAATTAACTCACAAATTAGAAGAGTGGGCAACAATTGCAACTTGACTAGTATGAAAAAATGTGGCAATTATGAAGATATAGAACAGGCATATCAAACTGATTATAAAATATCAGAAATTATAGAAAAGTCATGAAGAGAGATCTAAAGTAATGAATAAACAAATAAATAAGGAGAAATTATGTCCAGGGTAAATTCAAGAAATGGACTTCCTGTTTCTGAATGCAGAGTATGGGTTTGAACAGATGAATTGCCAAAACTTCAACTGTGCATAGGATGTTCATTCGCGCCTCTTTAGAGAACAACCGTTTAACAATATAAATGATGCTGTAGAACGATTTTGAGGGAACAACGTGGCCTGAGTTGATCGGGTGTTCTTATATTGGGCTTGTGATCGATTTCCATTCACCTTTTTGAGGCCATGCCGGTTAGTGTTCTGAGATGCATTTGATAGGTATTCGCTTTGTTTGGCCGATATAACAAGCTCCATAAAAAGCAGTAAATTTGTGGAGACACACGATCTACTGCATATAAGGGGGCATGAATGAACATCCTATGCACAGTTGAAGTTTTGGCAATTCATCTGTTCAAACCCATACTCTGCCTTCAGAAACAGGAAGTCCATTTCTTCATAATTGCCACATTTTTTCATACTAGTCAAGTTGCAATTGTTGCCCACTCTTCTAATTTGTGAGTTAATTTCAATTTAGAGTAGTTCTTCTTCATCATCTTTTGATACCTGAAATTTCTAGATGACCTATTACGTAACTGCTTTTTATTTTTTAATTTAAATATATTTATACCTTGTCGTTGTTATGAACTGAAACCTACCAGTCTCTGTTTCTGCAATACATGTATATTGAATGATTTGTCTTGATATATGTGTAGTTTACAATCAAACTCTCATCATCATGAATTCAATTTGTTAATCATAACATTAATCTCTGGCTAAATAACTATTCTGTGTAGAAATCAGAAAATATCAGTTGTTATGAAATTCTGATTAAGAAACAATCTAATAGGATGTAATCAACAAATTTAAAGAATACATGTGATTAAATAGATTTCTTGTTATAATTGTAACTGAGTCTATGATTATGAATTATGACACTAGTGAAATTGGAAGTTAATAGACTTCATTAAAACAAAGAATTACTTCATTATTGAAACATGGATAGTAATGATTCACAATAATAAGTATAAAGTGGTGTTATATTAAGTCAGCATTATCCACTGACCAACTTATTCAAGGCATTTAAATTTGTTTAACAGAAGTTCTAAGTGATTTTGTATTATGATGAAAAATAGACTGACCAGTTGTAGGAATAAACAATATCAACTGAACAATACAATATGATATAAACTGTCTAATCATATAAACTTTTGTTATTTTAAAGTGTATTAAATCGTATTATTTTTCTCAGTGTTTACGTATTCTTGATGAATCTCATCACCTTTTACACAGTTTGTAATGTCTAACAAATAAACAAGTCAACTATTGCAATGTTTATGTAATAAAGATTCAAGTTAACAAAATGCTTCATGTATTAGAATACATTTTTATTAGCATGAATTTAGTTTATTAATTCACGTAAATATACAACACTTGAATTAATTCCATTTGGATAGTTAATTACCATTACATTTTAATAAAGATCTCAATTTAATTCATTAAATCACATAGACTATAGTTATTCACAACGTTTACATCACCTTTTTGATGTATTGCAGGTAGTATTTTAGTTTACACTTTCATTATATCAAGGGGTTAATGTTATTGTATACTAGATTTCATTTTAAACATTTAATCACAACTGCCTACAATCAATATAATTGCGTAGAGCAGTGCAAACATGCTTGATGAAAATATAATTGTATTCTATTTGAGTGAAATCTTTAATAATTAGCATACTGTAATGTTTAGTAGTCATTTACTACAGGGGAATGAGTCGTAATGATGAATACAATTTAATCAGTAAACATTTTCCATATAATGATTTCATCTGTTTAATCATACAAACACTCTAGCACTATATTGTTGTTGGATATTGTTAAAAGACTAGTCATTTTTATACATAATCTGTCATCTTAAATAGTACAATGATAGGTAGGTTGTGGTGTTGGATTTATCATGAAGTGCATTAATAAACATGTGAAAGGAGAGATTGTAAGAGGAATAACATGATTTGTCAAAATCATTCAAAGAGAAATTAATTTTAACACTTAACGTGATTAACTCATCTAACATTTACTACTAAGTATTCGTCACAGATTCATGTTAGTTGGGTACCACTAAAAACCTGGGTGATCTTTGTGCAATGTCACAAATTGATAGCAATGGGAATTCTATCATAGGCCGGCAGAAGGTTTAGAGTTTGCCAAAGTAAAGGATCTAAATGTGATTTCCTTCATGAATCAAGGGTGAGCACTACTGAAGGATATCATACTAGGACGAAACAGGTGTCGATTACTCCCTGGTTTTGATTGATTCTCAAGTAACATTAATCTGTAACGACTACAAACTACTAAACATTATGCATCAATTCATTTATCACTTATTTAGTAAGTTAGCGTTGATTACCATTTATCACTGAGCAGTGATTAATATTATGCATGTCAACTCTTTTAATGTTGATTGAACCCTATCCATGAAGTAAAAACATGTCAACAAGTTTCAATTATTGATCAGGGTAATTAACTTAGTCATATGAGAATACAGTCATGAGACATATAACTCAATAATGATGATTTAACTCTATAAAATCGGTTGAAGTGAATCAGATTTTTATAGGGAATGTCAAAATTATAAGTACACTTTGATAGCGAGTACCAACCAGCATGAGTACTAAGTCCAGTGTTTACTGTCAAATACTTCCAACTATCTCAAATTGAATCGACATTAGCTGGAAGAAATGCAGCAGCGTTAGTGATATGTTCATAATTATTTAACAAGAAAACTACTGACTGGTGAGCATATTATTTTAGCACAAGTTATTCAGAAATTAAATTTGCATTTAGGTTGACTTCTAACACACCATTAACTTGGATTGGCACAAGTAATACTACATAATCATCCAGTGACATAATCTAATCACTTTAATTGTTCTGTTAAATGCTTAATATTGTATAAACTTAGTTTTGTAATCAAAGATTGTTGTATATTGCACACAGATGTCCACCGTCCTCAAATTCAATATTTAAAGCGTTGATTGTGTATTCATTTAAGGTCCATGAAACACTGTATTCCAACAGAGAAACATTGTAGTTTTCAACAGTTAGTTAAAGGATATTCCTTTGTAACGTAGAAAAACTCGTAAACTAAATAAAACATATCAACACTATTATAATAACTACTACCAACACAGTAATATTTTAATAGATTATGATATAGTACACCTTATATGAGGCTAATCAAGTGGATTTAAGTCCAATTAACTGAATGTCAAGATAGTTCATAGTAAATGGCGTAGGTTATTGATCTATTATAGCCACCTTATATGTAGGAAGAATCTTCTATTTTCAAAATTCCATCTACAGGCTAGTTATAATAGAAATAATATAACTCACTGATTAGGATAAATTTAAATGATGCTTTTAAGAAAAAGTCAAATCAGTATCGTGAATTATATTGTATATATTTATGCATTATATTATTAGTTATCCTCCTCCTCCTTCCCCCCCACCCAAATATGATTCACCGAAATACTACAAAGTGTTGTATCTAAACACTTACACAATAATTTCTAATGTATGGAATCTTGATACATTAGGTTAAACATTGCACCTGCTACTAGTTTTAAGAAATATTAAATTATTATTATTTAATAACTTATTATGTATTAAATGATTTAAACATACTTGTATTTTCAGCTCTGTTCCTGCAGAAGAATTACTACATCCATCAGCATGCTTAGCATTTATTGTTATGGATCATGATCTTATTATGTCGAATGATTTCGAAGGATGTGTATTCATTCGAACTTCGTTACTTCTTAAATCATTAAATGAAAAAGAACAAAGTTCGGAAAATTCAAAATTAGTTTTCTCGAACGTTCGATCACAAAATCGATCTGCTAATGAATACAAACAGTTACAAATATGTTCATCATTGATTCGTCCTATAAGTAATAGTAAGTGATTATATATATATATATATATATATATATATATATATATATATATATATATATATATATATGAATGCTTTTGACTGATTCTAGAAGCAAGATACCGATAACATCTAGTTTGATAAATGATGGCATATTACTAAATCGTGAAACTACTAACTGTTAGTAAAAGGAAACAGAACTGTAAACGTTATTAATAAATGACTTTTAGAAATCATCGACTACAGGTCTTTATACTCCGTCTAGGTTTGCATTAATTATGATCACCTGATACCTACTTATTAAACTACATTCAACTTTGTTCAAACAACTATTTAACTTCTGTTTTAGCAACCTTATGTAATTTTTTTAATTTAAACTTATCTGCTGTAACTAAATATGTATTATGCTAGACATGTGTCGCAGCATATAGTTACGATTCACCAGCCAGTATGTCAGTAACATAAGCATAAACAAACTGACTAAAAATACAACAACATTGACCAAATCCATAATATAACTAACGTTCAATGGTGTATATACCAAATCCCTCAGGATTGTGTGCTAAGAAGAAACAGTTACTCATTTAAAACAAACCTATATCAGTTTTTATTTTAATACTATATTCATGACAGTACTGCATTCATTTTTGTCATGACGTGAATGCCTTCATCAAGGAGTAACATCAGCTGAACTATTCCGGAAGAAATAAGCAAATGATTTATCCTATACTGAGACTTTTTAACAGTATCTACTTATGATTATACAAAAGGTAAGGCTCAAAGCATTTTGATCTCGACCGTATTAAAGTAGACTGTTTCACATTGCTAACTTTAGTTAGTTCATCACAGAACACAATCATCAATCAGTATTATCGATGTAGTACATCTGCTACACTTACAGATCATAGCTAGATATTTAGGCTTGAATTACACTAGTAAGCTACTTACTAGTCATTTAAATATGTTTATCATAGATTAAAAGAAACAAAACATACTCTGTATTTTAACTATTCATAATGTAATACATAAAATTATTATTGTTTTATAATAAACATTCTCTCTGATAAATTATTTTCATTTACAGAATATGGAGCATTGGATATTTTAGGTCAACGAAATGATACGTATGCCCAAGAGATTTATAAACGATGGAAAACATTAGAAGATAGTGCATTAAATTAATAACATGAAAATATTCACTAAATATAACTTTGGTGATAAATTTTTCTGTTATTCGTTTTTTTTTTCTGTTGCTAATTTCAATAAAACAAGATCGTGTGAATTTATTTCAACATTCACATTATATAATGAAGCATTATTTTCTCTGTCTAATTCATTCCATCTTAGTTATTATATTGTTACTATAATAAGTAGTATACATACTGTATAATCAAGGCATCATTTAACAGTGAATTAAAATGAAACAAATAAATAAATAATCTATTCAATGTTTCAATAGTTACGTCTTGTATGTATTTGTACTCATTCACATTTACATATTATAACGTACAATGAATCACTTTTTTTTCCATGTAAGTAAAGTAATTCATAACTGTTTAATTAATATATTAATATAAATTATAATTTAATGATTTATTGAAATTATTAGTATGGTTCATTAATGATTTACATGAATTAGACACAGTAGCCTAGTGGTGAACGCGGTGGCGTTTGACACGAAGCGGACTGAGTTCGAATCCCAGTGTGAACATCAACATTGGGATGCACGTACATCCAGCCGATGAGTCCCAAATAGGACGAAACGCGCGTCCTAGAATACGCTTCCCAGTCACAATCCAACTTCAATACATAATTAGACAAAAGTATTGAATAGAATTGTGTGGAAAGAATTATTTAGCAAAGTTTATCCTTTTACTTCTTTTTTGTTTTATATTCATTTACAGCAGTTATGCAATGTAGTCGCATGGAAATATACTTTTCTATGTATTAAAAAGTTGTTTAAATTAAATGATTTGGTAGATTTGGCTTTGTTTGTCGGCAACACTATGAGAATTTACTTTAGAATCATTTAGAAATTTCTAATTAATGACTAAAGTTTTTCTAGCTTCTTGGGTTGTCGATAGAAGCATGACTAATCCCTCCTAATAACCTATAAGTTTGGTGATGCTGCTACTTCTGCAATGTCTTATTTATCTGTCGTTTAATTCTTACTGGATGAAATATCATGGGCACCTCACAGTAAATTTGTGTTTATATGCTTTTATGGTAATTCATAACAGTTTACATTCTTCTTATTGATTATAAACATCAATTTATATTAAAAAAAACTCAGTAGTAAACTAATCTTAGGAGTAATTTTACGTAATGCGTATTTCTATACTAAGAATAATTAATGCTAATGTGGATTTATCTAACAATTTCAGTTGAGTCTAAGATTAATTAAATCCACTGATAAATACTTTAAAAATGACATAGACGCTGTATTTGATGCTAAAGGAGCTTATCTCACCTCTCAGAAGTTATGTTGTGTAGAATTATCATTGGTTCCCCTTTTATGCCCAGTATTGTAGTAAGCACAAAATAATGGTTTAGTACGCAAATTACATGAGAGCAGTGTATTGATGTGTTTCTACCATCAATATGAGTTGATGAATATCATGTTGTCTTTAATATCCTGCTAGTCTGTGTTTACTGTCTCTATTCAATTAGTAATCTTCTCACTGATTAATTGTAATGACTTTTTACAGATAGCTGAATATCATTACTTGAAACATCGTTTCACCTAGAATCTATTAGATTACTACAGAAAAATGACAAACTATGTTGGGCAAATTCACATAAGGATAAATACCTTGAAATTATAAAATAAATACCTAAAATAGTAATGCTCATTGCTTAACCTCTAAACATAAAAGTCGACATTAACGAAATTAACATTCGTTAGGAATGTTAGTGAGTTGCTGAATACTACGTTTAGGCAAAGCCGCCCACAGAAAGTGTGTATTGTATTCCGATTCATAACTCCTGATAACTATTTAATATGTATACAGAAGTGCTTACAGAAATTGTATCAAAATGCAAAACATATGGAATAGATGACCAACCACCTCTCGACTTTCAAAAAATGATGTTTCATTTGGTCAATCGTATGCCTAATAATTTTCGTATCGAATAAATATTCCCGATTTTGAAAATAAGAAAATGCATAAACTTAGTATAGCAACCAATGTAGGTTAAATTACCTAGAATAATGTTGAGAACGCCGATACCATTCAAATTAGTTATTATTGTATAAGGAAACTAAAAAAATCGAGCTTCATTTATACGATAGAGCAATTATGATATCCCTTACGATTTATAAAACGTTAAAAGTCTCTTGGTCGATTCCATGTTTATTTAACTGTAAACTTAGAAGGAAATACTAAAGATCCTCTACTGAATACGGGCATACATATAAACCTAATTAACAAGATTTTCATAAAGTGAATTCCTTTCCACAGTGATCGATTACTGAGTAGTGACAAACGCTCTGTTTATGAAGCCTTTACTACTGACAGAATTCTATCAGATCAGTAAATTAAATGACTCAAGATCATATTCAGCACATCTTGATGTTAGGTGGTACGTAACTTATGATTAGTTTCTTTATATTAAAAAATATGGCATTTATAGTGAAACTAAGCACTTGTAATAGAAAATCTATTTAGAGGACCATATTCACAGTTTTACTGTTACTTTATATGATCACACAAATTTCATTTAACTGACCAACAACAAACCAGTTTATGTTGAATTCCTTGTTAGTTTCGGATTTATAGATGAATATTAAAAAGTTAAGTATTTTAATTTACATACTCAATATACGAATGTTTATAAATTGGACGTTTTAACACTGTACTTAGCTTCGACTTACACGGTCAATGATATTACTAAAATCAAAGTCGATGGAATAAGGCTCAAATCTATAAATTGCTGCGTAAAAGATGAATGTTTTAATAAATGAACTATAATTCTTACAAAATAGTCATTGTATACATTTACTTTATTACGAAATAAGATTAATAAATGTACATTCTATCATTTATTTTTCATACAACAAAAACGCATTAAAATAGACAGATAATACAATAGAGCACAACCTAATTGATATTTATTGCCTTATCAAATAAATAATGAACTAAATCAATATATTTTAGTGATAAAACTAAATGAACTATACAAAACCTCTCTAAAACTCACTTAATTAAAATCAAAATGCAAAGAGACTAGATATTTTGAAATAAACAATCAAATCATGTAGATAATAGAAAAAAAAACAATCCTTTATGGTGATCATCAAAAGACAAGTAATAAACAAAATCACTAGTACAGAAAGAGGAAGAAGTAATCAAATAAGGAGGGGATGAAAAAATTACTACAGAAATTATTTTTTTTTGTAATACTTTATATTAAAATGAATATTCGTAGTAAAAAATAAATATAAGTAGAAAGTAGGTTAACCTGTATATTTCTGATATCACTATGGAAGAACAGTTTAATTGTGTAGAGGAATGTTCTAGAAGTAATAAGTAGTGTGTACATGATATCATTTGCAGTAACAATGAGAGAACAATAAGAAATCAAATTAGTACTTTGAAAGAATGTTAACAGTATTTCTCTTCTAACCTTACGCAATCATTGTTGATGAAACTGTTTCAAATTTGAAAATAACACCATACAATTGACCACCTAATCGGTGAGCAAGCCAAGAATTTTTAATTACTGCTATTTTCAGTGTATCCACAGTGAATTTCGCATTTAAATTACAATGAATTGCTCGTCCCATACCTTCAATAACAATTAAATCGACCTATATACAAATATTTAATAAAGATTGTAAAATTACAGTTTCATGGTATGATTTTACGTGATGATTAAAACAACAAACCAACATTATTAAGTCATTTAAGGCGTAAAGAATTGAAAAATATGAATTTTATAGGCTACAGAAGCACTCCAATAAGATTAGCAAGTTAATGGTTTGATTATCTATTTAAATTTAAACTATGATATGAATGGGAACCAAAACTGTATAAGCCACACATTTTTGTGAATAGATGTAACGAATGCAATAGTCAAAAAGGTAAAATCTCACAAGAAAATTACATAAACTGCAACTATGAACATTCCTTTCAATTAAGAAAATCCGTTGACCCTCTCGAAATGCTCTCAATTGGTCACGCGGTTATAGCCTTTGCCATGGAAGTCCTACGTAGTTCTTTAAAACGAAGTGTTATTTACAAGTGTGAGGACAAAAGGGAACGTAAGGATTTTCAGGTCGGTGAAGCGTACGAGATCAAGGATTCTGAGAAAATAAATAGAGGGAGGACCTTTTCTAGCCACCGATTAACAAGGGACTTTATATCTTAACGAATTTTAACTGCCATGTCACTAGGTTAAAGGCTAATGGAGTGGCTTTCCAAAAGAGCCATATACTTTAGTATGGGTGTTTGGGTAGTGTCGGAGCCCGCACATTGTTATGGAGACTTTTATTTTTGAACGATATTATTTTATCAAATTGTGCGGTATATACATCTTGGTGCCAAATTGTAACAAATTTTAAATTGGTAGATAAATGAAGTTTGATGAAAAACTGCAACAGGGTCGCCACTAGCTTCTATTTTAAGCAATATCCGATAAAGTATCAAGCCAATGAGTTATACTGTCCCTAGAACACCAGTTAGGGTATCGTGATGAACTTGCAAATGGCAATTATAGAAAGTTTTTCTCATACCATAACGACGTCACATACCGTCTACAACTTCGCTTTTCGAGCTAATTACTAGCGTCGCATATAATTGTATGGTATGGAAGGTGTTGGGATGACATTTGTAAAACGTGAACAAGCTATTGAACTCCGTGTTTCAACATGGTAAAACAAACTGAATTATCATTATTGTGTCCGAAAATACATCGGCAAACCACAGTATTACTAGCATGATGTTGCCACTAGGTGGAGATGGCCATACATGAGTCGCTGAACATCGTCGGTTAGGAAGCTAGTTTTCCAAAACATACAATAGAACTGCTCACACTGAAGCGATGTAAACCTGACTTTCCAAAGCCAGACTCACGAAAGCTGATCCAGACTGACTTTCATCAAAAGATGATTTTGTGACTAAAAATACAGTATCTATATTAAAGAACTTTCTCCACCCTCCCTACTGCTGAAACTACAGGCCAGCAGGGTAAATGAATTACACTAGTGCACGTCAGAAAGCAAATGCGCCCAAAACTAATTTTGTAGTGTAACGATTAGAGATAGTGATAAGTAGATTCAATTGAAGTGAGGAAAAGTTTGAATTTGTGATTTCTATGGCAAGAAATTATGACTTTAAACTAGAGGCATAAAATTACAGTATTATTTATTGCTAATATAACTACAAAATAAGACGAATAACGAAAACAAAGTGTTAATGAGACACAAATCAATTGTATACATATATATACTTCCAAGATGTTGGAATGCTTAATAAATGAGAAAAAAAACCGTAATCAAAAATAATCAAAGATACAACAAACTAAATCAAACATTTCACAAGAAAGTAGTTTGTGAAGATTTAATTTATCTGAATATTTTTTGATTGAATAGGTGCTCTTTAGGTGACAGGTACTATTGTGGATTCAACAGTTTCCACAATTGATATACACGTTAAACCAGTTCACCATAAGTATCCAATATCCTTCGACTCCTAAGGAATAATCAAGTGGTTGAAATCTGACATATAAACTATCTACATTGATGCGTTTTAGTTGCCTAAAATAATGCTGTTTGCCTTAAGCACATAATATTATATATATATATATATATATATATATATATATATATATATATATATATATATGTACCTGTTCACGTTCTGCTAGTTGAACCAAAGAGCTAGCGATTAGACGAAAATCTAAACAGGGTGAAGTCTGACCATTTTCAGCTAACATAAGTTGTCGATTAGCAAGAGATTCAGCTATTAGTGGCTCAAAAGAAGCAATCATATGTAACAGTAGTTCTAGCTCCTGATAAGTTATATCATTAATGGCAGGACCTGGAACAAAGAATAACAAAAAATTATGTGCTTTTTTAACATCTAGAAACAACAAAATTTTGAAATATGGATAGGTGAAAAGCTAGTAAGTGGGATGTAGACAGTTCAGAATTGGTAGCAAATAGCACAGAAGCATCCCATCGCTGACAACCATTAGTCAGATTTTAGAAAACTACTTTACTGAGCTCAATTAATGAATTTACCCTTTTCATGTGTATGTATGTACAATCAACATAGAACCTGGCACATGTGTGCATCGGTTCAAGTTGCCATACCACCATGGCACTGCAAGATTAACACCACCACCACTAGTAGAAATCGCTTCAATAAAATAAAATAATAATAGTAACAAGGAATGTGAACATATAGAATATGGTTCAGGAGGCGTTGAAAGAAAGTTATGGAATAATTTAAAGCTCATGATTTAAAGGAGGACAATGAGTGAATACATCTGCGCCATTGTGACCGATTCTGGGCCATGTCACTCAGTGTTTCTAGCCACTGGTTACGGTAATCGCGAGGACCCCATCCGGGTAGACTGCAGCTACCGACACGACTTAAACCGGCAGTCAGTGACTTCATGGACTGATGCCATGTTTTAGTTTGGCCACCTCTAACTCTCTTCCATCCTATTCCTATATCGGCCAGCATTGCGCGTCGAGGAAGACAGTGGTTGGGCATACGCAACACATGTCCCAACCACCTCAGTCGATGAAGATTCACAACCTCATCGACTGATTTACCACTTTTGCCTAACACCCGTCGTCTAACCTCGTTATTACTTACTCGGTGATCCCAGCTAATGCGAGCGATGTTTCGTAGACATCGATGGTCGAAAACTAACAACCGTCGAGTGTCATCTACCCTTAATGGCCACGTCTCACACCCATACAGTAAGACAGAGCGAACAGTTGCGCAGTACACTCTCCCTTTCGTTGAGAGACGAATATCTCGTCTACGCCATAGGTTACGTAAGTTGGCAAAAGCCAAACGAGCTTTTTGAATTCGTACCGAGATTTCGTCAGAGACCAACCCATTAGGGCTAATCAGACTTCCAAGATAAGTGAAGTGGTCGACGTGATCAACTACTTCACTCTTTATCTTTAGTTCAGGTGTTGACGAAAACCAGTCCTGGAGCAATAGTTTGCATTTAGAGGGGGAGAAACGCATTCCGAAAATGCTTGCATTCGAGCTTATTGCTGTTAAAAGCTTCTGCATCGTATCAGCGTACCCTTTTCAAGTTTTATATATATATATATATATATATATATATATATATATATATATATATATATATATATATATATATATATATCATCATCATCATCATCATCAGCAACGTAGAACCGGGCACAAACGCCTGTAGGTTCAAGTTGCCATACCACAATAGCACCACGAGAATATTGAGGTAACGTATAAACAGAATACAAGAGAGAAGTAAAGATGTCCAGAAAATAACAATAGAATTTAAGATCTAGATGAGGTTAAAGAGTGAATACACTTGCGCCACTGTGACCGGTTCTGAGCCATATCACCTAGTGTCTCCAGCCATTTGTTGCGATCATCACGCGGACCCCAACCAGGTAGTCTACATCTACCTACATGGCTTAGACCAGTAGTCAAGGACTTCATGGACTGATGCCATGTTTTAGTTTGGCCGCCCCTAACCTTCTTCCATCCTATTTCGGCCCTAGCTAACATGGCGCGACGGGGTAGACGGTGGTCGGGCATGCGCAATACATGTCCTAGCCATCTCAGTCGATGAAGGTTAATGACCTCTTCAACTGATTTACCGTGTTTCCCAAGAACCTTTCGTCTAACCTCACTATTACTAGTCCGGTTATTCCATGGTATACGAGCGATGTTCCGAAGATTCCTATGGTCAAATATCTGGAGACGACGCATATCTTGAGTTTTCATGGCCCACGTCTCGCAGCCATATGTTAAGATGGCGCGGATTGCTGCGCAGTACACCCGGCCTATTGTTGAGACACGGATATCTCGTCTGCGCCACAAGTGCCGTAGATTGACAAATGCCAATCGGGCTTTCTGGATCCGCGCTGAGATTTCATCAGACACCGACCCATCAGGGGTAATGAGACTTCCGAGATAAGTGAAGCGATCAACGCATTCAATTACTTCACTCCCTATAAATAATTTGGGGGAAGAAGCAGACCAGTCCTGGAGTAACATTTTGCATTTGGGAGGGGAGAAGTGCATCCCAAATATGCCTGCATTGTTACTCAACGTGTTCAAGAGACCTTGAATGCTGTGTGCATCTTCACCAAATATGACTATATCATCTGCATATTCTAAGTCGACGAGAGAGCCTCCTGGAAGGAGACTAATCCCAGAGGACTTAAAAGAAGTGAGAGAGATTTCTAACAGTACCTCTATGATGAAATTAAATAAAAATGGGGATAAGGGGCAACCCTGACGGACTCCACTTGAGGATGAAGTTTCTCGTGACAATTCGCCATATGCTCTGACTCGACCAGTGGTGACCGAGTAGAGAGCCTTTATAAGGTTAATGTACTTTTGAGGTACGCCTTTTAATCACAAACATTGCCACAAGACTTCACGGTCAACAGAGTCGAACGCTGCTTTTAAGTCAAGAAATACAACTATAGTTGGGCGTTGGTACATATGTCTGTGTTCGAGGACCTGGAGCAGGGTGAATATGTGATCAATGCAGCCCCGGCCAGGTCTGAAACCAGCCTGGTTTTCCCGAGTCTGTTGTTCCCTAGTGTTGGTTAAACGTCGGATGATTATAGTGGCTAATATCTTAGATACCATATTAGTCAAACTGATTCCTCTGTGGTTATCACAAGAGGATTTCTGTCCCTTTTTGTAGACTGGAACAATCAGCGATCGAGACCAGTCAGATGGGATGGAGTTTAGTTCCCAGACTTTGGCTAATATATCAGTCAACCTGCACGTTAAAACTATACCACCATCCTTGAAGATATCGGTAGACAACATATCAGGCCCTGCTGCTTTCCCACGTTTCAATTTACTTATGACGTTTTCAACTTCACTGAGAGTTGGGGGACCTGTGTCAGTTTTCCATTCGGGTAGCTTGGAGATTGTGGGTAAGCTAAGCGTGGCTGGGGGCCAGTTAAACTGTTCCTGAAAGTGTTCTGCCCAGCGTTCTAATCTTCTAGATTGAGAGTAGATCAACGACCCATCTTTTTCGGAGATGATTTCACTAACTGCCGATTTTTTTATACCGGTGTCCTTAATAAGTCGGAACAGCTGTCTACTATTGCCTGCCGCTGCTGATGCTTCTATCGCTTTTGCTTTTGTTGCCCACCACTGTTCACGATCCATACGCAGACTCTTTGTCAGTCTACGTTTCAGTTGTCGTCGCTCTTCATCATACTCCGAGCCTGCTGGAATGAGTTTTCGAGCCTCCATCAGTTCCCTAGAAGTACTAGAGATCCAATGGTCTTTCATTGGATTGGGGTTAGATGCTGATAGCGCTGCTGCGTATACACCTGCTTTAAAATCATTCCAAGCTACTTCGGGGGAAAACTGTTGGTCATGGGCGACTAAATGCTTAGCCAAACCATTCCTAAATGCAATCTTCGCCTTCTCACTTTCAAAGTGATATCTAAAGGGTTTGCCCGATGTAACCTTTCTGCGACCAGTAAAACGCATAGAGATACGTGCTCTTACTAGGGCATGGTCAGAGTCTAGGCAAGTGCCCCAGAAAGAGCGGCAGTCCTCTATACAACCTCTCCAACGGTAGCTGATGCCGATGTGATCAATTTGTGTCCATCGTTGCGTAGATGTTGGAGGTCGCCAGGTTAAACAGTGTCTCGCCTTATGCTTAAAGTTTGTGCTAGCTAAGAATAAACAGTAGTCTGAACATAACTGCAACAGACGATCTCCGTTGTCTGTTCTCTGGGCTGGGATGCCGAGTAACCCACCTAGGTGCTTTTCAGCCTGATTTAGTCTACCTACTTGGGCATTAAAATCTCCTGCAATAATTACTATGTCTGAGTGCTTAGCTTTCTGAAGGAGGCTAGAGAACTTCATATAGAAGTCGTCTTTCACTTCATCTGTGCTGCAATCAGTGGGGGCATAAGCAGAGACGACGAAAAGGCATCGGCGTGTGTCCCTATCTTTCCGAGTTCGTACTGAGCCATTTAGACGGACAGCACATAGACGACTGTCTACAGGAATCCACTCGAGAAGAGCCTGTTCTGCACGTAAGCTTAGTGCTATACCTACACCAGCAAGGCCACGTGAGCTAGCTGTAGGGTCTCCAGATAAACGAAGAGTGAAGTGTGCAGTTCCATTGCATTGACTAGGTGAGGTCAAACGGATGACCATGCTGGGATCCTGTATGCTTGTTTCGGAGACACAGCATACATCAATTGCAAGAGATTCTAATGTTTTAGCTAAGGCAGCCTGTTGACCGATTTGACACAGCGTACGCACATTAAAAGCTCCAACATGAAGTTTAGAGCGTGGCTTCAGGAGACCTGGTATGATAATTTGGGAACTCGGGTAACCAGTAAAAGTGGCGCGCATAGAGACTGTAGGAGAAGTGTTACAAGTAGAGACCAGAGAGGGAGAACGTGTTTGATCATGAACAAGGTGAACTCGAGTGCTATTAGCGGTATGAGGGCGGTTATCACTTCCCGGTTGCCCACACCGTGGAAGGGTCATTCTTGAGGAACCTGAAAGAGAAAGAGGATTAGGGTAGGTCGTGATGACCTGAGAGTGTGACCGCAGTGCCCAGGGGACGGCTGTTTGAGGTCGGTCAAGTATATTAAGTGTTGCTCCGGTTGTCAGAAGGGGAGGCATCGGCCTCATGGCTTCCGAAGGAGCTCGGCTTTCACCATGAAGCGTCATATTAGTCCTTCCAACTTCCAGGGCAGAGTTAGAATGGTTATAAAGATATATATATATATATATGTATATATATATATATATATATATATACATTATATGCATACTGTGGTATTTTTCTCGACAATTTCATCACACTGTCCTACTGTTATGTGGCAGCTTGAATTGATACAGGTAAAGTTTATGTTAAGTATTTCTTAAAACTGACTAGTTTCGTTTGTTATCTTTTTGTCACTATCGTAGCACAAATACACCGGGTGAAACAATGAACTATCAACTAAAGTACTCCATCGAAATATAATCTTAATGTACCAGTCAAAACATTAAAAAATTGCAACATAAGAAAGTAAAACTTTGTATGTATGAGCCTCAGATATATATGCAACTATATGCAACAAAGCGCTAAAAGCCGGAAAAGGGCATGAGACAGATAAACAATGCCACACAAAAGCCCATGAAATGTGACGGTATGAACCACTTTAAGACAATTATAGGGAATCGATTCGCACCACTGAGGCAAGTGAATTTCACTCTCTCCAACACTTACAAATTGAAAAACGTACAACAATGTATATAATCATCCAATAAAGAGTAATTTTATACACAAATAGGTGGATAAGTGTTGACAAAAATGGCTTTATTTCAGTTCATCTCCTACAACTTTATCACAAATTGCTTCGTTGTTCCTCTCTTCTTCTCGATTACTGAAACTTTCATACTTTCTATACCTATTTTCCACCTACGTAATTGTTACATATTATTATTATTATTCAACTTCTTATTAGTATTTCCATTCCTTTTAAAAGATGTCCCACAACCCATCATCTCGATAATCGCTCTCACTGATTCCTTTATTCATTAATTAAAATTCCCGAACGCCAAACATTTTGTTCATGTCGAACATAATAACTATGTTAAACGACTATAATCATCTTCATAAATACGCTTCAATTTGAAATAATATTGCGCAGCATACAAACATTTGATTTGTATTAATTTGTTTTGCATAATATACATATTACTGTAGAACCTTGATGTAACTAATGGAATAGAAGAGTTACTTAGCCCCATCATTTATTTTTGCTAAAAATAGTATTACGAAGCTCCTTAATTCACTTGTGCCTCATTCTGCAAAAGGTATGCAACGAAAAACATGATTATATGACATTAATAATTAATTAGAACAAAGACGTTTAAACGAAGAATATTCTTTTCGATAAATGCTCATCTGGTTCTAAATTATTTTTGTTAGTTCGAAATTAACAATCACAAAAATAGCCTATTCTGAGGCAGATACAACATCATTTAGTAAACGACAATTGAAATAACACAACATTATTAATCAAATATATCTCTGTACATGGGTGACATAGGAGAGGGGGTGGTGACAAAAATACAATTAGATCAAGTGTATGCAGTCAAAGGTTGAATCGACTAGGCAAGACTTTGTAAAATGGAGTAAGTGATAATTAAAATTGATCACATTCTAATAATAATAATCAGAAGAATTATAATCAGCTCATTTGTTTGGCTTTAAACTATAGTTACGAAATAAATAGGAAGAAACGAAAGCAATACATAAAACTCTCAGGGAGAATCGCTACCCCATGAAGTTTATAAATAAACATGGCATCATGAAAATAAATAAAAAGGTGATTCAGATTGTAGATAAAAAGTCACTTTTCATGCGACAAGCATTTAGAGGGGATGTACCTAGCGAAATGCTAACGTTGAGGTTATGCAGTTCCATTCGAAGAACATTTAACGCAGGAAAACTATAACGAGTGTTTTCTACCCTCTCTTTGGTGATACTGAGAATGAAGGACAAATTACCTAAGCTTGCAACTTCATTTTATATCTATCAGTTCAACTGCTCTTGTGGAGCAAGTTACATTTGAAGATGCACAGGTAATTTACTCCTCCGTGCTAGTGAGGACCTTCTAGTGCGGTTAACCACAGGTGTCGTCAGAAGTATCAACAGTTCAATATTAGCTCACATAATTCAAGCAGGTATAAAGCGAGTATAAATCAATCATTTACAATAATATTTTGTGTAGATAGTAATCTGCCAAGACCACTTGAATTCAAGGTTCTTAAAACGGCAGAGGAGATAGCTATACACGTCAAGAGGCTATAACTGTGAATACAGTATAAGTACGTTCAACCCTTTCTCCTGACACGGCCGACGCAAAATCCATTAAGTCAATCCCACCTTAATCATACGATGACTTAATTGTAGTAATGCACATGTACCTTTCTTTATGTACATTTCTATAACTTAGGTTTATCTTATCCAAATACTACTCTTTATTCACAAATCTCCATATTATTATTAATATTATTATCAATCAAGACAAAGAATGAAGTTGAATATCACCAAATCTTCTCTTCTAATTTCTATTTGCTTCATAACGTTTTTAAAACTAAACGAATAAACTGATTACAATTATTATTGTTATTTTGTTAAGAATTTTGATCATCCATTTTACAAAGTCTTTCCTAGTCGATTACGCTTTAAGTAGAATTCAACCTTTGACTACATACACTTGATCTAATTGTATTTTTGTCACCACCCCCTCTCCTATGTCACCCATGTACAGAGATATATTTGATTAATAATGTTGTTATTTCAATTGTCGTTTACTTCTCACGTTACATGATGATGATTATTTTAACATTAACATTCGTATTTTGCAAATAACTCGGAAAATATATATCCAAATTATCCTTGATATCTAAATGATGTTGTATTTGCCTCAGAATAGGCTATTTTTGTGATTGTTAATTTCGAACTAATAAAAATAATTTAGAACCAGATGAGCATTTATCGAAAAGAATACTCCTCATTCAAATGTCTTCCTTCTGATAAACATGGAAATTTTCAAGCTACTAATTAATCGCTGGGAAGATTTAAATTGTTTGCTTATAATTATCATAAAGTCCACAAAATAAATTAACTAAAAGCCTCCAAGGCACTGTGTGACGTAGTACAGTTCTTTTTCAAAGGTCCATTCAACAGGACCAATTATAAAGAACAAGTAATGTGCTAGAAACTGAAAAATCAGGACGAAAAATAATAGGCAATGCTCAAAAACAGTCGGTATTTTTATATAATTAGATGAAAAAATTTATTACTCGAGATTTGAAGAGACCAATAACTGGAAATATAAAATAGAATTCCAACTGCATGATGCATGACACTGGATTTCAAATAGTGTATACGATTAAAAATTAGTTGATATTTAAAATGATGGTTTGTAATGTGAGTGGTTAAACAGCTGGTCATAAATTAGGACAACACAAATAAGGGAACAATATTGATTTCAATAAGATAATTGTTACGCGTTACTCTAGTATTCAGTAATATTCACAAGTTGATATGGAAAAAATAAACTAATAAATGAAATGTGTGTCAATAATAACAACCGGATGAAGTTTTCAAAGAATAAGGATCTAGATTCGAAGACAGAGGTTTACTGATATTATACTAGCTATTTATGATTCCCATGAAACTACACAATTAGATATATCATGACTTCATAAACTACTCAAAACTCGAAACTCAGGACTTCCTTTAATTTAGGCAGTAAATACACGAAATTAATAGACGTTATTTCTTTGTTCATGAATGTGGTTCTAGTTGAGACAAATGGCGTTATATAACAGTATCTGAGAAACAAATCAATATTAAAACTAACGAGGTTAACACCAAAGAATTACTTTAAAGGTCAAAATAAATATTCATTTTACCTTTGATGGTGCATATAGTAGATAAACTGATGGAAACTATGGGTTCATGTCCAGACCTTGCTTGAGCACATTTTTCTTTAGGAAATTAGGGAGACTACTGATAAGCTTGACTTTTACTGTTGCTACGTCGATAAAGCTTTCATTACCTCCCATTAAAATATTATTAAAGAACTTCTAAATAAAGTTATTGGAAAATCTACCAGGCAATCAGTGTCACTTGTAAAGAAGAACTTGAAAAATAAGTTACATTTCCCAAATGTTTTGTTAAACAGAAAAGAAGATTGTTTGTAAGTGTAAAAGGAAGGTTTATCCGCATGACAATATCTACATTTCTTTCCACATATCCACATCCTTTACTCATTCTTTACAGTAGCCTGACCAGATGCCGAGCAATCAGAATGAGTAATATTGGCCCACCTGAAGCCATAAACAACCGCATAGAGTTGATATATAATATGTTGAGTGAAATGGGCAACCCACAGAGTTTCCTGAAAGAGCAAGATCGAGACATCGAAAGTCTGTAGGAAACCTCCGTTCTCAAAGTCATAAATCAACGAAGACAGCTAGCGACAATCTAGACGATAGATTGACTAAAACAGTGAAAAGGAATTTTATGCAGCTAATTTATTTTTATCATTTTTCAGTCGATTGGTGGTGATTACTCCACTCAACGATAAGCTATTTGATTTGTTAGAACAATATACTCTTACCAATCCAGGAGCTTTTGTCAAGAAAGTTATATAAGACGCATAACCAGACGACTAAGTCTACGCGTTAGCGAACACTTTTTAACGTGATCTGGATAAATTGCTATACTTTCCACATACTATCTCACATGGTTGATACTGAGCGTGTGGTGAATAGACAGCAAACCGTTGGAGTTATTTATCAAATACCTATCAACCTTCAAATGCACGTATATATTACTGAATATTAGAGTAAAAGCTGACGAATGTCTGATTGAAGACAATGTTCGCATATACGTGTTGTTCTAGTTTGCAAATGGAATTCTCAATATTTTAAGATAAATTATAAAACAAGATTTCAGAATCCAAAAACTTAATTTACTTGAGTTAGCCGCCATTATTACTTTAGAACCACGACGAAGAAATTCCATAGCAAATGGTAATACACCAAGTATAATGTCTGCACCACTGTTATCACAAAAAATTAAAACACAACGGTAAGGTAATCCAGACACACTAATACGATCAATCCAAATATCATAATCATCAACTAACCATGGTCTAGCCTGTAAAAAATATATCAGATTAAAATGAAATGTAATCATATCAAAATTATATCAGACAGGAATTTAATTGTTAATGATCATAAGAAAGGAATGAACACTTGTCAAAGTTCAATTAATGTATCTCGCTTATAAAACACAGGCCTGTGTACTTAGTTTTAGTGAAGTTGCCCAGTTGAAGCTGTTCGACTTTAGTATGTTCGAACCTTGCTTCACATATTTCGATAGAGTGGTAGGACTAGTCTTTACAGTGAAGTGGGGTTCGAAACAAAGTAGAAAAATCTGTACCTACTAAATGAGACACTGTATAGAGCACTAAATTACAACTTACGCGTGAGCCAAAGCTATTTTGCCTCTATTCTACTACTATTCTATCTCTATGAATGTGTTCCTAGAAAATTTTTCCACTATTAATTTATCCAGTCTACTCTAATTTTTATTTGATTGCACAAAGATATCATGCTTCTGTAGCTTTACTTTCGACACTATACCGATAATGCATGTTTTGACTACGAGAAGTTATTTGTCAGAAACAGAAATTCTCCGTAAACCAAAGCAGATAATATCAATACAAAGATTCTTTAGCGCCATCGCGATAAGCCAAAATCACGCATTGGTGACAGCAGCCTTTCTTCATAATCCTCAATTCCTGCCACGAGATTGAGGACATAGAGGGGATATGTGTTCGATTATAATATTCTTCTTCTTGGCATAAGACGGTCCAGATTAAGGTATGCTCAGAATATGCTCGCAAAGCTGTATTATGATTCTAGTCAATCTATGCATTCGAATAATCAGGAAAGTGACAGAACATTCTTGTGTGGATTTTATATAAACTCTAAGGTATTTAGTTACTTTGCACTTTGATGTACCTGTCTCTGAATATATTTCGCGACCTTTCTGATTTTAGATCAAGTTGGTGAAGGTGTAGTATCGTAGATCACTAGATACAGATAGAACATGACAGTACTGATTCAATAGGAGTAAATTTGAAACACTTCGAATGACAGCCAAAACTCGGAGGAAAAGTAATGAAAACCGACGTACGGCAATGTACGCCAGAGTTTAATGATAGCAATTTGGTCAAAAATTACCATACTGAAACACCGCCTTAGATGACTTCAATTGCGTAAGTGGTTGGCGTAGGACTAGGATGGAAGGTAGTCGCAGGGGGGGAGATTAAGCCAAAACGTGGCATCAGTTCGTGAAGCTGTTGATTACTGATACGAGTCAAGTAAGGACTCCTTGTTGTCTTGGTTGGAGACATCGGATAATATAGCTAGGAATAAGTAGCAATGGCGCTGATGCATTCTTTCTCTGTATTTCGTTGGATCATGAGATTTACAATTATATTATACCTTTCACTCTATGAGTTAATTTTCTTCTTTTGAAATCATATTCTTATGATCTAATCTTTTCATAGCCATTTATGTTTTAAATACTTTTACTACCTAAGTATCCATCTTGTTTTGCTAATATGTTGTTTCAACTTTGTTATGTCGGACCACTAAAGAAGAGTGAAAGAACTTATAGGACTGTATTTTAGAGGACTAATTCATTTATTCTGGTCGTGTGTAATGTAAACATTACATTTTTATTATTGTTATGTTCCTCTTACTCTGTCCTCCCGTTTAGTATATTTGCTGCTATTGTATTGTCTCTTATTATGGACTACAGTTAATTAGTTGTGTACAAGTTCCCCCTATTCACTGCCACAATCTCTTCTGCTTTGTATTAATGTGAAATCCTTAATTGGTTTGCTGTGCGGTCTGAATTTGTGTATATATAAAGGCAAGATTAAAATACAATATGACCGGCAATTGGACTGGATTGATTGTGTCTGGTTGGCTCGTAGCTGGTGTCTTCTCTATTCCGGCATTGGGGGGTTGATAGTCGAGGGGCTGACGTATCCGTACTCTTATTGGCAGTTATCAAGGTCACCGTGTATTATTCCGCAATACATAACAAACTTGAACCGATGTACGTATGCCCCATCCTCTATGTTGCTGGTGTATCCAGCTGACTGTTTCCATAATGTTATTTGCTGACAGTGAGACTAAGAGGAGAAAGTAGTGGTCGGTTTACGACATGACGGTGATATGAAAAGTTATTTTACTAAATTGGTAGGTTTTGCTCCATCACAACTCACTGGGTGTTCTAAAGTATTATGCAAATCAGTGGTTTATGATGTTATAACACAATAAAGATCTTCCTTCAGTTTATTGCTGCATTCTTCATAGTTATAAAATTATCTGTTATAACTGACCAAAAATTTATATGGGTAATGTTTTTCTGAATGGACTTTTATTAAGTATTATATTTATTCATTTGCTTATTAACAATATGACTTCTATCTACTTCATAACATTACCACTGCCCTTAAATGGAGAATTTCCGTGCACTAATATACTAAACATAAATGTTTTAAATAAACATAAAATAACGACTTTGGATTAAGTTAATAAAACTGTGGTATAAGTTAAATAATTTCATTTATAGGTCTGCTACTCATATATTCTGTAAGATATTGATTTTGCTCCCTTATAGTCCTTAGATTTCGTACTTGTCCCTCCACTTGAAGATGGTTTTTCATACTCATTTTACTGACCAGTCTTTCTAAAGTAAATTTAGTGAAGTGGGATCATAACCTGATTCAGTGACTAAAAGTTTAGTTCATCGACTACTGAAAAAACTTCTTTGTAAAAAACAACAAATAATGTAGCCTACTTGAACTTTATTTAACGTAACATGAAAATCAACGACACCAAATTTGTTCTGTGGCGCTTTCTTTAGAAATTGAACTGCCTCAGATGCACCCCAGTCAAACATATTGCCAGCCAGAAGACCTTGAATTAAAGACATCTGACGATCAGGCCAACTCAATTTGGATAATTCACTTAATCTATCCGTAAGAGCAGAAAGAGCAGCTCGATTTTCACACTTTCAAAACAAAGGAAAAAAACATCATTTATGTAAGGACACCAAAAATAGTTTATTGAACAAATGCTTTATAGTTACTGTGTAATATTCTAGGATGAGTATTCTATGACGTCGGAATTATCAAAAAAAGTTAAGTAAAACTCGACAACCAAATATGTGTTCAGAAATTAGACAGTGAAAGCTAGTTGTTTTTTTGGTTAACGATATTAATGATTGTAACTAAACATGCGTAGTAGTGTAATATCATTTATCATAACTTGCTTACTCTTTTCTGTAAACAAAAGACATCTCCAAAGCCATATTCACGTAAAAAGTGTTGTTGAGCGGATAAAAGGCAACGTACAGTGAGTACTCCACGACCACTGGGATCAGCACTTAATTCATGCAAAAATCGTTTATATCTTTCAGCAAACTGATATGAACGTTCGGCAGCATCAGACAATGTATCGGATTGACTTTCTTCAGCTTTTTCTCTGTGATAGTCAATACAACTCTGGAAGATACACGAATGAAATGTATCCAATTAAATAATATGCTTAGGACTGAATATTACTTGATATATGAATACAATAAGCGAAATAATCAGTGAAACGTTTTCAGTCAGTTCTAAGCAATGTAGGACATAGGGCATACGCACATCAGTTCAAGTTGAAACAACACATTAGCAAAACAAGATGGACACTTAGGTAAAAAAAAGTATTTTTAAAAGTACTAGGTAAATACGTAAGTCTATTGATGAAGTAGTAAATCTTCATCAGCTAAGGTGGTTAGGACATGTGTTACGCATGTCAAACCACTGCCTACCTCGATGAGCAATGTTGTCTAGTATAGAAGTAGGCTGGAAGAAAGCTAGGGGCGGCCAAACCAAACATGGTACCAGTCCATGGAGTCATTGACGATTGAGCTGAGCCATGTTAATAGTACACCTTGATTGCCTCGGGCACTTTTCACTCTGTGGTTCCAGAAAACGCGAGTAATATTTTGGGGCCAGATATGATCAAACACTAGCAAATTACAAATATCCTCTGCTACTAAAGGCCACATATCACAGCTACATAATAAAGCGTACTGAACCGCCTGAGTAGCATACTAATACTTCGGTTAACAAATGGACACAGGATATTTCGTATACCTGATTGCTTAACATCTAGTAGACATTGAAAACAAGCAAAATACTAACATTCGGTGGATAGAGTTAAGAACAAAAACTAGATACCTATAAGGACAGGGAAACAAGAAAACTAATAATAAGTACTCTTCTTAAATAAATCACTTAGAATCTTCTCAATTTATGCTAATAAGTTAATAATCTGCCTATTATTGCAGGTTCATTATAGTAATAGATTAGTGATTAAGGATCGCTAACAATCACTACTCAAAATATTTCGCTAGTTTTGTTTAATTGACTGATACACTTCAAACATTCTTTTGAAAATGAAAGAAAGTGAATTTCTAAAGAAATAGAAGTGAATAACGTGAATTTCATAGTATATAATAACAATGAATGGTATGAAAGGTTATGCTTTTAAGTTAATTTTACACATTAACTGTTAACAAGTGTTCTGAAATGGGCCTACAGGAGCATACTTTCTACCAAATTAACGAGAAATTATTAAGCATAAGCATACTACTGAGTGCACTAATGCTGTAGAATGAAAACCAGACACCAGTACAAACTGGAGACATCAACGAAGCTGTTTACACATTAGATGACGCATTACAAACAAACGCAAAGTCATCATCATCATCAGCAACGTAGAACCGGGCACAAACGCCTGTAGGTTCAAATTGCCATACCACAATAGCACTACGAGAGTATTGAGGTAACGTATAGACAGAATACAAGAGAGAAGAGTAAGTAAAGATGTCCAGAAAATAAACAATAGAATTTAAGATCTAGATGAGGTTAAAGAGTGAATACACTTGCGCCACTGTGACCGGTTCTGAGCCATATCACCTAGTGTCTCCAGCCATTTGTTGCGATCATCACGCGGACCCCAACCAGGTAGTCTACATCTACCTACATGGCTTAGACTAGTAGTCAAGGACTTCATGGACTGATGCCATGTTTTAGTTTGGCCGCCCCTAACCTTCTTCCATCCTATTTCGGCCCTAGCTAACATGGCGCGACGGGGTAGACGGTGGTCGGGCATGCGCAATACATGTCCTAGCCATCTCAGTCGATGAAGGTTAATGACCTCTTCAACTGATTTACCGTGTTTCCCAAGAACCTTTCGTCTAACCTCACTATTACTAGTCCGGTCATTCCATGGTATACGAGCGATGTTACGAAGATTCCTATGGTCAAATATCTGGAGACGACGCATATCTTGAGTTTTCATGGCCCATGTTTCGCAGCCATATGTTAAGATGGCGCGGATTGCTGCGCAGTACACCCGGCCTTTCGTTGAGACACAGATATCTCGTCTGCGCCACAAGTGCCGTAGATTGGCAAATGCCAATCGGGCTTTCTGGATCCGCGCTGAGATTTCATCAGACACCGACCCACCAGGGGTAATGAGACTTCCGAGATAAGTGAAGCGATCAACGCATTCAATTACTTCACTCCCTATAAATAATTTGGGGGAAGAAGCAGACCAGTCCTGGAGTAACATTTTGCATTTGGGAGGAGAGAAGCGCATCCCAAATATGCCTGCATTGTTACTCAACGTGTTCAAGAGACCTTGAATGCTGTGTGCATCTTCACCAAATATGACTATATCATCTGCATATTCTAAGTCGACAAGAGAGCCTCCTGGAAGGAGACTAATCCCAGAGGACTTACAGGAAGTGAGAGAGATTTCTAACAGTACGTCTATGATGAAGTTAAATAAAAATGGGGATAAGGGGCAACCCTGACGGACTCCACTTGAGGATGAGGTTTCTCGTGACAATTCGCCATAAGCTCTGACTCGACCAGTGGTGACCGAGTAGAGAGCCTTTATAAGGTTAATGTACTTTTCAGGTACGCCTTTTAATGACAAACATTGCCATAAGACTTCACGGTCAACAGAGTCGAACGCTGCTTTTAAGTCAAGAAATACAACTATAGTTGGGCGTTGGTACATATGTCTGTGTTCGAGGACCTGGCGCAGGGTGAATATGTGATCAATGCAGCCCCGGCCAGGTCTGAAACCAGCCTGGTCAAAATGTATCAGAACATTATCATGTAGATCTCTTATGATACTCGAGTAAAGAAACTGATCAAAATGTTAATTCAATGGTTATACTATCTGGTTAATAACACTTACATCAAAACAGCTTAACCAATAAATTCTAGCTTCTTCATCATGAGTTAGGTCCCACGTATCTGGTGAATAATTTGCAGGTGATTCAAGTAAGTGAAACATTTCCAGAGAATGCGCAAATACGCGATCGAGTTCAAAATTATACAGTCTTGAAATTTCGTGTTTCTGTACAGCATGCCTGAAAGTGCCAGTCAAAACAGGCTTATCTTCCCCTGCTTTCTGAGAGGTTACAACGGGTTTGGTACCCGACACATTATCCACTGGCGAATTCGCAACTGCTGCATCATAGGGTAAAACGCTTCTGAAATCAGTCTCTCCATTACTGCGATTAATCCCATGTGGTTTTGACTCAAAAGAATTATCACAGAAAGAAGTATTACTCGAGTTAACCACATAGTTCTCAGACCACAATGCTTTCCTTTCCGTTGAATTATTATTCACGAAAGTCTTTAGAAATGCACCTATGGCTCCTAAATATCCTTCATGTCGTAAAAACAAGGCTTTGTATTCTCCTCCTGACCAAAAACGAACAGCATACGTAATTACCTTGGTGTATAGAAAACACAAATGCGGGGAACTTAGTCAAATAATATGAATGAAATTCAAGTCACTTATGTAAGAAATGTAATCTAGCATGCGTATGAGCTTAAGCTGGCACATTATAATTAGCTCAAAAGATTAAATTAACAAAATGAATACTACAATATACCTCAGATAAAAATAAAATGGTATGTAAGATGCATTTGGGACATGTTACTCAATATCTCCAACCACTAATCGTGTTTATTGTGCAAACCCGAATCATACAATCTGCACCTATCAGGCGACAACGTGCATCGAGGGATGCATCTCAACACATATCCCAGCAACCTAAGACGATGAAGGTTAATAACTTCATTTTATTTATCATATTACTGTTTCAGAACATAACCTCTCTGTATTTGTAATTTAAAATTAATGTAACGTAACAGGAATTGGATATAATTTACAAGTTATCGATATGCTTTTCATTTTGTAAATGAGTGAAATGATTTTCTGTTATTTATATCATTATAATATAATCAAAAAACATTTATGAATATTATGGATACTTATGTTTACTGCTACCATGTCATAAATATAATATGCTTTCTTAGATACTAGTAATTTTAATTCCCTTAAATAGACTGAATCAAGCGGTTGTGATATATCTTACAAATGCCCAGTCGATAACTACAATGGAACAATAGATCGGTGAGCAAAGGATATCATTGGAAAAATTTAACTGCCTTCAAAACCACGATTACAGTACGCTAAATGATTGAGCCACATCGGGTGTAACTTTACCGGTTGAGATATGTATTATTTACGAGGTAAGGATTAGTGTACTTGAAGTAAAAGGTTAGTTGTACCATCCAGTTGAAAATCGAAGTGGTGGCTTGGTAGTTAAACTACCAGGTTTCCAATCAGTTGGTCGCAGGTACGAACTCTAGTCCAGTTCTCTCAATTCGGGTAATCAGTTAGTATAGTAACACCAGTTTACTGAACAGCACAATTTATCGCCAGAAGCACTAATTTTCTTTGTTTTAATCGCCGCTTCCTTTGTTACCTCTCTCATCATCTAGTTAATTCCCTAATACTGTGCTGATGTGAATCATGTTGTACTGGACAGGTAAATGCTTCAGTCAAGTTATTGAGCTCATATCTACGACAATGAATCTGAAGTAGAATTCTAACTAAACGGCAAATGACCCCATTATGATGAACATAAATGTATGTTTTAATATTAAGAAAAAAAGCTTACTTCCATCGTTAACCCATGTCCTCGAATAAAATAACCACCGAAAATAATTCGTGTAAGGTTATGCTGTTTAGCGTATAAACAAGCCAATTGGCCTATATTACTGTAAATATTAATCAAGTGGAATAATGATATAATGTAGCATTAGCAATATCATTTTTCAAAAGTTATAAAAAAGTGTGAATAGGTTAGCAAATAACATTAATTAAGAGTCTATTCTTAATGAAACTATCCTGTCATTCATATATGCATACTCCGTAGAAATACGCAGTTGTCTAATAAAAAAATGACCATTTGACAACCAGCATACAAAACAATTTTCTTTACATATAAAGGCTTGATAGTCCTGGATTTAATTTTGCATGAATCTAAAGCAGTGCATTTAAGGAATCGTAAACAGAAACAAAGGTCTTTTTAGGTCACTCTGGACCTCGTTGGTTCACCACCTCATAATTTGCCCAGGTGCAACATACTTGCATACCGGATTCATAGTCCCAAATATATATCGACCACCAAAACTAGAAGATATTGCACTAGATATGCATCTGGTCTTGTCAATAGATATGGCACACTTGGGGACCATCATTAGTTTTAGGTACGCGTCCATTCTTACTACTCAGGTCGGACAAGCGCTCTTGCTGATTATGTAGTTCGAATTACAATGTATCAAGTTAAATTTGTGAAGTGTACGACTTCAAAACTACTACCACAAATCCTTTTTTTAAATGTAACGATATAGTGATATCAGGATAACTAAAATAAAAGGAAGAAATGACGATACATACTTACTTGCTAACTGTGATTAATAGGGACTTCACCATATCGGCTAATGCACGAGGTTGTTCTGGGTGACGAGCAGCTAGGCCGAACGAGCTTGCAATCACGTCGCCAGAAAGTCCAAGAGCATCATAAGCGCCTCCGTATATGTCGCGTACAAGCATGTCAATATGACGATGGTCACCAGAATCCGCCATTTCCAGAAGCTCATCAAAGGTAAACTTTCCTGCATTAATAGGGTCAATATAAATTACCAGTCGGTCAGTTACACCGTAGAACTTGGCACATGCGTACATCAGTTCAAGTTGCGATGCCCTGGTTAGCAGACAGATTAAATTGCCAGGCCAAATTACCAACAGAACACGATAATAAGACGTCAAACTAGCATCAAGGAACTAACGAGTGGTAAGAATACATATACAAGAATCCTTAAATCAAGATTATAATGCTGCATAAGAAGTAATAAGGCACCCAATTGCATGTGAAGTTCTTATCAGTGTATTAAGAATGCAGATGAGGGTACATCAATCACTAATCCTCTAGTTTTATCTGACACTATTCCACGTTAAATGTAATCGCGAAACACCTTATGGTTCAAGTAAGGTAGCTAAGATTTTAACAACCATCAAAAATGCACTACATAACTGAAATCTTACCTCCAGATAACAGCGTTCCTAAACCCCAAAAAGTACCACCTCCAATAGACGTTCCGCCGACTCTTTGATAAGACGTAGGACTCTCAACTTTCAAGAAACTAACACCAGATCCAACATTGACCAAAAGGAAAGGAAACGTACTCACTAAGCAATTTGAAACAAAGACGTGTGCTGGAGTAGCATGTTTGTCATAATAAAATAATTCATCGGGGATATTTCGAAGCATGAATACACACCCCCTTATAAGACAATCCATCTCGTCCTCTTTATCTAACTCAACTCCTAATTTCGAGCAAATTAGTTCACGATAGCGATAAGCCCCACCGCCAGTGACTTTGATTTTATTGAATACTTTTCTGGATAAAGTACCTTGTTGGATGATGTTAAAACGAATAAAGTCCAAGCATTCTTCAATATTCCTAGTTTCAAATTTCATGAAACATAATTTTTGCCCTTCATCTTCGTGTTCTGCATATTCGTAGAAGTCAAATGGTAAGTCACTTTTACTGAAACTAGTACAACATTGCTGTGGTACAGAACGTCGATACCGAAAAACTCGTTTGTAGACCAATTTCGCAAGTGAACCTCCTATGTCTAAGGCAAAAATATTTTCGTTATCATCATGGTCGAACGATGGGTCAGACACCTGTGAAAGGTCGACTGCCGAAGCATACGACATAGCCGGGACCTTCGAGAAACAAATCTGTGGACAAAAGAGAAGACCATAAATACGTTAAAAAAGCAATTTATCTAAGATAAAATAAAAACGGAGCCAGCTTCGTAATATTTAGCATTTAAGCCTAACAGGATTTGTGACGGAAAATCAGATAAAATGAGCCACCTGAAGAAACGAGTGGAAAAACAGTACATAGTTTAAATGTAAGCTGGGATGAATCAGCGTTTCAAATAGTATTATTCGTATGTAATGGGTCAGCAACTGAAGGAAGCGATCTTAGCACCAGAGATGAACAGTCTACAAGGTAAAAAAAAAATGGAACAAAACAACTGTGAATAAAAGCACAGAGAGATCATTTACAACCACTCACATTCAAAACCTGAATTGGTTCCTGAGTGTGTCGTGAATGTCATACATTAGCAGCACGTGAACACATAACGTTAAATCCCAAACTATTGACATTAGACATTCCAATATCCAATATCCATATTACAAGCTATTTTAAAACAACGGATTTCGTTGTGCTCGCATCTTGAGTTTCGTAATTTCGGTTTGTGAACTTCGGCTTCCTTTAATGGTTGGCCGGTTAAAAAGCAGTCTTGTCCCTGGCAATTTCAGCTAGTCTGTATTTCGTTTTTTTATTTTTTTTTCCTTTTTTCCTTTTACTCACTTTTTAGCTTCTTTTCTCGTTTTTTTCAAACCCTTATAATGCTCTAGTTTCCGCCACCTTGGTTCTGTTCAAGATAGTCTGGTCCGTAAGGAATGCCGTAGAATGGGTAAAGCTTGGAAGCAATATCAGATTTTCAGCTCTTGTTGCAGGATAATCTAGGTACAACATAGTTGAAACCATTTAGAGAGTATGCGTGATTCTTTTTGTTCCACACATGAATGACTTTGTCGAAATGAAAGCAGGCCCATCTTAATCTGCCCAACTCAGGAGTCAGATTCGCCTGAAGTTCATACGGTAGACGACCACGCTACTTTGGCCGTATAACCATAGCAACTTCTAACGATTGAACCCACTCGCATAATTAAGAATAAATCAGTAAGCAGTGATGGATGGGGGAAGAAGTTATATTTGATCGTAAGTGTCGGAGCGCTAATTGGATAACAACGTCTAAGCTGGATAACTAGAATGCGACTTGTTACCCACATTGTGTCGTGTCGTGATCTTGTGGTGATGCGTGACCGAAAACCTTCAATTTGTGGTGTTTGCTAAAGCAAACATAGTCAGCATCAATGTCGAGAGCCTGAGCAACTAGTTGTTTTGGGGATCATTCACCTCGACTAATCAATTACCCCCCCATCTACCCATAATGGGTTTGGAAAGACCCACAAACTTACCAGCCAAAGGATAAATCTCAGTGTGTTAGATATTGTAAACGTTTCTCTGATAGCTTGCGATGTTATGCAGCTTCTGGACGTCTGTACCTACACTAAAAAGTCGTTGCTTAAAAGACTGTGTACAAAATATATTCTTTATCTTAAGTGTTCTTCCCTTCATTTCCAGACGGCTTGGAAAATTAATAAAGAAATTTTCAAATATGTGCATTTTTTATAAAAAGTAATGGATTTTGGGAGTTGAATGTAGACGCAAGAATGTGTAAAATATTGACAACAGCCAAATAATTAAAACGTCTTCTTTTAATGTTTTTCTAAACCTACGAAAAAAATGTAAAACTTCATGCCTTATAATAAAATACGACTTTTATCTGATATTTTTAACAAAAATTTCTAATACGTTAAAAGTGTGAAATCAGAAACAAATCAGTAGATGCAATATTCGTTTAAGTGTCCTAGCAATCGTACAGTTCTACTAGAACGTGTAGCCTTCGGCATTATATAACGCTTTGAAGTTTCTTCTTGCTTTCCAATCGTTGATTAGGATATCGTGACAATCTTGATGTCAAGTTTTAGAGGTATTGTAGCTAATTTGACATTGGATGGTTTACCTTACGGGCGGTCATTGCTGACGTTCTCTTCGTGACCACTTTTGTTGATAGTATTGCACTACGATTCTTGTTTCAGGACTTCTTTTAGTCCTTCGTAGGTTGCGTCGTGAGGTCGGCGTAGAACGACATGACGTACAGTATTTTAAGACAGGTTCGATAAAGGCATTTGTCGATTGTTATCAGGTTTGGACTGGCCTAATTAAATACATAGCATATGTAAGCCGGTTCACGTAAGAATTGAGACTCAGGTTTGTCGAAGTGAGAATGGTCTCCACAAACTCACCTGGCAGCTCGAAGAGTCGTTCCATATACTAACTCAGCAACAATGCACCCAACATCTTTTACAGTGCTGCGAATTCCGAGTTGGACTAGTGGTAAAGCGTCCGTACACTGCGGGATGTTCGTAGCTGAAAGTGATGCTTTCAGCTGTCGATGAAATCTTTTTACAAAACCGTTACATTGTGGGTGGTAGACGGTTGTTCGGATCGGCGTAGTTCCAAGGAGTTCCAAGTTTTAGAGAGTGAAACAATCCGGATTCAAAATGACGTCTACCGTCTATCGTCACTATAGATGAACAACTAAAGTTTGCGATCCATCGTTCGACGAAAGCGCGTGCAATCATTTCACTAGTGATATCTTCCGGTGTAATCACTTCTGGCCAGCGTGTGAACTGGTCCACACATGTCAAAAGTTAAGAGAATCCATTTGAATTTGGCATAGGTCCTACCAAATCAAGGTGGACGTGGTCGAGTTAGGGATCGTGGAACTGCCAAGAGGGCATTTATTATGCTGAACTACCTTGTTCTTTTGCCAGGCGACACAAGAGCGTTCCCATTCTCTGATTTCTATGTTCATCTTCGGCCAAGGGAATCACTGGACAACCAGTTTAGACGCAACACGAACTCCAGGATGAGAGAGGTTGTGCAATGTGTCAAAGATTATTCGGCAATAACTCTTGGGGACGATTGGACGGACTGTACCTGTAGAAGAATCACAAATTAAAGTTTTCTTACCCTTTTCAATCGTCTTTGTCTGAAGTTTGAGCGTTGTTGTGGATAACTCGTGACGAAGATCATTGTCTTTATTTTGAAGTCGAGCTAGTTCAACAAGGTCGATGCCTTGGATACGATTCTAGGCATGTATTCGTGATAAGGCATCGGAAACTACATTGTTAGCTCCAATTATATGTCGTATATCAGTAGAGAACTGGGAAATGTAGTCAAGATGACGAGACTCTCGCGGAGAGTACTTATCTGAAGATGACTTCATAGAAAACGTCAATGGTTTATAGTCGGTAAATATTGTAAATTCCCGGCCTTCGATCGAATGTTGAAAATGTCGCACAGCACAATACATGGCTAACAGTTGGCGTCCAAAATTGCTGTATCTCAATTCGGTATTGTTTAGTCGTTTAGAGAAGAATGCTAAAAGTTGCGAGATCTGTTTAGTCCACTGTTAGAAAATTGCGCCAATGGTTGAGTCAGATGCGTTGACGGCGATACAGACAGAGGCTTTACGACTGTGATGTGTCAGAATAATCGTATAGGCCATTACCCCTTTTGTTGTAATGAAGGCATTCATTGACTCTACAGCTATTCCGACTACAATTTTATTTTCAGGAAGTTGATTTGTCAGTAGTTTCATGATAGATGTTTAGCGCCAAGGTATATCCCGATCTAGTGACAGAAGAAACCAGACTATTATGAGAATAGGTCTTTATTCAATAGAGTGGGCAGGAGACAGTGGAGCGCGGTTCTAGTTATTCAAACACACAAATACCTTTAAACCTTCAATATAAGCTAATAGGAAATATGCAGGATAAGGAAGTATATGAATACTGGAGCTTAATTGTTTTTGTCGTATGCTTAAGGTTTGAAGTAAACTTTTAACTAGTCAAGCTAAGTTGCTACGTTAACTCCCTCCTAGAAACGACTTCCGTAGGAACGTCGGTTCGATCAACATACCAAACAAAATCATCTCAATTTTGTAGCTGTAGCTTAGTTCAGAACTACTAGCTCGTCCAGTGCCTGACACTCAATCCGTGGCAAACAGTCTGTCAGTACTCGACGACACTGCGTGGATGACATTTACTTTTCTGAATCTGCTATCTAATCTCGTAGCATTTACGTTCTCCTACAAAGGATGGTCGGATACTTGGTAAAATCGACCTCCTAACGGTGACTGGAGCTTGAAAAGTAAGAGGGTAGGAAAATAAAGCCGGAATATTTGAGGATATACCGCGAGTGGGCTACCCAACACCATGTTGGTGAGGTACGATTTTTCCATGCTCTGTCCGGCAATCAGGTGTTTACTCACCTGCCTCTCGAGTCGCCCTCAAGTAAAAATTAAAGAAGAATCTACTTTAGAACAGAACAAAAACGATGAAACTCAATCACACCTAAAGAATTGCTCTACTGTTTGTATAAAAATTTAAAGTACAACATATATATATAGTTATAATTGATAAGTGTTCGTTTCTACGTAAGTGTTTGGTTTCCGGGACGGCTTGGCCATCTGAAAGAAAATAAACATGGTGTAGAATATTGTGTACTCAAATGAATCAAAAAATTCCACAAAAGAAAACAAATATGTACATATATAAGTGCATGTACTCCCCAGAAGTCAGATCAACTAGGGAACCTTGAACACGTGACGGCCGCCTTTTATGACTGGTTCGTAACGATTGGTACTGACAATACCCATCAGGTTGAAAATTATAGCAAACTTTTATGAAAAAAATAAATTACCATGAATATGAGGATGTTTAATCTTATTAGGGTCAGATCAAGCTATAAGTCAATGTGAAGCATATTGCCAACGTAGAAAGCTTACCGGCACGGTACCGGATGATATCTCCAGTTGTTTAAGAGTTCGAATGTCGATAAAATGGATGAAAACTATGTGGTTATCTGGGTGAGCATAAAATTTAACCGGAGGAAGTATTTTTTCTCAACCTATGTCTCTGGTAATGTACGGACTTATAATATTTGTTTGTATGATGCTGTGAAGAAACCACATCAATTAATGGCAATTTTATATAAGTTTATCGACCCAGTTTGTTAATAGTTTCATTAATTATATCAATTATATTACGTGATTGCCAAGGCTAGACAATGCTTTACGATGATATCGTGAAACCATTATGAGTAATTAGTTGGAGTGTTAGTTTGTTATAAGCTAGTGAAAAAAAGAGTTTGTTTTTTCATTTATTATTTAGGATCTAAAAGATTGGAAGATCTAACAACGGAATTTAAAATCTTAGATATGACACATCACTACAGTTAGAAAGCTGCTAGAAATACTATAGAAACTTAATAAGTTACTCTAATTAGCTTAGTGATATTTATTAACTGTGGCAAAAATACTTAGAACTAAGAAAAGTCTAACGAATATGGAACTTACTATGTTTCGCCTGAAAACAACACGCTTTTTCGAATAGTATGTTGCTTTATAAAGTTGTTAATAATATGTATCCTAAGCAGAAAACGTTTTTAGTAGTGGTTTACATGAAATATACATGGCTAGTCTAAGTAAAACATATATATGCCAAGTACTAGAGGTGTGTATAGTAAATCAAGCAGTAAAATGTTAATGCTCGCCTGGGTTCTTTTTAAAATTTATCCTGATTTTTAAGGTTCATTGTGTGATTTATGGCATTATCAACTGATAATTGAGAAATCTGGAAAAATGATTGGTTCCGCAGGCAAAGCAAGCTCACTACAAACCTCAATTGATAGGTTTACGAGCTACATTGCTAGCCGAATTGTTTAAGAATCAGTTTAAGTATTCACTATTAAATAAAAAATAAAATGACTACCGTTTCTACATCAAAAAGGCAAGGTGCGAGAAGTGAGATTATCTTGGAACTTTGCCGTTGTTACTGGCGGAGTTTGTATTAAATTTAGAGAGATGATACGACTTTCTGTACCTTTAGTATATTTCGAAGTTTCTTTTAACGTCAAACGTCATTTTCTAGTGTCAACTGGGCTGCAAGAAGCACCATTATAAGGAATGAATCTCCACTGAGACATTGAGCAAAATTCAACAAAGGAGGAACAAGAAGATAGAAATCAACAACAGCCGAACAAGAGCAGAGAAAATCAAGGATCCAGCTGAATACTCAGAAGCAAATAAGCAAGTAAAGAAGAGCATTAGAGCCGACAAACAGAAATACATGCAAAGCCTTGCAATGACAGGGGAGAAAGCTGCAAGGGGAAGAAATATGAAACAGCTATACGACACAACGAAGAAACTGGCAGATAAACATGGTAAACCAGAGCGACCGGTCAAGAACAAAGAAGGCAAGACACTCACTGAGATTCAAGAACAAAAGAATAGGTGGGTAGGACACTCTGAGGAACTCCTAAATAGGCCAGCTCCACTGAACCCACCGGACATCTAAGTAGCACCCACAGATCTCCCCATAGATGTCACTCCACCAACGATGGAAGAAATCAAGATGGCCATCAGATAAATCAGAAGCGGGAAAGCAGCGGGACCTGACAATATACTAGCTGAAGCACTGAAGTCAGATGTCGACTTAACAGCAAGGATACTCCACGTTTTATTCAAAAAGATCTGGGAGGAAGAACAAGTGCCGGCAGACTGGAAAGAAGGACATCTTATCAAGATACCAAAGAAAGGAGATTTGAGCAAATGTGAGAACTACAGAGGGATCACGCTACTGTCGATACTAGGGAAAGTCTTTAACAGAGTATTGTTGAACAGAATGAAAGATTCAGTGGAGGCTCAACTTCAAGATCGACAAGCTGGTTTTCGTAGGGATCGGTCGTGCACGGACCAAATCGCAACACTACGGATCATCGTTGAGCAATCAATTGAATGGAACTCGCCACTGTGCATCAACTTCATTGATTATGAGAAGGCGTTTGATAGTGTAGATAGGAAAACATTATGGAAACCTCCTCGACACTACGGCCTACCAGAGAAACTCGTCAACATCATCCGGAACTCTTACGACGGACCACACTGCAAAATTGTGCGTGGAGGACAACTGACAAATGCATTCCCAGTGAGGACTGGAGTCAGACAAGGTTGCCTGCTCCCACCTTTTCTCTTCCTCTTAGTGGTTGACTGGCTGATGTAGACCTCCACATCTGAGGGGATGCATGGAATTGAATAGACAAGTAGGATGCAACTCGGTGATTTGGACTTTGCAGATGATCTAGCTCTCTTAGCACATACACATCAACAGATGCAAGCAAAGACAACCAGTGTAGCAGCAACTTCAGCATCAGTAGGCTTGAACATACATAAGGAAAAGAGCAAGATTCTTAAATACAACACAGGGAGCACCAACCCAATTCAACTTGATGGAGAAACTCTGGAAGAAGTGAATACTTTCACATATCTGGAGAGCATCATCGATGAATAAGGAGGGTCCGATGCAGATGTAAAGACAAGGATTGGCAAAGCAAGGGCAGCATTCCTACAGTTGAAAAACATATGGGACTCAAAACAAATATCAAATTACCTCGACGTCAGACTTTTCAATTCGAACGTGAAGACAGTTCTGCTGTATGGAGCTGAAACATTGAGAATTACTGCAAATATCATCAGACGGATACGAGTATTTATAAACAACTGCTTACGAGAGATACTGAATGTCCGTTGACCGGAAATCATCAGCAACAGCTTACTGTGGAAGAGGACAAACCAACTTCCAGCCGAAGAGGAGATTAGGAAAGGACGTTGGAAATTTATAGGACATACATTACGCAAACCATCAGACTGCATCACGAGACAAGAATTAACATGGAGTCCTGTTGGGAAACGGAAAGGAGGAAGGCCAAAGAACATGCTGCGTCGAGAATGGGAAGCAGACATTAAAAGGATGAACAGCAACTGGAAATAATTGGGAAGGATTGCTCAGGACAGAGTTCAATGGAGAATACTGGTGAGTGGCCTATGCTACTCAGTGAGGAGTAACGGGCATAAGTAAGTAAGTAAGTAAGTGAGAAAGTCATATCTCCCTAAGAAATCCATTCCTAGTGTTGCTAGATCTAGGTTGGCTACAGTGAAAACCCGGGGGAATCGTCTTCTAAACCCCAAATCTAGTGTCATTATTTTCTGCCCAAACGTCGCGATTTTAGTTTTATTAGCAGGGTGAAGTGTAACTGACGAAGTTTCTTGACCCAGCTAAGTTTCGTTCATATGGATGATGCTAAGTGCAGCACAAGTATTCACTAAAAATTCCAACTTGAATTTTTGTCCCTAACATAAAACAAGCAACTGTTTAAACGCCCCTCCTCAGTCGTCGCGATCTTGGGAGGGGTTATTCGTTTCCCATATTCTTCTGGGTCTGGTTTGGCCAGGCGCATGGTTGACTGCATTTGGTCGATTGAGCTCCAAATTTCCAGTTAAACCAACAAAATTGTCCAGATTGTCTGGATCCTTGTAACCTGTTCCGTGACACGAGTCTTGGTTGTTGTGGTACCTGCTCCTGTCTCTATGGCCAATCTGAAATTTGCTGACAGTCTCTGTGAGACTTTTAACACTCGCAATGAGTTGTGCTATGACTAGGTCATTTGCCGATTCTTCTTTTTTAGTATAGTGGATCATGCTTGATGCAGTTGGGGGACCCCTTTTCATTATTCTATCTGCATTACGTGCTAAGTGAGATGAAGAGGTGTCGGGATCTTGTGCATCCAAACAGTGTTGAACGTAGCATGGGAGAGATTGTATCCATCCTTGTTTCAGGACTGCTTCACCCACTGTGACGGTGACCTATCACCTAATGTTTCCCCTCGGAAGAGTCTTTGGATTCTTTGCCTATCTGATAATGATAGACGATTGATTATTTTTCGTCTTATGATGGTGTATAGTTGTGGTGTTATTGGACTTAAAATCAAGTCGCGAACTTCTTTGGCTACTGAAGAGGGTAGGATTGAACATAAGTCTTGATAGCGAACTCCTTCAGATTTAATATTGTGTCTCGTGAAATAATGCTCTAGTTGAGCAAACCACAACTCGGGGTCACTAAGATGGAACTCTGGAATTAGGATATTCGTAGTCATAACGGTGTCTATGTCTACCGATGACCTATCCTCTAGGCTTTTCGTTTGGACTGAGTCTGCCATGTTATATGAACAATATGATAACGTAATGAGGACGGAAAAATAATCAGTGATAAAAATAAAATACTATGTATATAAAAAATATATATACGTAATCTTAATTATTGTAAAACAGAAGGCATAGTTTTACGACTGAATATAAAAAGAAAAAGTGATATGCACAACAGAAATGAAATATTGTGTACGACACAGAGCTCACTAGTTTAGCGCCTGGGTGTATCCCGATCTAGTGACAGAAGAAACCAGACTATTATGAGAATAGGTCTTTATTCAATAGAGTGGGCAGGAGACAGTGGAGCGCGGTTCTAGTTATTCAAACACACAAATACCTTTAAACCTTCAATATAAGCTAATAGGAAATATGCAGGATAAGGAAGTATATGAATACTGGAGCTTAATTGTTTTTGTCGTATGCTTAAGGTTTGAAGTAAACTTTTAACTAGTCAAGCTAAGTTGCTACAGTGGTACTAAAGTGTTCACTGAAGAGTTCAGCAACGAGTCTAGGATTGTCGTATATTTGATTTTCATTAATAAAGAGATTTCCTCCTTTCATTTTAGAACCCTTGTTTTTGTTTCTAAAAATTTTTAGGGGAGCAGAGGGATTGTTGTTTATGATAGCTTCTTTCTCTTCTACAATGGCTTTTTCCTTACGTATCTCTACATTCATTACGTATATTTCTTTCATTGTGACTAGCGATGAAAAGTCTCTGGATTAATGAAATTGGGAAGCATATCTTCAGAGGCATCTTCGTATTTGCGTTGGGATGAACAAATCTTTGGGAATTCTTGGCTTTGGTTGTCGTAATGGTGCAATCTTATCCAAGGCATAATTTACGTTATGGCAAAGAATATCTATCGATTTGTTAGCGTTGTTTTCGGCAAAGTAACTTTCCCAATTGAGACTGCCGATGTAGTTTTGGAAGTTCATCCAGTCGGCTTTGTGAAAGTGTCGACTGAGGGAAGTCACCTTGGGAAGACACCTTGGCGGCCTGCTTGAAATCCTGGGCTACCTTTTTTTACCAATATCTCAACAAGTTATCTTTTCGTTTTCTGTTTTGTTTTAATTGCCCAATCATGTCCCAAAATCGCATTGTGTACTCACGCTCATTTATAAAAGTTTACGACCCATCATGTGCAATTCAGTTAGATCTAAACGCAAACATCATGGTGGCTGGCAGCATGCGCTAAAAAAGAATCAATATTCATCAAATGTTTATCTTCTGGCACAACGCGACGCTGCTATATCAGGATTCAAGCACTTAAAGAGAAGTATAAATGCTCAACTATCCCATATTTAGCACATGTTATATGTGATGAAAAGTTTGTAAGAACCGATCTAATCAGAAATTTGTGCTCTTAAAAATACGGATTGTTATGAGATGCAAAGACTCCTATTCCTTATGTTACTGTTATTTTTTGCTGTTGTTGTTGTTAACAATATGAAATGTGTATCTTTTTTTAACAGATGTTGACAAGGTAAAAAAGTAACTTGCTGAGACATTGTATGCTGAAAATTCATATTGTACTAAAAATACTATTGAGTAAAGCTATTATTATTAAAAAAAATTATTAAAAAAGTCCTTTTGATGCTTGGTAGCCGTAATGTTTGTATCAAAGCTGCATATAACAATGTTATGGTCGCTACCAGGGAATTTTTTCCTGGTATGCACAGCGTATGAGGAGAGCCCGTTTGTGAAAACTAAGTCTAGGATATTTTGGAGTCTAGTGAGGTTACGAACGCAATGAGTTCAACCACCGAGTTCTAAACATTCGATAAACAGGTCGTAGGGCTTTGGGGCTTTAGGTGGGGACCATGAAATTTCAAGCACGTCTAAATCTCCACTTGTAAGCTTGCTAGTGAAGGGTATAGAGGATGCCAGTATGAAAATTCCTGTTAGTAGATCTATATTCTTTAACGGGGCGTTGGGAGGCTGGTACATACAACCGAGCAAGATCGATGTAGTCCATGTAGGTTTTAGGACAACCCACACAGAATCTTGTGTTGCATTTAGCCCTGGAATATCATATAAGAGCGACTTCAACTTTGAATGGACATATATTATGGAACCTCCTTCGCGTCCATGTAATCTATCACTACGGTATAGGTTGTAATTATCAAGAGATATATTTATATCAGGGATGCTCGAATTAGTTCATGCTTCAGTAATCATAATGAGCGATGGTTTGCAGAGTGACGCTAGCATGATTAAGTCAGTCATTTTGTTACATATCGACCTAGCATTTATTAGACATAAGGTAAATGCGTGGCTATATGAGTAAAACTGATTAAGGGTACCATTCATATATGAACCATAGTTAATGTCAGGGGTGTAGTTTAAGTGGGGTATAGATGGTTGTTGGTTTTCGGACAGCTCATATTGATAGTCAACGTTACGACTGGATTTATTATAGGAGCTGTTGTGTATACAAACTTCTTAGCCCGAGAAATAAGGTGGGAATTTTAACTGGCTGAGGTTGTATGGGATTAAGGAGGTTGCATATACCATATGGTTAGAAATTATGTCGACCAGTTGTTTCGCTAGTGGTGCTACTGTGTCCTGTATCCCGAGAAAACTCTGATTCCCGTCTATTATGTCATGATACCGATGAAAGTTGGGATCTATATAGTTAGGGTTGAAACCGTTCTTGTTTGTGTCACTATAAGAAGGGTTTAAAAGTGGTGCAAGAGTGTTGTTATGAGTATGTGCATTAACAGAGCTCATAACTGGTGGTTGGGTTAATACCCTAAAGTGTCTAGTGGTATTTCCCCAAGTGCGTTTACTATGGTAAGTAGGGTGTTGTACAGGATGAGGGGTAAGGGGCCGCTTCTCGATAGGTCGACTGTTAAATTTTAGAGGACGCGAGTATATGTATCCTCTGTTTCGTCGTCTATCATTCTTGATGTCGAATTTTATATCTAAAAGTTGAGTGTACTGGTACTTATCATTTTCTTTATTATCTTGAGCGCTCATGAATTCGCTGCATCTCTAAGACAGTTAAATTGAAATAATAGTGGGCAGTTTTGTCTGTTTGACTTTTTTCTGCGTCTTATAACTTGACATTGAAATTCTACCATGCCACATGCTTTCAAACATGTATCCCTCATTTCTACAAGAGGTATGTGGTCGGGAATATTATATACCACCACATTACATGAGGAGATACCCCTTTTTACCGCTTCCGTTGATGTTAGGTCAACCAGACACTTAGCCTTCGCAAAGTTTTCAACATTTTCGTCTCTATTATGTTCCCATATATTTGTGAGAGGTGCTAGTTGATTGAGTTAAGATTTTAGTTCAGCGAGGGATTTTTGTAGTGACAGTATATCATAGCTGTTGCGGGCTGTATGACGGTGAGTATCATATAGGATGTTATAGGTCTTAACCTGAGGGCCGTTTGGGGTATCACTGAGAACATCGGTTTGGTCTTCTTAGATAGGTTGGTTAGACTATTTCGCGATCGCTTGTTACAGCTTATGCGTTTATTTATTTTCAACATCTTAGAATGACGTGATATGAAATATATATTTAGTGGGATATAGTGGGTGGACATGACTTTTACGGTCGAACCAATGAGGAACGGAGGAAGCGTTTCAGGGTCATGGCGGACACTTGAAGGCGTCATGCTAACAATAGAGAGTGTTCGATATGTTATTAGTAATAAAAATCTCGTTGTTCGTTCGCAAACTATGGGATTGTTAAGAAAACCATCAAATTGTCACTGTGGCTAGGAAATGGCAGTTTTCTAGAAAAAAGGGGACACGAGATGGCTGTTGATTTCGTTTTACTGATTGCTGGTGCAGAAGGTCTTTTTTTGCTCGTTTCAGTCTACAATTGAAAGAGATCCTCGTTTTAGTAAACGAATGGGTGATTAGCATTGAAGTAACGATAGCCGCTTCCTTAGCGGATGCTTCTGAAAAGACGGCAATTCAGTGATATGAATATTGTCGTGAAATATGTAGCTCTCTGGTATATGGGATAGAGCATTAAACAAGGGACATTGTAGGAGGATTCGCGACATGTTGGCCGCTACACTACTTCCTCTGGCAGAAAAATACATATTACCCGGAACAATAATATATAGTGACAGTTGGAAAGCCTATTCGTACTATGGATCGCAAGGATGTTATGGAGCCATCTCAATGAATATTTTATATAAAATGAATCGTGATATTAAGTCTGAGAAAATTCGGAAATAACTTCCATAAGTTGTAGATGACATAAAAACAATATACTCCATATTATTTATCAATTTTAATCATAAGTAATTTATTAGAAATGACAGATTTCTCATTGCATTTTGGGTTATGGTTAAGTCTTGATATTATATGCATATAATCTAAGTGGATAAATATTTTATAATTTACCAAAGATTTCCGTGGGGGAGGCATACTACAAAGAGTCTGAATCGGGAAATCTTTAATAAATCACTAAAATTTAGAGGGAATCGTCGGTTCTGACTTAGAGGGCTGTGATCGGTTCATTGCAATTAAGACCTCCGAAATCATTTTATGGTTGCTCAAGTTAGGCCGTAAAAGTCATGTCTACCATATAGTGTTTTATAGCACTATGAATAAAGCGATTGGCTAATTATGTCATAAAGATTAAAATACATAAATCACTTGTAAAAAGTTGCAACCTTCGAACGGCGCGCCCGCCTATCTTTTATACATAGTATTTCATTTTTATCTCTAGGTACCACTTATAAACTCATTCTTTTTCCGTTCTTACTGCATTATTATACTGTTCACATAACATGTTAGACGCGATCCAAACCAAAAGCATAGAGGATGCGTCATTGGTAGACATAGACACTGTTATGACTACGAAAATCCGACTCCCAAAATTCGGTTGTAGTGACCTCAAATAGCGGTTTGTTCAACTAGAGCATTATTTCACGAGACAGTATTAAATTTGAAGGAGTTCATTGTCTAAATCAATGTTCAGTATAACTTCCCACTTCAGTAGCTGAGGAAGTCTGCAAGTTGATTTTAAGTCCAACATCACCACAACCATACACCACCCTAGGATGAGGAATAATGAGTCGTCTATCACTACCAGACTGGCAAAGATTCCAAAGGCTTATTTAATAAGGAACATTTGGTGATAGGTCACAGTCACAGTTTTTGCGTTATCTCTAAGTCTAAGCGGCTAACAACACAGTAAGTAAAGCAGTTCTGAAACAAAGATGGATGCAAGCTCTCTTATGCTACATACAACACTGTTTGGATGAATAACTTCCTGACACCCCTCTATCTCACTTAGCACGTATTACAGATAGAATAATGGAAAGAGGTCTCCCAATAGCATCGCGTATGACACATCATACTCAAAAAGAGGGATCAGCAAATGACCCAATCATAGCACAACTCATTACGAGTTGTAAAAGTCTCACAGAAGCTGTCTGCAAAATAAAAAAGGGTCATAGAGAAAAATAATAATAATAAAATATATATATGGTTCTGTGGGAAGAGATTATAAATGAAATTCTAAAGAGTTCAATGGGTAGTTGTAGTTTAGGTTTTATGTAAATAAATTTGTTCGCTAACTAACAAACCAAATACAATTAAAAGGTCAAGTTGTCGTCAAAATTGTGAATTGGTTTATAAGTGATGACAGCAGATAGATAATAATAATAATAATAGTAATTATAGTAATAACGATAATAATGATAATAAAATAGTTTGGAATAGAATGGAAATATGCACTATTGATAATGTAAAATATTTAGAGAATTGTAGCAATGGAGAGGACAAACAGTGCAATTAACAGTTGATGAAATTGTAAATTTTCACTCAAATGATACTAGATAGAGGGTGTGTGTGTGCAAAAATAAGTATATGGTATTGAAAATCAATGGATAATTTCAGTATGGATTCAGTGTGAATAGAAATATTAGAAAACTAGTGAACGCAACAAAATTAAAAGGTCAACTTGTCATCGAGATAGTGAATTTGTGTATAATTGATGACAGAAGATGGATAAAGAAAGTTATCAGTGCAATGAAATTATGATTTTTCGCATAAGTGAATTAAAAATGTGTGTGCATATGTGGGTTTGATCAATATAAAAATACGCATTATTAACTGAGTCCATAGGCATATGTTGTATTATGAATACATTTGATATATTTTAAAACTGTTTATACGGAGCTGGGACCATGTTTGTATGTATCATTAGATATTTCAGGGTACTTGAGGAGGTTACATAGACCTTCACCTAGAAGGTGTTCGTGAAGTAATGTTTCGAACGCGGCTAACGACTTGCTGCAGCTAATATGCTTGGGAAGTTTGTCCCATAGAGACGCATATCTCATTGTGATAAAGTTCTGGCGTAGCTGTGTGCGACATCGACGGATCATAATGGTGTTTTTCTTATTGCGCAGGTTGTGTGGGGAGATGTAGGGGGTCGTCGGTGATGTCGAAGCGTAAGTTGCACCACTAATAAGGCGATACATGAGAGTGAGGTTTAATTTCAAGCGTCGAAACCAAAGGGGTTCTAGCTTTAGTTTATGGCATCGTTGGCGATAAGTTTGAGTGCTGTATTCGCTTAATAAGCTCTTAGTAAATGCTCTTTGAGTTCCCTCGATTTTCATCATATCTATGCGTCTACAGTTGCCGTAGAGTAGACAACCATATTCTAGTATTGGACGAACACACTTTGTGTACAATAATAGTTTTGAGTTTAAATTGAGAAAATTTTTCCTTATAAATCCAGTTAGCTTCCTCGCTTCGGAAGTTTGAAATGCAACATGCTCGGAAAAGTTAGTGCTATCGGTATATCTGATCCCCAAATCTCGAGCGACGCTTAGAGGTTTTATTTGCGTCACCAACTGATAATTGAGAAATCTAGAAAAATGATTAGTTCCGCAAGCAAAGCCAGCTCACAACACTTACTGTGTTGTCGCCTACTAAGGCTTGGAGATGACGCAAGAACTGTGACGGTGACCTATCACCTAATGTTTCCCCTCGGAAGAGTCTTTGGATTCTTTGCCTATCTGATAATGATAGACGATTGATTATTTTTCGTCTTATGATGGTGTATAGTTGTGGTGTTATTGGACTTAAAATCAAGTCGCGAACTTCTTTGGCTACTGAAGAGGGTAGGATTGAACATAAGTCTTGATAGCGAACTCCTTCAGATTTAATATTGTGTCTCGTGAAATAATGCTCTAGTTGAGCAAACCACAACTCGGGGTCACTAAGATGGAACTCTGGAATTAGGATATTCGTAGTCATAACGGTGTCTATGTCTACCGATGACCTATCCTCTAGGCTTTTCGTTTGGACTGAGTCTGCCATGTTATATGAACAATATGATAACGTAATGAGGACGGAAAAATAATCAGTGATAAAAATAAAATACTATGTATATAAAAAATATATATACGTAATCTTAATTATTGTAAAACAGAAGGCATAGTTTTACGACTGAATATAAAAAGAAAAAGTGATATGCACAACAGAAATGAAATATTGTGTACGACACAGAGCTCACTAGTTTAGCGCCTGGGTGTATCCCGATCTAGTGACAGAAGAAACCAGACTATTATGAGAATAGGTCTTTATTCAATAGAGTGGGCAGGAGACAGTGGAGCGCGGTTCTAGTTATTCAAACACACAAATACCTTTAAACCTTCAATATAAGCTAATAGGAAATATGCAGGATAAGGAAGTATATGAATACTGGAGCTTAATTGTTTTTGTCGTATGCTTAAGGTTTGAAGTAAACTTTTAACTAGTCAAGCTAAGTTGCTACATATGCATAGTTTGGTATAAATCATCTGTATAAACTTACCAATCTATTGAAAGCTTGCAGCTGCCTAACGGTGGTTGGTTTCAAATACTCCAGAAAAGCTACTACAGTGTGCCTTGTGGGTCGTATACCATTAGCATCAGTAGTATGCCCCAGCAAGTCCGACGAAGTTGTTCCAACTTGGCCTTTCTGTTTATTTGGTGTAACCCCATATTGTTGCAGTCTTCCAGAAGCTTTGTTCAGATGTTTCATATGTGTCCCACATCAGGGCTTGCTAACAAGCAGTGCTCAACTTATGCATGAACATAATCAAGTCCCCTGAACATGTCATCGATGAGACTCTGGGATGTTTGCGCTGCATTTTCTGGACCAAAAGGCACTCAAAGAAATTCGCATAGGCCAAATTGCGTTATGGCAGAAGTTGGGGATGTCGTTTTCTGCCGTCTGTATTTGATTGTGCATCTTTACTACGTCGATTTTTAAAAATACGGTCATCCCATTCAAGGTGGCCGTTAAATTGTAGACATGTGAGAGCGAGTAACGATCGGGCTTAGTTTGAACACTGAGACGTTGGTAATCACAGGTGGGATGCCAATCACTACTACCTTTCTTCGGGACCATATGTAATGGGGATGACCATGGGTTACTGCATGAGCGGATTATTTTCAAGTCAATCATATGAACAAATTCACTTTTTCCAATCCTTAGTTCTTCGGGTGCTAGTCAGTGTGCTTTAAAGAATACAGGTTAACTTGTCAAGTATTGGCTGAAAATAAGAGTTAATTAAATGTTTAAAGCGAAAGAGCGTTGGCTCTAACCTGGAGCAGTGGTTCCACGAACGTATAGCCTCATGTCGATATCCCCTAACGTCCTTTTGCTAAGGTCCACGAGCAGGTTTTGGTGGCTCAGTAAATCTATGCCTATGATAGACATTTTCTCATCGGCGATAAAAAAATTCCTGTTTATTTGGTTTTCGTAAACCCACGTTCAAGTAGACATATCTTTTGCCACATGTAGTTATTTCTTCCCTGTCGGCCGTCTGTAGATTGAATACAGCTTCATGTTGGCTATGAGATGGAGTTGAAGGTAAGACTCTGACTTCTGCGCCACTATCGGCAAGGTAGCTAGCCTTCGTTATCACATTAGTGATGAATGACAGGTGGATCTTATCACCGGTTACGGTTGCCGCTGATGCGTACCGGCAGAATAGTTTTTCAATGCGTCAACGATGGGTTTGTGGCCATCGAGATAACAGGGGTCTCTACATTTCTCATAATGTTGTGGTACCAACACTAATATGAGTCTGCTCCTCGTTGGGGTCGCGATGAGGATCTATTGCGTGGTGAACTTCGTCGCATGCCGTTTTCTGTGATAGAGTAAACCTTATTGTGGCGATTTTTGGTGATTTCCAGAATTTGATCAGCAGATGAAGCTAGTTAGGTTGTAATAGAATACTACTAAAACTGCTTGTACCTGTTGTGGTAGTCTCGATAGGAAGATTTGACGTAAGAAACCTTTGTCAAAAGTGCACTGGCCAATGACTTCTCTCATGCTAGATAACGTTTTGGCTCCTGGACCAGTAACGAGCTCGGAAGTGTAGAACAATTCCTCAAGACTATTCCTGTCGGACAATTCACTCCGTCTGAGAATTTACATTTTGAGCTGGTTGTAACGTGCTAGGCATTCGGGGTTGAATAAGAAAGAGGCCTAGTATCTGTTCGACTCATGCGGATGTGACCTTACGAGGGCAAGGAATTGGACTTGTGGATCTGTTACACTGTGGTTTTGAAACTCGGCTTCTTCGTTGCAGAACCAACTCCTATGTTTTCTGTCCAACAGGGGATGAGCTGAAAGTTTGAAGGTTTGGGAGTTTTCATCTTAATAGGGTTAGGAGTCTGATTAGTCATGATTAAAGTAACAATAATGAAAATGCAACAGTACAGCAAAAATGTGCTCAAAATAATCACCAGACAATACTTTGTTAAAAACTATAAGCAGGAACGAACTCATAGTCATGGTCGTGCACAGATCAAGTCGTGCTTATCAATGAATTGCACCGGGCATGTGACCAAGATAAGTTGGTCGTATAACCAAAGCAACTTCCAACGATTGAACCCACTCGCATAATTAAGAATAAATCAGTAAGCAGTGATGGATGGGGGAAGAAGTTATATTTGATCGTAAGTGTCGGAGCGCTAATTGGATAACAACGTCTAAGCTGGATAACTAGAATGCGACTTGTTACCCACATTGTGTCGTGTCGTGATCTTGTGGTGATGCGTGACCGAAAACCCTCAATTTGTAGTGTCCGCCAAAGCAAACATAGTCGGCATCAATGTCGAGAGCCTGAGCAACTAGTTATTTTGGGGATTATTTACCTCTACACTCTCTTTAACGTATGAATCAGTGTATTTAGTCCCAGAGTAACTAAGATAGGGCGGCTTACACAAAATCTAGGGCGAAAAGTTTCGTGGCCAGGATAAAAAGTCTTTAAGGCACTTCAATTAATGAGCTGGCGCTGCAATCCTTCGCTGAATTTTTTTCAAAAGAAGGCTCGATACTTTCCTTACTGCCAACCGCAATTTTGTGGGACGATTCCTGAGCTACTCGAACACTTGCCACGTAACTATACTCTCTTAGCAGATTCAAAAAGAACAAGACCAACATCGTACTTTTAACAACTTGGAAATTGCTACCTAGGCGAGATTTTAGAGAAAAAAATTTCACTAATCTTCAGAAGTAAAGTTAAAGTTGACACTTCTAGCTGACATTCTTGTATATTATTTGTAGCTGTTTTTCAGTAAATTCATAGTCAGACGCCCTTTTCAGTTAAACTAACGTCTTTATGGGCAGAATTTAAACCGCCTGTTTTTGTATTAAACATACTGTGTATAGAAATACACTTCTTTTTTATTTGTGAGATAGTAGGTGTTCACTTACACTAATGTCTTCGTTAATAACATCCTGCGTAATAATGAGCATTTGAGGCGTCATATGTCGATCGGAAGCTGGGGCGTGTAGCTGATAAAATAATATCATGGCTTTATGTATTGAATGAAGTATTTAAATATGTGACACTAGTTGGAAAAACATTACAAATTACCCTCAGAGTAAGAGCCGGTAGGGTGAATTCACCAGAATATATTTTGTGTTCATAACTGTTAAAAATAAAATTTCAAAAAAAGGGTATCAATAGAAAAAGTTTGTTTATATTCTTTAATTAATTGTTTTAAATTCCTTCGTAATTTCAACATTGGCCTTTAGTTAGCGTTATACAGGATAGAGTATTTTGGTGGCACTATGCTTTCAGTCTAATGGTATGTTTAGAATGCATCATGTGTCACATTGATAATGAAGTTCTAAACAAATTTACTGGATTTTTAAGTTTACAAGTAAGTTTAAGTCATTAAGTTCATTATACTTGTAAATGTTTTATTTCAAAAACACGTCTGTTTTAGTTTGTTGCTTTGCCGCTATTAAAAAAATTAATTTATCCCGTTTTATACCGCCGCCGTTTTCTTAAATACAAGGGCTGTGCCAGCCATTAAGGTGTAAATGGATTACTTGTTTTGGAAACTTTAGACCTATGTGTTATTAACCAACCTGAAAGATGATCTGGTACATGTTTGTCTTGTTTGGTATGGTCAGTAGTGCTTTATATAGGTAAATGAAGACTGCGTTTGATTTATTTGTCCTACTTAATGGTGGATATACACGAGTATTAAAAAATAGTACTTCATACCACCATAGTCGACAAGTCCTCATCAACGCAGAATATTAAAACAAATATCAATCATGGAAAGGCTAGAGGCGATACTCTAATATATCATGTATAAAAACTGTTTTATGCAGAAAACCTTCTGGATATGTTACTACCAAACAATTAAGGTCGGATAAATTATAGGAATAGATAAGCAGGAGGGTGAGGTTCTTCCTAAAGAAATGTCCGTTAACTACACTAACACTTTGTTCTTTATGTGTGAAACATCTTTCAGGAATTTTTCCGTCAAGTTACAGGCCTGAATTATAGATTATACTCTGTTGGAATATACTTTAAATAACACTAAAACTAGTAACATAGATGAATGGATGCTTCACTGATATCTGCAAAACATTTTTTTTGGAATAGAGACCTTTGACCTGTTTTATTGCGAATATGATTTTGATTTTACATAAATAGCTCTCTTTTCATATGAAATCAAAGTAATTTGGTACTAGCTTTTCATCTAAAATTCATGATGTTAATCTATTTGTCGTTTGGGTAAGGTGATACAAATGATAACTACACATTCTGTAGAAACTTTACAGTCTTCACTTTGTTTGAAACTCCAATTACTTAATACTAAGGTTGCAATTTTAGACAAGATGTTTTGGGTGGCTAATTTGTGAATGCTTATGTAATAATGTTGTTTAAACAAACGCGTTGTGTTTGCTTGACTTACTATTTTGCTCTGGCTAAACTAAAAATGGAAAAATATCTTAAAGTGCGATACAGATTGACAAGACCAGTGTATGGAACTGTTTCAGAATCGGCAACACTTGTGATGAATACACGAATGGCTGCTAAGTATCAGCCTTTAAGGGAAAAGGCTTGTGTTTAGCTCGTTTTGTTATAAACCGTTCTTAAAAGTTCCTCCCTTTTTAAACATCATTATGGGTTTTGGAAGCTACAAACAGAATACTATCTGTTGTCATAAAAATAATTGGTAGTTTTGAAGAAACGGTAGGACATGGAAAATCATAACATAGTGCCTATCAACAACCTTTTTTGTGGCGTCGATGAATACCAGATGGAAAAGATGAATAAATAATTTATTTAATTTTCATCTAGTTTTCACACTATAGAATTGTGTAAAACACATTTCATCTGTCAGATTTTCATCAACAACACCCCTAGATAAATCAGGATAGATAATCTTATTTGTGTCAGCACGTAAGAGACCAAAAATACAGAAATAAACACTGGTTTTAAACCTTATATTCCAAAGTGACCTATTAGTTGAACTATTTGATGCTTCTTTCATGATCATAGCATAGCTAACTATCTGTCTATGGTTTTATTTATGAACTATAAACCACACCTGTTATAGGTGTGGTTTAGCTATCTGAACATAAATAACCTAAGTAGGTTATGAACTTGAATACCCTGTCTACTCCACTAGTTTGCGTAGGGATTACTTAAAATTGTCTTTTGAATTAGTCGACAACATCTGCAATACGTAATGTACCTATAGTATTTTATCGCCTTTTTGTCAAATGTATACAATCAAATAAGTTCAATTATCTAGTGTTATTGCCATAACATAGGAAGTAAACAGATGAGTTTATCAACAAAGATGAAAAGTAAATGACATTGTGAATTAAGCATTAATAAAGACGTTTCATGAATATTTATACTGGAGGCTTGTAATACTGGAGAAGGTTTAGAACAGTCAGTTTATTTCCACTTCAAGATGGACACCTAATTTAGAATGACCCAAATTATTTGACTGCATTTAGCTAACGAGACAAAATGCCAAGAATTTATTGTATCCTTAAACCATTATTGTTTTTACCTTACTTAGACTAGTTAAAAGAATAAAGTGAACTAAATTTCGAATCATATTCAAATAGTTGTATCGCAATTTATTGATAATTGTATTAGAGTTTGTTTTCGGAAAAGATGTGAATGTTTGAGCCACTTGAAACAAAATACTGTTCAACATAACCAGTTGCCTAGATTGTATAATTCCATATATGATAGTCAAGGACCAGTTTTCTGTCTGGCTATTTTATCAGGCTAAAAAATGGCTTTTTTGTATGGAGTTTTAAAATGTTATGGAAAAGATTTGTAACTCAAGTGGTCTTGTTGGGTTCGCTGAGCTAAGTGTTTCGATCGCTCTTATTGTCATTGTGGGCAATATCTGAGGCTCTTCTTCCAGAACAATCTCTTTAGAGAATTGCATGAAGATATGTTATATGTTGTGTTTTTATATATATATGAACTTTTAAATAAATATTGTAGGTTGTACGGAATATATTTTTATTGATATTTTATTTTAGTGACTACAATATTTTTGTTGTTCAGTTGGATGTGTAACTGATCATCCACTTGCAAAGTGAGGGAGTCATTTATTACTTTTCAACACCACACATTCTCAATGATATGAATAAGTGGGATATTTGGACTGGCATTACCTTTAATAGTTAGTAGACAAAGGTTGTGCATAGCAGATCTATTCGACACGAAGAGTTTACGAGAATCACATAAACTAGCAATTCTTATTTGATATTTTTATTAGAATTGGCATTTTAAATACAATTATTAGACTATAATTGACGAAAGAGAATTCACCGGCTTGCTAGAAAAACTATTTTAGAGGAAATAATAAACAATATACTATCCAAAAATGACAACTTGAATTTTATTCAGCTTGCCGTTTGAGATCGTAGCAGACTTGCGACTGATTTTTCTATTTGAATGATAAAAGTAGCATTTTTTCCTTACGTGGATTCAAATTCCACAGTAAGTTTCAACCAAATGACTAATGCTGTTTTAGTAAGCTTATCAGAAAAATAATTGATAATATTCGCTTACTAAATCCATATGTTCAATTCGACACAGGGAAAGAATCATTTTTAGTGAAAAAATAATATAAATGCTATTTGTATTCACTGACGACTGGTCTCGGTTGTATGTTAGAGAAAACTAGGAAGGACTGAACAGCCGCCTGGTTCTAGTACAGGATTCGTGGCAGTCACTTCCTACCCTTTATCAGAGATTGAACACGAATCTTTCGGGTCTCGCGACAAATTCTTGATCTTTTGAACTTAATTTTAGGCACCCTAGAGGAAATGATCACTACAAAAAAGTGATGACTTCGTACTTTTGGTAAATGAACCTCAAAGTCAGATTTTCTGGTGTAACTGTAATTCAGCCATTTTGAATTAAATTACTGGATAGTGTTGCTAAGTTCAACAAGGAATTCAGCTCATAATTTATTCACATAACTGTTAATATCGATTTGTTGGTTTTTATTGTTTGTATTTGATGATGCAATAAAAACCTTCCTTTATGAACTTAAAACTTTCATCCAGTATTTCATTTTAGACAATCTTTAACCAAAGGGTTTTATAAGCTCATTGCATTACTTCTGGAAATATCATATAACCAGCAATGTTCTACGTCATACTAACAGGTGCAGTTAATGCATGCCACCATCAGCCTCTAAATTACAGATGACCATGTGTAGTACAAGCAAATCAACATATTCTCCATATAACGGTTAACTTTATCTTTGAAAATTATTGTTGATGGATCCCTTTCATTTCGTAAATGAATTTCATGGACTAAATTTAACAATACGACCACCGAACTATGGTTATATCTATTATGCTGGTCTATATTCTTCAAATTCATTTATTCTGGAAATTTTAATCAGTTTATTGTGTATTGGTGGTATAACGTCAAACTGTCTTCTTATAGCATGTCATATATGTGCTATATTATATGGCAGAAGACATCTGTATCAAGTGCCTTATCCAGTGAATCTGCGGAGAGTGTATAAATGTCCACTTTATCGTCGATGTATGCGTCGATTGTATTCAGTACTTTGCAAATGTCCATCATCATATATTATCTCACTAACCACTTCATGCTTAAGATGTTTATTTTGTTTTAAGTGCAGAAAAAATGTTAACTTAATGATATCAACAAAACATTCTAAAACTACCATAACTGAAACAACTACTGCTACAGCTAATAGCATAACTACCTCCCAAAATACAATGTCAACAGATAATCACAATTGTAATTTACCCATTAATAATAATGTTATGATTTATATGAAGTGTGAAGTACAGTGGCCCGGTGTTTCAGTTCTTAAACCTTTATCTGGTAGAGATCCGAATTTGGAAACCAATCTGTTATCTTTTTTTCAAATGAATTATCCTACATTTGAATTACTATTTTGTATAAGTGATAAGGAAGATCCAGCTTGTGAACTTGTCGAACGATTAATTACACAGCACCCTCATGTTGATGCAAAAATTATCCTAGCCAAAGATTTTTTTAGCATCAATCCAAAGGTTAATAACCTGCAGGCTGGTTATGAGGTTTCCAAGTATTCGATATTGTTAATATCAGATTCAGGTTTATGGATGCGTTCAGAAGGTTTAATGGATATGGTGTCATCATTAGAAATGGATCCTAAAGTTGGTCTCATTCACCAAGTGCCTTATATAAAACCATACAATGGAATTGTATCATCTAAACGAGATAAAGATGGTTTTCCTATTCAAGATTACTTTAAAAATAATGATTATAATGATGATTATGAAAAAGCATTAAGATCAAACACATTAACAAATTCAGAATATATCTCAACTACTTGTGAACAGCCATCATTTACATGGGTCGTACAATTAGTTTTCTTTTCATGTTGGCATGCAAAAGTTTACTTAGTTTCTGCTTTTCTTGATATCAATTGCGTAACTGGTATGTCATGTTTATTACGTAAATCAATATTAAATGATTCCGGTGGTTTCAAACAGTTTGGTTGTTATCTAGCAGAAGACTATTTTATTGCAAAATATATATCTAGTCGCGGCTGGAAAGTATGCTTATCTCATCAACCAGCATGGCAAAATTCACCGTCTCCTTGTTTATACCAATTTTACCTAAGAATATTACGTTGGTCACAGTTAAGATTGAGTATGATGTTTTTCACTTTTTTAGCTGAACCGTTGTCAAGATGCCTGCCAAATGCTTTATTCGGAGCTTTTTCATTCGCCTATCTTTTTCCAAATTTCATTGATCCAGGTGTATATTTTTTGTGTCATATACTTATATGGTTTTTATTAGATTACATATTATTACGTCAGATTTATCCACCATCAACGCCAATATGTATTACAAAATTAGAATATCTTGTAGCTTGGCTATTTTCTGAACTATTAGCTTTTCCACTGCATTTAACCGCAGTATGTTTTCGTGAAGTACAATGGCGTGATAAACGATTTCGTTTACGTTGGGGTGGGATTTCTGAACGAATCGATCAACACAATGTCATATAAATCAGTGAAAATAAGTTGTATTGTTATACTGACTGAAAAAAATATATTTGAGTGTAAATTATTCATTGGTGTATTTATTAATTGTGTATATTATTTAACCATTCAATTTGGTCTTTGTACTTCACAGTAATAGTGTTGTCTTAGGATTTGAAACGTTTGTATATATATATATATATATATATATATATATATATATATATATATATATATATATATATATATATATATATATATATAATGTAATCACGACTGTTATTCGGTCCGTTTTTGCTTTTGCCTCCCTACTGTTATCTTTCATTTTGGTTATTATTAGACCTAAAAACGATTGTAAATATATAAATATATACACACGTTACTATTATGATCATTATTGTTGTTGATTTAGAAAATATTGTAATAACGCAAGCAGTAATTTATTTCCAAATGATTCGTTCATCGTTTGTGTTATGAAGAGTAAGATGTTGTTTAGTTACCAAATCAAGATTCACTATTCTACATTTGGCAACAGTCAACAGAGAAATAAATGTTTGTGCTAAATTTCAGGTCAACTAAATTTTCAGACTGTCGGATCTTGTTTGAAAGGCCTAGTGTCGTACTCTCCACAAAACCCAACTCGTGTTTCCTGAATCTGAATAATTATGTGGTATTGATTTCTTAAGGTAAACGAATATTTGTAAACAGTTTTTTAACTGAATACATAAGTTTACTATTCTCATCACAAATAACTAGGTTAGACAAATCTGTGATATAATCTGGAATCGAAAACGAGTAAGTGGAGTTAGCTAATATTAGATAATTAAAAGACAACTAAATCTATGATTGAAGCATTTATCGTAAAGTTGCGTGATAGAATGATAATGAGTTCATTTATTTATTCAGTTAACTTGACCCAGTTAGTCATAAAATTTTTCACTAACACAGGTTGGCACGAGACTTATTGAATCAACCAACAAACAGTAATTATAACTGGTTACTTAATATAATACATTTAGTACCAATGTGGAGATCGTAACATAGAAAATTTCTGTAGCTTTTATTTAAGTATGAAGAGAAAAATGCATATACTGATACACCACAATACAAGTCAGTGAATAAAATCCCAAATGAGATAAAATTGTGAAATGCTACTTAATGTCTGGTGTATAAAAGTGATCCATTCCACATACTGTTAACTTCTATCAGTGAAAATGTTAGTTTAATAAGCACGAAAAAATCTTTCTACTTCACTTTTACACTGTTAATTTTCACCCAAATGACCTCTGATTATCCCTTAGTCTATACTCGGGGTAAATCTTTCAGGTTTTCGAATGAGGTTACCTTATCCTACTCACACTACTTTCTCAGTTTTCATGTGATGTTTGATGAGTTCTGCCTCATCTACTATCATTTCATGGATAGTAGATGACAGGAATATTTCATGTCTATTTGCTTTACGTAAGTTTAAGTTGCTGTTTTTCAAATCAAATTTAAAGAAGATAATTTCGTTCTACTCTAATATTTCTCATCAACTTTGCTACTCAAACGATAACTAAGATTCTCTAACTGCTGAGAATTTGATGAATGGTTTGTACATTCAGCTCTACTGAAATAATGAAAATGATTGATGGGAGAACTGAGTCATGAAGCGTTTTTAAATGTGCCTTTATTTATATAACCAATCAAGCTATTGAATAAGAAATACACTGTAAATTGTTGCATAATGAATACAGGCTTTAATATTTAAATTATGTGAAAATTGTTTGCAAAGCATATAATATAGTTGTTCCGATTGATTCAGCCTTTATTTTTGAGAAAATCGACATATTATATTATCAGTTATTTAGTAACTGTCTCTTTACCCGAACATTATTAGTCTAGACAGAGTGTCTAGACAGAGTGAATTGTCATCTGAACGTGTAATTTCAAGTAGTGTCCATCAAGGTTGCTCACCTTCCCGTACTTTTTTATTTTGTGGTATATTTACTGCTAGAAATAACTCCGTTATTGTCTGAATTTTCAGGAATTTATCTCATACCAAGAGGTTTATTAATTGACCTGAATAAAGCAGATGATGTAATCCTGTTTAGTGAAAACGCTGATAAAACTCAGCCTTTTGACAGTACTGAGTAACAATAGAAGGATGTCAGGGATACATTTCTTCCCTCTCCACTCATACACACCTTCTAAACGTTAACTGTTGCTTCAGGACCGATTTGTCTCGCCACCTAAACTAAAGATAAGGAGTAAAGTAAATGAGAGCGTTTACAACTTTCCTTTTCTTCAAAGTCTAATCAGCATTGATGGGGTGATTCCCGACGAAATGTTGGCTCGAATTCATAAAGCTTGTTTGCCCTTTGACAACTTACGTCACATATGATGTAAGCGAAATATCCGTTTATCAATTAAAGGACTAGTATGCTGAGCAGTAGTCAATTTCGCATTGAATAACACATTATCATTCAGTTGTAGGAATGAATATAGAAATGAGTTACACTTTTTAACATTTCACTAAGAAGTCTGGAAGAAGGGTCGGTAAACAGATGTATGTATTAAGGTTATTCACTAAATTTCAATATGCATACCTCCATAGTTTCACAATCTTTTACTAGAAACTTCCTGTCAGATATATATTAGATAGGACAAAACAGACCTGCCCTAATGAATTTATTGTTGGAATTTATGGATACGCTGAGTGAAGAAGGCTAATCGAAAAACCATTTTTGTAGAAGAGCTTGTACACAGTAGATAAGAAGTCTGAAATGGCTAGTCGGAAAAAACTTTTTGTGATACTATTGTTCAGTCGAGGTTTAACTTGCAACGTCTTATATAATCGACCAGTGAGGGCAGTTCCACTTTATTGTCGTTCTCACGGGTGATCAACAGTCTGCTTAAATAAAGAATAATTTACCTCTATTCATTGCTTCTATATGCTTTCATATGTATATACGAATCCAAGTGCTCTTGCAAAGAAAGGTGAACCACTATATAACTTAGTCGATGAATGAGTGGAAATCTTCCAACGTGGTTTGATTACAATCAAACAAAGTGTATACATAGATCGGTTTTACGACACTAAATTGACAGAGATCATATAGTGGAAGAAAAAATTAGTCTTTTAGTGTTATATACCGAGATCGTTTACTACACAAGACGAAAGAAATTTATTACATCCCACTCTTTTATTTAGCAAAGTAAGACATAAGAAACGATTACACTGACTCTCTACATTTTCACTTTATCTGCTTCTTTCCTTCACCCTTTTCATATCATTTTTCTACTGCCAATGCATTTAGAATGATTACTTTTACAATCTAATTGAGTAATTTTTAATGACTGTCATTCTAATAAGTGCACCTTATCAAAGTTTTAATCTACTTCCTCCGTTAAAATCTTATCACTACTAGATATTTCACTATCAATTTGCACTTTCTACTTACTGTGAGTACTTATTTCATTATTCGGTTTGACATTTTATATATTTAGCTGATTGAATTCGCCACAGATTGATGTTGGCAGGATAACATTGAAAACCAGGGAGCACTGGACAGCTGTTTTGCTTTAGTATGAGACTCAGTGGGGCGAGATATATGGTGCGCACCGCTAAGTAGTCACATACCAGAACGAAACAGCTGCCCAGTGGTCCCTGGTTTTCAATACTATCCTGCCAACATCAATCTGAGGCGAGTTCAACCAATTAAACTTGACACCGATCTCCACAAGTCATTGCAACCCAATTTTATATATTTACATATAAATATTACTGTATTTTACTGTATAGCTTGATAAATATCTAAACGTAGACAATATATTTATTAGCTTAATAAGTGGATATATATTATATTCATGGGTATTTTCGCTGTTATACCATACGATATATACTTATATAAAATATATATATATATATAAGTGTTGTGGAGATTGTTGAATTTGAATTTAACATCACGACAACCACGGAAAACTAGAAAGCACTTGACAACTGTCTCGTCTTAGTGTGAGACTCTCAGCGGTGCGCATCTACGACCCCATCATAGAATATATATTTATATATGTATATATATAAATTTAGTTACTGACTATATATTTATGAACAAAAGTTTTCCCAAAAACTTCAGTCAATCAATCAATCAATGCTTGTTGCCTCTCGTGGAACACAGGCCGCCGGCTAGTATTCTCAAACCATCTCTGCCCTGGGCTCTCCTTCCCATTCCTTTCCAAGTGTCATTTATTCTTTTTATGTCTGTATTGAACTCCTTGTAGAATATGTTTCTCAGTCTTCTTCTTTCCCTTTGCTCTTCAGGATTCCATGTTAGTACTTGTGTTGTGGTGCAGTTTGATAATTTCTGTAATGTATATTGTATCCACCTCCAGTGTTGTTTCTTAATTTCTTCCTCAACTGTTGGTAGTTGGTTTATTTCTGTCAGAAAAAGCAAAATTTACCAGATACAACATATTTAATGAACACTGAAAACATTAAGAATAATCTTAGCTACAGAGGGGAGTAGCCTAAACGTTCAAGTATATACTTCCACTTTGTTGATCTATGCATACATATGTTATTTTCTTCTTATCGACAAGTTATCAGTGTTATGTTAAATACTCTTTTAATAAAATTTTTCTTTAATTTTTATTTTATCATTTATTACTTTTGTTTCCTACTCTAGATAATTCAATAAATTAATCTTTATTTCTTAAAAAAAGTTTTTTTATTCAATTATTCACTATTATTAATCTTCTTTTTTTTACTGATATTCTGTTATGATTCTGATGTGAAAGAAAAAAAAATTCTATACAACAACAATAATAATGCACTAATTGTTTGTGTGTTGTCATAGTAACTGAATTATTTTAAAGTTTGCTTCTTAATAATACTATTATTGTCATTATTATTACTATTATTAATACTAATGCCATTATTTTTACAATTACACATATATTACCTAAATTTACCCAATAAGATTTTGATTGAACTAACAATGAAAACAATAAAAAGAGATTTATTAATATCTATACTAAATAACCAGTGTTCTTTTTCAAAATACTAACAAATGCATGTATTTACACCTTACTTGATGTTTGAGTACAATTTCTAATAAAACTTGAACTTATAAGATTTTATCTTTATTATTAGTAATTGTGTCAATCTTTTGTCATCTTAAATCTACTTATACAATTACTTACTTGATTACTCAATTATCTAAGCAGTTATTCATCATTCACAAAACCTTTTGTGTAAATATTCATTATTTTTTTACTCTTTTTACTCACCAAGTATTGAAAAGACTTGCAAAGTGTTCATTATCAAATTTTGTAGTTGAGTTGAAGGGGTTTCGTAGAGATTGCTATTTAATTTTGTTATTTCTATTCGTCACAGAATGATTTCGGTTGGGTACTACTGAAAACCGGGTAACACTAAACAGTCAATACAGTAGTGTTGTTGGTTAAGGGTTAACCGTGTAACCTGCATGTAGTGTTCTTTACCCTGGTGGTGCTAACTGAAAAACAGTCCAATACTGCGTTGAAATAGATACCTATTGTTCTCTGGTCTTCAATGATATCAATCCAGATTATTCTGTGATGAATATATATAACAAAAGAAAAGCATGATACTTAATTCTGCATTGGGCAGTCGCTTTATATCGTATTTACTACGTATTGATAAATGTATCTCAAAAACAAATATTTTGTAAACATTTATAGTTGATATTGTCCTTATTAGTCTCAATGTACACTACTAGGCACCAGTCCATGAAGTCATTGACAGTTAGGCTGAGCCATATTAATAGGTGCAAACTACCTGGTTGGAGTCCGCGTTATGATCGTCACAAATGGTTAGAGACCTTGGGTGATATAGCTCAAAATCGTTGGCTATAGCGCAGGTGCATCCATTCCTTCTCTTCCTCTAAGTTTCTGAACTTATCTTGATTTTCTCTTTACTAAATCACATTTTATTAAATCTCGTCTCCGATCTATATACCTTTCGATTAATACTATCTCTGTTACTACCTCCCCTACTCTGGGATTTGATCAAACAATTTAATCTCTATCTGCTAATTGAGGCATGGCAACTTGAACTGATGTACTCATGTACCAAGTTCTACGTTGTAACTGACTGACTAGGCAAAAGCATATCTTCAGGTATCACCATCAGATAACGCATTCTTAAAGTGCTGGATACTCGTATTCAACTCGATATCCAGTATAGAAGTCGTACGCTCACCTAACTTTGTCTATAACCAGATACTATTCTTCTACCAAGCAATATCGCCTTTTGCCTTCCTAGTCTTTAAACAAGACGACAGAAGATACCTGGAAAACAGTATTCTTTATTTACTCACTGTTTATGGTTTATTCGATTGTTTACAACTTTTTAAAGTGATTAAGTATTTTACTTATGAATAATATGCTTAAATAAACCCTACAGAATTTCTGTATTTTTGGTACTAGAGTGATATATTTGAACTGAGAGTTAAAAAAAGATTTTATTGAATGTCTAGATTTACGATTCCTTATCACTATTATTATTATTATTATTATTATTATTATGATTAAGCTTCCTTTATACTGAATCCTAACATATTCCTTATACATTGCTTGACTGACTTGTTACAACACACTGACAGAAAGAAAGGTTAGTATGGAAATAATTTAGCTGGTGTCTTTTAGCTAACACCAAATTCTACTTATCTGAGGTACAACTTGTTGAAAGTAAAAGGTGGTTTTCGGAAGTCTTTAATTTACTAAACTACTATGTAGTATCTGTCTCTCAAGAATATATACTTTCGTATTTAAAACTATTTCAAGGTAGTAACTGTAAATTAGCAACATTAAGTATAACTCGGATTATATTGTTTCGAATTGAATTTTATTTTCTTAGGGTCTAAAGTATTTTCGCGGAATCCTTTACTGTCTTTTCGTTCTACACTTCTTCTAGACATACATTTTATATTTTTTCTGACTTAGATTATTTCGTTGATTCTATAAGTAGCTTGGAGGTCGTTTGATAATTGGTTATATGAATCATTTTTATTATTTGGTCATTTCGCCGTTGATAATAAGAAAAATCTGTTCCAGATATACGAACTTATTTTTAAGAGTTTGTATAATCCATCAAGCCTATATATTTGCAACTCAGTGGTTAAGGCGTTCGAGTTTAAGACACTAGGTCGTGGATTCAGTCTTCTATTCACCTACTTTAGCCTGTGGAATCGAAAAGTGTTTCTATCACTTATTCTAAGAGTGCGTGTCGAAGCCAATTATAAAAGTGTATACTTGGCAAATGAGTTAAGCCATCTTTGTTTGGTAAACATGATAATATATAGGCGTCTAGCTCCGATTCTGTTAGTACTTAGATTGTTTAAAGCATCATTTTACACATAGGCTCTCGATAAAGTATATATATATACTCACCGAGTATAGACAAGACTTGTAAATGATCAACTTCTTATTTATAAACTACACCACACTTATTTTTCTATTTCTAACCTATGGTAAGTAACTAAACAACTAATTGTTATTTATATGATAATAAAATGACTCGTTCAATGACTAGGCCAGGTTTCAAATATAGTTTTAATTTGTGATTGTATTCTATTTAGATTCATACCCAGAGTTTGACTTGTTATCTGTTACACAAATGATTAATTATGTATGTATATAACTATATTCATATAGAAATATATTTTTTCTAAGTGGTGAATCATTTTGAAATTACTTTTGTTTTCAACAGGACATATGACCTATTGCTATTCAATCAAGATACATATATATTAAACAAGTGACAATAATGTTAGGGGGTTAAAAGTAATCGTCAGAAGGCTATACTTGACCTAAGTTTTCTGCATTTATCAATTATTAGTAAGGCGTATGTGAATTATCGAGGAGAATGATACTTGCTGTAAGAATCAAACCTTGTTATGTAACTTAAGATTATACTATAGTTCCAACTGGACTTTTTGAGAGGTGACTCATCTGTAGTGTTGACAATATCTGATCACTAAGTAGTAAACAATGTGATGCTTATTTAGTTCTTTTAGTGTTGAACACATTCTAATCGTCAATTTCAAACAAAATTTCTACCGAGTGGATTGTATGAAATATAATTCAATATAAAAATGTTATTGTTATTTCTCTAAGAATGTAAAGTATTCAAAAGAGTTTATAGTTAGATTCAAACTTTAAAATGTTGTATTAAAAGAATGAACTAAATTCCTCATTGTATTTTACAGTATTAAGTAGTCGATGGTTTGATGATTATTAAAATAACTTTTTCACGTGGACTTCATTTGAAAGAATAATAATTTTGTTCATTATGATATTACGAATACTTAAAACTTTTTTACAAGTCTCTTCTCGTGAGATGCAGACTGTTTTCTACTATCCTTGAGGTAAATATGATATTAGGAAGGAAGAATTCAAGAAAATATGCTAATATCAACTAGATTTTGATTAACATTTAGGTAATAGAAGTTCCCAACGAAGTATTAAGTCATTGATCAGGTGACAGTTATGCAGACGATAAAAACCAGCGTGTAAATCACCGGAAGTCGTACAAACTACTGATGCTGCTAAGAATGAAACAATTGCTTAATAGCTATGATACTTGACTTTTAGTTGCTAAGCTTCAATTTGAAACCCAATCTTATTTCATTTTGGGCAACTAGGTAGTAGAACTTACACTCAGAATTCGGTCAGAAACTAACCCAATAATATGTTCGTCTACCTAGTTAATTTGACAGACTTTAGTGTAGTCTACAAATCCTCAGAATAATAAACCCTAAACAATTGTTAGTATTTTCTTTGATTACTTCCTACGTGGGGTAATATTCACTGATTAAGTGCTTGACTTCCTATGAAAAATACAATATGACGTATAGTAATCCTACATTTATAAGAAATGAATTTATTATTCTACGTCAATGAGTTGCTATCCTATGCAGTGATGAATAGTGTACAGTGTGGTAGCCATTATCATAATTTGGTAATTCTAATAAAAACATAAAATCGATTCGTATTAAAAAATCAATATAATCGATTAACAGTAGTGAATATGTAACACTTTAAAGATTCGTTGATTAAATAATAAGTCGAACAGATTGAACTTAGATAAGCGGTAATTAGTTGATTCAATTAGATTTAAATATGGTCTAGTTAATGGATGGAATATCATGTGGTTATTATTAATTAGTGCATTGATTATCGAGTCAACTAATATCAATTTCTTAGGATATATATATATATATATATATATATATATATATATATATATATATAGCCTTAAAAGAGGAGTTTATCTATGTGATAGTGCTATGATTGTGGAAAGCATGTATTATGTGATATTACTTGAAATAATAAGCATGTCAAGGTTCGTATAGGTATTAGCATTTACGTACACTAGTAGATAGAGTAAAAAAGAAAAACTTACATATCTATTAGATCTATAGGTGAATAAATCCTATATGATTGTAATCACATAAGATCAGGATGTAGGAACATTTTCAGACTTGTTAGGATATATACCGTGTAAGTGTTCGATATCACAACTGGTGACCTGAACTCATATTCAGGGTTGTATAAAACCATGATATAGTATTTCGTACTAGACATATTTTTGACTAGTATGGCTCATATTATTGGTGCTGTGCTTTCTGGTAACTCTTATTTATTTCATTGAGAAACAGTATTTCAATGGTTGAGACACTTGACTTTCAACCACTGTATAACTGGTTTAAATCTTGTTTCAACGTCTTTGCTTTGAGAAACAGGGTGGCACCATCAGTTCTCATATAAAGGATGAAGCTTGAAGATAAATGCACGATTTAGTGCCCGGTAAATGAATCTATTTATAAGTTGTGCATTGTTAAGCATATATGTATATGATGGGCTTGTGAAATATATGCTATCGTACTAGATGTCATCGGTCAATTATTGGCCATTCTAATCCACATATACTAAGTGTGATTTTTTCTAAATAGTTCTATATTTACTACTGAGAAGAAAGCTACGCAAAATATACTAATAAACCACTGAGCCAATAAGTTAAAGAGCACTGCCTTGGTTTCAATTGGATCTCATAAAACCACTACACAGCTGTATTCTACCACTCCTAGTTGATAGTAACCACGCAGTTCATAGATCTAAAGCTCTACAAGTTATTTCTAGGATACTTTTTAATTCTCTAAATAAAGTTCGCCGTTATCATTTATGTGTTAGCTAATGAGATAAAGATGAACAACATAGAATGTGGCATATTTGCTCATAAGTTAAAGTCGCCATAACACATAAACACGATGAGATCAAATTCACATGATTGACACAACAGTGCAACTCAACAGGAAAAAACGAAAGTACGGCAGGCTTATGGAGTTTAGGATCTAGAAGAATAGAAAGAGTGGACACACTTGTGCTACTGTAATCGATTACTATTTATGTTATCCACTGTTTTTAGCTGCTAATCGCACTTATCACGAGGACCTCAACTAGGTAGTCTACATTTACCAATATAGCCTAGACCAACAGTCAGAAACTTCTTGAGCTAATATCATGTTTTGTTTTGGCTGCCCCAACCTTTCTCTGTCCTACTTCCACTTCAATCAACATTGCATGACGGGACAAGTAATAGTCCGGCATATGTAATATATATATACTAGCCACCTCAGTAGAGGAAGGTTTAACACATCTTCAACCGATTCGTCATTCTTCTTTGTACTGTATATCTAACATCAATATTGCTTACTCACTCATAACGTAATATACAGCAAATATTACGTAGATTTCTATGATGAAATATTTGAAGATTACGCATATCTCCTATTTTCATGGTCCATGTTTCTCACCCATAGATTAAAACAAAGCTAAGTTTTTTCCAATCTGAGCCAACAATTCTAATCTATGCATCCAGAAGTATATAATACTCTTGACTCTTTCATGGGGAGAGGGTGTGTAGAATTTAATAAATGGTTTTACTTACTATTCACTAATTTTTTAATACACCTTTAGTATCTCGTTTTAACTGCATAAGTGAATCATTTAAACACTTATTATTTATTGTAATTGGGTGTTGTGTAGATTGTTGAATGTTAACTTGATATCACGAATTGGTCTATATTAAACAACCATTAATCATCATGGAATACTGGAAAGTTCAAATGTATCGAGTGTGATGTAGTTAACTACCTCAAGCAATGGATGAAGTCACGAAAGCGTATCACGAATTGATTGGATTAGAAATATCAACTGTTGAGAACCGACTCAGTAGTTTAATAGTAAAGCGTTCACAATCAAACCAGAGGGTTCTGGGTCTGATTCCTGATGAGGTCGTGAAAACGCACTGCTGAAAAGACCTATACTAGGATGAAACAACTGTTTAATTCTTCCCTATGATTAATAGTTGTCTAATTCAGTAGTCATTTAATCTTAAGGATAATTATTATTTCAATGTTTATTTCTCATATTTTGTTTTAATTCTTAAGTTAAAATCTTTATTTAATATCATTTTTTTGTGATTGTTATCTCTACAGGTACATTTATGCATTCCTATCCAATATTATCATCAAAGACGAAAAAAAGTAGTTAGTTATAATGAATATTCATAAATGATAAACATTAGTTAATAATGTAGTAATAGAATATGATACTAACTAAAATACATAATAGTTTATTACAAATAAATACATTTATTAAATGAAATGAATTAGTTTCATTTGGAAAAATGGTGTTATGTAATTCACTCTACAAATCCTATAACCATTATATTGAACAATTCAATTAATTAACTATCTGTGTAATTTATTCGATTCTACAGTTAGTTCTTTCAATAAGTATTGTTTACATTTCAATTATTTCTATAATTATTAGTAACTATTATATACTAAGTAGATGTAGTAAACGGTTCTATAAAAAGATGAATACACTGTTCTTAATCGTCAAATGAATCAGTAGTTCGGATTTAATGAATAGATTTCATTAGCAATGAGCGCACTCGACTCCGCCAAGGAATTTAACCCAAGACCTTCGGAACGCATTGTCTCCAATTAATATCAATTTGTAAAGGATACAAACAACTAAACTTAGAATCTGTCTGTACAAAACCGTTACTTTTATTTAAAAAAGATACTTAATGAGAAATTATTGATGGATTTTGGATCAGTGGTCTAACGATTATGCATTTTCCGCAAGACCTAAATCATAGGCTCGATTCCCTTATTAGTTTGCAAATATTCACTACCGAGGAGTCTAGTACTGGGATTGGACACGTTTTTAGTGCTTCCTTGTTTATATTGGTTGTCTAACTCAAATTAATTAGTGATATCAGATTGTAATGTAAGAACATTTTATCAAGTTTGCTAGGGTTGTTTGGCCCCTCCCCTCTCTCTTTACACACAGAATCGTCCTTCTGTTTCATTCGTGCTGTGACGTAATTAAGCTAGAAGGAAACACCAAATAATTACTGGAGCGCTGTTGAAGCTTTCACAATCTGGTAGTTTAAGCTTCGTCTTTGTTTACTATAACAGCACTGTCAGTCTCTAACTTTACTCTGTCCCTAACACATTTTTTTTGGTTTCCATGTTGCTTTTATTAAATTCTGAGACTTAGTATTAGACTTTCATACGCCCCTTACAGCGTTTCAAAATTACTACCATAGTCAACATGGGCTTTATCTTTAGATCTATTACAGGGGAAAAATATCTCGCATATTTTTGACCTATAAGTTATTTTCACCTAACCATTAAGTAATGTTCTTCAATTATTTCGAAATATCTTCCACTTTCAGTTTTTCATTATGCTAATATGCTGTAAAATAAATCACTATATGTACAATTATATATCTACAGTAAATGATATCGTCGAATACATTTAACTTCACCAAGTTATATTTATTTCTTGTTCAATGATATAATCAACCTATTCCTTGAAAAAAATTACAGAAAAACAAATTGGTATGGTATATTTTAGTTTTGGTACCCATAGTTTCTTTATTTGTATTCAAAAACTACTGTTGCGTATGTTAATTTTATATATAATTTAAAAGTTGTCTGATGTCAGTCTAAATGTTTAATAAATAACTTAAAAGAGTTAACTGTTTAGTATCTATTGTATCCTGAATTCTGACTGTTAAATATCTTCATAAAAGTTCTGATGACAAAAAATCTACAAGATTAGGAACTCGCATATAAATAGGTTATCGCAAATAATATCAATTAACAAATAAAATAAATCCCCCCCTTTTTAACTAATAAGCATCTAATTAGTTAAATTGTCCTTAAAAAAGTTACATAATTAAATCTATGCTTAATTATTTCCATTAACAGAAATCGTTATCGACTAATTCCTTTCTTCAACATTAAATTACTTTAATATTAACAATATCCACATTTATAAATGGTAATTTATAATAAGTGTGTCAAATAAAGAATTTCTGATGACATAATAAACTGATCTAATAATATTGACCAGTATTATTGGTTTCATTCATATTTATTGATTATATACTGGAACATTGTAATAAATAACATACGTTGCTAACATCGTTATGATTTGAATTAAAGTAGCTTTGCTTTAATTTGTCACAGACTGATGTTGGATGGATACTACTGTAAACAAATAGGGATTAGATAGCTAATTCATCCTAGCAATTATCCTGAGACCTAAAGGCCTTGAGTTTGGTTTACTGATAGAATCGCGTGTATGCACAACTGAAAATTTTCATATTAAGACAGAACATATGCCTAATGTTCCCTGGTTTTCAGTAGTACCCAACCAACATAAATCTTTGTCAATTACAAACATTATTGTAAATAACAGACATAGCAACCAAGCAAGCAAAACTGTGGAATGGTGATTTAAGTACTTTTACAGTAATTGGAGATTTTATTAAGTTACATAAGTAATATTGATAATTTGTTTATATTGGACTGTGACTGGCAAACAGAAACCAGAAAGCGCTTCTCGTCCTATCTGAAACTCGTCAGCTGGATGTAACCGCATCCCAGTATTGATGTTCACACCGGGATTCGAACTCAGTTCGTTTCGTGCCAAATGCCACCGAGTTCACCACTAGACCAACGCAACTTAACTGATAGAATTCGATCAGCCATATGAAGGACTAGGTATAGGTCACATTTCTCACCATTAACTGATCACTAATTGTAAGAATTTCCAAAAAATGTATTATTCATTATAAATAAGATTTTGTGTTAAATTGGTATTATGCAGTAAATCAATCCACATCTATCCATAACCACTTCAAATAAGTGTGAATGAATGTAGGAATGATTATAATAACCAGACACAAATGCTTTTGTTGTCCAATGTATTGCAGTACAACAGTGATTATCTATTCCACTTTAAAGAGTTTAAGTCAATATGTATATTACTAACGACGTTAATTGGTAGGATATTTACTCAATTTAATTAGGAAATTGAAATGCAATCACTTTTCTTGAATAAATATCAAATAAATTACCTCTGTATTTTTAAAATAACTCATTCTCATAATAAGCAGAATGTTGTATAGAAATAATGTATAAATCATATGGTAAAAATATTATTATCCACTTTGTATAACCCTGCTTAGTTATTCTTACTTTTATAATAATAATAATAATCAGATGATGAAAAAACCTACCTTTTATTAATAAATGGATAAGGTCATATGATTATCCTAATGACTAAAAATATCTATGGAATATATGTAATCAGTAATAGTTGTATTAGCATGTGTACGCTAACGTTATGTAATCAATTGGAATGTTACGTACTGACGTCCACGTTTCCTTTAACACCAGTTAGGAATTATTTCTTTT